>VWYE01007301.1:93698-215480 GCA_013398995.1 Alaudala cheleensis
CTTTACTCATCCTGCACAAGTCTTGTGACCTTGAAGGAAGCAGATAATGCACGTAACCACCCCGGCAGCATCACCCTGACAACCTGAGCTGGCACCAGGCAAATGGAAAAATATCCCACGGCATGAGCAGTCCCTTCAGACCTGGCAGCAACAGCTCCATGGCTGTGGGGTGTATGTTTTCCCCCTCAGCCTTGCATGCCGGGGGTAGTGGTAGTGCTTCCAGTCCCCCCTCCCCCAGGAATGTGATTGCCGGACACAGGCTTGCTCCTACCTGTTCCCTGCCTGCTCCAAAAATCTCCTCTACAACTTATTAACTACTCAAGAGCATGGTGGGATGCTGGCAGCTGGACCTGTGCAGCTAGGATTGGGGGGGAACCCTGCAACTGCCTGGCTGTACTCCACAGTACCCTGACAGCCCACAGCCAGAGGGGTCGGAGTTGGGTGTCCCCACAGTGCCCTGATACCCAGTATCTGGTGGGTCACCTTCGATAGCCCTGCAGCACTCTGAACCCCCACAGCCAGTGGGGTCACTCCACAGCACCCTGATACCCCAAATATGGCTGGGTCAGCTGTTGTCATCCCATGTCACCCTAGCACCCCATATCCACCCCGCTTGACCTCCAGCTCCATGCAGCACCCCATGTCTGACTTCCACCATGCTGTGACACCCCAATACTAACCCTAACCCTAACCCTAACCCAATACCGCCATATCTAGCCTCTGCCAATCCATGGCATCCCCAAAATACCCTGTACTTGGCTGGGTGAGTTTCTGCCACCTCACTGTACCCTGCAGCACTCCATGTCTGACTTCCATCATGCTGTGACACCCCAATACCGCCATATCTAGCCTCTGCCAATCCATGGCATCCCCAAAATACCCTGTACTTGGCTGGGTGAGTTTCTGCCACCTCACTGTACCGTGATCACCCCCCTAAGGGCACCCAAAATCCCAACAGTGAGCTGGGAATTACCCAGGGCTGACTGTCTTGGCTGCTGCGGGGAGCCCATGCAAGCAGCCCCCAGGGTTCTGTGCCCTCATTGCTGGGGGCCCCAGCCTTTGGGGGCATCTTGGAGTGGGTGTCCACAGTTCAGCACTGTCACAGTGACGGTGGGCACAGGGCCAGGCCTGCTGAGCTGCCAGCGGTGAACAGAGAGGGGGAACAGGCGTCCAAGGGCTCCCATGTGTGCAGGCAGGGTAGCGCCCACAGCCCCGGGGGTTGGGAGTGCACAGGTGAGCACACACACACAGGTACACATGCATACACAAACCACACGCACAGGTACAGAAACACACAAACCACACACACACACAGGTACACAAAGACACAAACCACACACACACAGACAGGTACAGGCACACACACAGAGACAGGTACAGGCGCACACACACACACAAACCACACACACACAGAGGTACACAAAGACACAAACCACACACACACTCCCCCCCTCTGCCGGCAGCAAAGCCTCGGCATGCAGCCGCACACACAAACACATGGACACCTATACACAGACACATAGTGACAGACTCAGACACACAGAGACAGACAGACAGACACACACACGGACATATAGACGGACAGACACACACATAGACTCATAGACAGATTCACAGACAGACACACGAACATATAGACAGATTCAGACCGACACACACATACAGACTCACAGACACTCACAGAAATGTAGACACACATACAGAGACTGATAGAGGCAGAGAAGAACAGACACATTCTGGTGGTACACACCCTCCTCCAGTGCATACATGGCTGTGGAGCTCTGGGCAGGGGTTCTCCTGGCAGGGCTCTGGGGCAGGAGGGGACCCCAGGCAGGGCTTTAGGGTGTGGGGATACCCCAAGCAGGGCTTTGGAGTAGGATTATACCCCAGACAGGGCTCCGGGGAATGGGGGTGGCACTCCAAACAGGGCTGTAAGGCACAGGAGTGGGGGCAGGGTTATACCCCCAGGTCTGTGGAACAATGGGAATACTCAATACCAGGGCATGGGGCAGGGGAGATAACCCACATAGGAGTGGGAGGTAGGAGGAAGGGATACCTCTCGATAGCAATATGGGACAGGGAGGATACTCCAAGTAGGGCTGTGGGAGGGGAAGAGTGGGATACTCGAGGCAGGTGTATGGGGTAGGAGCTACTGGGGCAGAGCTGGGGTGGGACGGGGCAGTGAAACACCGCAGCCCCTGACCCTGCAATCAGAGTCCCACACACGGCGTCCCCACTTTGTCATCCCAAATTGCCCAAAGTACAGGCTGTGTCCAGTGTCGTGCTGGCCTGGGGCAGCTGCCACTGCCTGACTCACGACGGACGAAGGGGCAAATCACCAGGGTTTCGGGGTGCCGGCTACCCCCGGCAGGACACATTCTTGTGGTGAGCAGACCAGCTCACTGGTGTTTACTGAGGAGCTGAGCAGGCCCAGCGTCCCTGGGGGATTCCTGGGAGCACCCCCATCCCAACTGCTGCATCTCCCTCCTCGGTGCAGTCCCTCTGCACTCCCGCACAGCTGGGAGGGATGAGGAGTATCCAAGTCCCTCGGGATGGGGACAAAGTGTAGTAGGTGCCAGACCTTAGTGGTGACACTGGGACAGGTTTGCTCCGCTGTGAGGCAGAGACCCCAGACAAATGTCAGACCCAAAGGTCACGGGAGCATGACCGGTTTGGTGGCCCCAAAGGAAGGACACCTGCGCTGACAGGGTGGGACACCCACTGCAGCACCCCTATCCATGCACCCGGCACCCGGCAGCACCCCGGGGGTGCTCAGGAGGTGACGGCAGAAACCGCCCCGGGCGCCTTGGGGCCGCGTCCCACTCACGTGCGCGGCGGGTTTGGGGTGTTCCCCGCCGCTGCGGTCGGGAGTGCCGGCGCGTTCCCCCCCCAGGGGAGCGGGGCCGGGGCGGTAAATGCCGCCCCGGCTGCTTATATTTCAGGCGCGGGGCTGCTGGCTCTGCCCCGGCCAGGGCACACAGGCAGCCCATTGTTGGAGCCCCTTCGGCGCGGCGGGAGCAGGTGAGGCGGCTCCGAGCATCAATGGCAGCTCTGTCTGCCGGCGGGGTGGGGAGGGGGCTGCGGCACACGGGGGCTGGGGGCAGCGGGAGACATGGACCAGCGGGATGTGGCAGGGGGCTGGTGGTTCGCTGGGGGATGCTGGGCCATGCCTGGGGCATCCCCACCCTGACGGCTCAGATCGGCTTCCCCAGGTCTTTGCCGTGGCATCCCGCTTCCTCCGAGCGTCGCCGGTGGGAGCACCCCCATTGCACTGCCCCTAACCCCCTTCCTGATCCATCATCTCTCCCATCCCTTCGCCAATCACCTTGGCAGCGCTTAGGGGTGTTTTCCCTGTTGGGAGCAGTTGTTGCTCAGAAACTGGGCAGAGTTTTGACTTTCAGAGACTTCAGGCCGAAGGTCCCTTCTCTCCCTGCAGGGATTCTGCACGCCCCGGTGAGCGGCTCCCCTCCTGATAAGACTTTGCTTTCTCATAGCGAGAAACAACCTGACTGTGCATATTTGAGTAGGTCGGAGGGGTTTATGTTGGGCAAGGATGTTTTTTGGGAACATTCAGTCTCTGGGCTGTCGGTAACTAATCCTCAGCCGCCGGTGGGGAGAGGCTGCCCCACTCCTCAGAGGCTGAGCGGGAGGGTTGTTGGCCTTGCCTCGCTTGGCAGATGTGAAGCCAGAGATCCCGGTGGATCATCATTTGCTGGCAAGTCTCACCTGCGCTTTTGGGACCTTGAGGTAGCCGGGTTGGTAGGTCCATGTGTGGGTCCTGGGGGATGAGGACCTCTCGGCTCAGGCGTGTGGAGTAGGTGAGGTGGGACTGTCACCCATGTCCTGGGTGGGGATGTCCCCAAGTCCTTTTTGGCAAGGAGATTCATGCCCCAAGCCCTCTCTCTGCAGGGTGTCCTCCGCCCTGAGCAAGGTTAGGGTGACACTGCCTCTGCTGTGCACCCAGCAGTGCCTGGCATTGTGGTGACACTGTGGTTAATGTCACCTCCCTGCCTGGGAATGGCCTCACTGCCCAGCTGAGGGGCTGCAGTGTGTCCCCATGCTGATGAACCCAGGACAAATGTCAGAAGGTGTTTCCTGATGGATGTGCCAGGATGAGAGCTCTGCCCTCACCAACCTTGTTAGTGCAGTGTAGCAGGGATGGGAACCCAGGCTCCTGCATGCTCTTCAAATCCCACTGGATTTGGGACAGGGCATCCACACCTCTCTGGGTGCTGGGGCAGATGCTGAGTGGTGAAGGCTTGGGATGGGTTGAGTGTGTTGAGCAGCCTGTTTTGGGCTGGAGGAGCATCCTGCTGAGCAAGTGGGCTTTGATCCCACCAGGACATGTGCCTGTGCCATGGCTCCTTGCAGGTGACACTGGGGAAAATCTGGGACTGGGGTCCTGCAGGATGCGCTGGGAATGAGCACTGGGACAGGGCTGTGGGGCTGGTGTCCATGTGGGGCTGGTGTCTATGGAGTGGTTGTCCTAGATGGCATGTCCTGAGGTGCTTGGTGGTCCCACCTGTGCTGCACCACTATCCTCGGGCTCCAAGGGCTCTGGGGTGGGCTGCTGCTCCTCCGCAGTGAGCTGGTGTCTGTCAATCCTGCTGTCCGTCGGTCCTGCTGTCTGGCAGCGCTGGGGATGTGGGGCTGGCAGTGATGTCTGGGTGGGTGTGTCACTGGGGAATGTGGGGAAGGGCACAGGGGCTGTCCTGCATGGCAGCTGCCAGGTGGAATATATGTCACGTTCCAGCATTAATTACAGTAATTGGCTGTCAGAGGCTGTGCTGGCGCCTGCTCTGCCTCTGAGGGGGAGTATGAGCAGCTGAAGCTTTGATGCTCTGCATGCGGGGGAGTCCCTATCCACACCTTGCCATTTGTCCCCAGCCCAGAGACATGTACCCACATGCCTGCGGGGACACAGCCCCTGCAAGCCACCCACAGATGTGGGCGTGTGCCTCTCTCCAACCCCAAATAATGTGGTGGTTACAGCAGCTGGCTGGGAGGTGAAAGCCTCAGGCAGAGTCTGGCCCCAGCAGGGATGCTCTGGAGCCTTGTAGATTAAAGGGAGCCCTTGACCACAAGGCTCTGGCTGCAGGGTGGACACACTGGTATGTGAGCAATGCATTCCAGCAGGACAGAGGGACAGAGCCTGGGCAGCTCCTCTGGCACAAGTCAGGCAGGCAGGACCCTGACCATCTCCTTAGGCTGGGGTCTGCTGTGAGACATGGGTGTCCCCAGGCATCCTCCTGGCACCCCAGTGCAGGGGCCACCAGGCTTGTCCCACTACACTTGGACATGATGCCCACGAACATCCTGGCATGAGCAGTAGCAGCTCCAGACCCCAGACCAATTAATAAGCACAAATGGTTGGACTGTGATGGAAACCCCAATGCTTGGGAAAACGAAGATCGTCTCAGTGCCTCTTATCTTTTCCAGAGGTCCAGGATTAAGCTGGGGTGATGAAACAGTGCAATGTCCATCTGTCTGTGCCGTCTGTCTGGTATCATGCTGTGCCTTGTGCAGCGGCTTGGAGGGAGCAGGGAGGGGGCCTGTGTGGGAGTAATGGATTAAAGGAGGACAGGTGAGCATCAGTATGGCATCAGTATTGGCATTGGTGTTGGCAGCAGCACTGGGATCAGTGGGTATGGCACTAGGACAGCTCGCAGCCACATCTGCCCCTCACAGCCCCAACCCAGCCAACCCCACCACGCAACCAGTGGTACACAGGCAGAGCTGAGGCTGAGGGTGGTAGTGTGAACCCTGGCTTGGCACTGGAGCACAGGTGAGCTGGGTTTGGGGTCTAGCCCCCTGTTGCCCCTGGCAGTCTCCTTTGTGGGAAACTGGCAGCCGCTCCAACCGGTTTGTGGGTCTGGGCAGTGACACCTCCTGCCCGAGGCCTAATTGGAGGGCTGGGAAGTGCTGGTACGGACGCCAAGGAGCAAACAAGAGCCACTTGTGTCTGCTGGGCATGGAGCCCAGCAGCCAGAGGGGACAATGCGTTGCTCCCCTGGCACAGGGCCATGGGGGGCCAGAGGCTGGGCTGATATTGGAGCAGTCACTATGAGCTGGAGGGAAACTGAGGCATGAAGGTGTGAGGGGACCTCATCCAAGTGATGGAGCAGAGGGTTCTGCAGTGATGGCAGAGATATCCCAGTGCCTGGACACCAGCTTTTCCCCTTTAGCATCCCGGGCTGAGTCCCAGCACTGCAATGGGCACGTCCTGCCTGCCCGCAGCAATGGAATGCACTCCTGCAACTGGGTGTCCTGATCCTGGCCCCCTGCGTCCTCCTCCGTGGGAGCAACCGGGATATTAAGTGTCATTGCTGCAGGAAGAAATACAAGTGGAAGAATCCCGGGAAACTGGTTCTACCCCTCTGTCTGGTGCCGGCGGCAGGCCGGCGGCTGCGGCGGTGCTCCTCCCTCGGCAAAGGCATATAATGCCTGCCATGGTCCCGGAGCCGGCACTGCACAGCGGGAGGCGGGCAGGGAGCAGGCAGTGAGCGATGGCCTCCATGGGGATGCAGGTGCTGGGGATCGCCCTCTCCGTCATAGGCTGGTTGGCCTCCATTCTGTGCTGCGCGCTGCCCATGTGGCGGGAGACAGCCTTCGTTGGGAACAACATCGTGGTGGCGCAGATCGTCTGGGAAGGGCTGTGGATGAGCTGCGTGGTGCAGAGCACGGGGCAGATGCAGTGCAAGGTGTACGACTCGCTGCTGGCTCTGCCACAGGACCTGCAAGCCGCCCGTGCCATGGTGGTGGTGGCCATTGTCCTGGCCATCCTGGGCACCCTACTGGCCGTCGCAGGTGGCAAGTGCACCAATTGTGTGGAGGACGACACCGCCAAAGCCAAGGTCATGATCCTCTCTGGCATCATCTTCATCGTCGCCAGCATCCTCATCCTCATCCCTATCTCTTGGTCAGCCAACAGCATCATCCAGGACTTCTACAATCCGCTGGTCTCTGACTCGCAGAAGCGGGACCTGGGCTCGTCCCTCTACGTGGGCTGGGCGGCCTCGGCGCTCCTGCTGCTGGGGGGGGTGATCTTGTGCTGTACCTGCCCCTCCCGCGGAGAGAAGCCCTACTCCGCCAAGTTCACGGCTGCTCGCTCGCTGCCAGCCAGCAACTACGTGTAGGACCAGCCGCGCCTGCCTGGACCCCCCTGCCACTCCAGGGAGCGGTGACCTCCCGGGACAAGCAACCTCCCCGGCTGGGCTGGGACTGGCCGGGCGCAGGGGCGGTGCAAGGGAGGGCAGACAGAGACGCCTTTGTTCCACCGGGATTGAAGCCGGTTCTTTAATCTCGGTTGAAACAGGGGACAAGGAGATCCTGTCCTGGCTGCCCGTGGTGGGGGTCCTGCTCCCCTCGGAGCATCCAGCTGAGACATCTTCGAGACATCACCTGATCTCCTCCTCGGGCATTTCCTGGCTCCCGGTATCGGGGTGTGCCATGTGGTGACACAGCTCCCAGCAGCCCGTCCCACGGGTGGAACGGGGCTCTCTTCTTCCGCGTGAAGCTCCCCGGGACGTGCCTGTCTCGGGGGGGTGTCGGTGTCGGTGCTGGTAGGGACAGCGAACCTATCCCACGTGGTTACAGGGACGTGGGGCTCTGCAAACCTCTGCAGGGTCTTGAGGAGTGACAGGGGCTCTCACCTGCCTGTTCCCTAAATTTTGACTTTGACCTACTTTAGGGGCTCGAAGCGGCCGTACAGAGTGCGGTTTCTCGCGGCAGCTCCCCGGGGCGGGGGCATCATTATCCTGGGAGTGGGAAGGCAGCGGCCGGGCTGGGAAAACCGGTCGGGGAGGCGGGACCGGAGCGGGGCTGTGCCCCCGCATGGTGCGGGACGACTCCCGGACCCGACCCCATCCATCGCTTCAGAGTGGGGTGGCTGGGGTCCGGAAGTGGGTTCTCACGGTACCCCTGGCTGTGCTGCCGTCCCTCCCCGTGTCCAGCCTTCCCGCATTAAACGGCAGCTGCTCAGACCCCGCTGTGCCTCGTGTTCTTTACCCTCTCCAACACCCGCCTCGGTGGTGAGAGAGCCCGGTGCTCCTGCGCCCTGGGTTCCCGTCCCCCTGAGAGATCACCCAAATATGTTGTTCGGAGCCTCTTGAGATCCTCGCCGCCTGTTCCAGCCCTGGCATCACTCGCCGCTCCCCTCCCGGGCCGCCCCGGGGGTGACAGCGGCTGCTTCCACGGCACAAAGCCTTGGCGACGCCGGACGCGGGATCGGGGCTGTCCCACACCTGACCCGCAGCGATCTTTCCACCCGAGCAGGAAGAAGGTGGCGGGCGCCGGCCGGGGCGGGTCGGGGCTCGCTGGCCCCGGGGCCACCCCACAGGCCCGGCTGGGAGCGCCGCGGGACCGGCGTGGGCAGCGCCGGGTGTTTTGCCTATCTCGCTTCCGGCACGGCAAGTGCTCCTCTGGCTTGGCAACATCCTTCCTTCCCACGTCGGAGTTTGTGGGGATGAGGGGTGACTCTGGCTGGCTCTGGGTGTCTCATCTGGATCTGAGGGCTGGAGGGCTCCCAGCTCCCTAGTCCCTTCATGGTCAGGTGGGAATGTGAGCACAATGCTCTATTGAGCATCCCTGGGGATCCATGGAGCCACTTGTCTCCCTGCAGGCAGTCATACACCCTGTTTTGGCTGTCTCGTGTGGCCCAGGTCCTGCTGGCTGGGGAAGGGTGCCTGGGATGGCTCCCACCATCCCAGGCCCTGCCTGCCTGAAGCACGGGGAGAAGCATGGCCCAAAGGGTCTTTCATGGCCCAGGGGATGCAAAGTCCTAGTGCTGTGTGTCCATCAGGCTCCTGAGGGATAAAAGGTGCTGGGTAAGGAGTGGGGATACAACGGGAGAGGAGAGGCTGGAGAAACCGAAACTAGGATAGGGGAAATGAGGGTGAAACCTCCGGCAGGAGCTGCAGGGTGTGCCAGGCACAATCGATACCCACTGAGCATGGGGCCATAAAACCCCACTGGTCCCAGCTGCCAAGCGTGGCACAGACACCCATGGGCGAACTCTGTTCCTTGAGGGGCTGAGCTGGATTTGGGCTGAGCCAGGGCCACAGTACTCACACATGACCATGGTGGAACTGCCAGGGTTCCCAGCAAGTATCCCTGTACCAACCACCCCTCTTGCAGGGACACCGCCTGTGGTGACCCCATAGACCCTAAGCAGGGTTTGCCCTCTTTGGGCTGCTCCCAGGGCTGCTCCGGGATGGTATCGCATAAGGTCCTGAGCCCCAGACCCGGGATCAGAGCAGAGCTCTCATCCGTTGCCATTTTCTCCTGGAGAGGAGATCCCAGCTCCAAAGGGCACTGTAGCATGGGTGTGAGGGTGAAGCCAAATGAGGAGCAGGCAGTGGTGAGTGGTATGGGGGGCTGCCTTCCCTGTCTGTGCCCCTGGCATGAGGCTCATGGCTGGGGAGGCTGGGCACCTATGGTGGAGTGGAACATGGGGTGAGCACTGGGGGATGGGCACCAGGGCAGCACATGGGGTGAGTGCAGGGTGGGGGGTTTGCACTCTGGAGCACTGGGGGATGGGCACAGTGAGCCCCCCCATCTTGCTCACCAAAAGCCATCCCTTCCCTGACACTTGCCATGTCCTGGGAAGGGGTGATGGCAGAGGCTGCCATCCTGTGCTGTGGGGGCAGTGTAGGGGACAGTGTGACACATGGGGGCTCCTGCAGTTTGGCCTGCTTGGGGCCTGGGTCCTCAGTGCCACATGTGTCCCCATCCTGTCCTGCAGCACCACCCCATGCCACTCATGTCCCCATGTCCTTCAAGTCCCCATGTCACTCATGTCCCTATGCTGTCCTGCAGCCATTCCCACCCTGGTGGGAAGTAGGACACATCACATGAAGCCCATGCTGTCCCTGGCTGAGGGCTGTGGCTGTGACACCTGTGCCTGTCCCCGCAGGAGCTGTTGATGGCAATGATGACAATGCAGATGGGAGGACTGATCATGGCCACGCTGGGCTGGCTGGGCTCCATCCTCACCTGTGCCCTGCCCATGTGGAAGGTGACGGCCTTCATCGGCTCCAACATCGTGGTGGCTCAGGTGTTCTGGGAAGGGCTGTGGATGAACTGCGTCTACGAGAGCACGGGGCAGATGCAGTGCAAGGCCTATGACTCCCTGCTGGAGCTCACCTCTGACCTGCAAGCTGCTCGTGCCCTGGTGGTCACCTCCATCTTCGTGGCCTTCCTTGCCTTCTTCATCGCCCTCTCAGGAGCTGACTGCACCCGCTGTGTGGATGACAATGGCACCAAAACCAGAATCTCTGCGGTGGCAGGTGTCATCTTCATCATGGCCAGCATCATGCTGCTCATCCCTGTCTCCTGGTCTGCCAACAGCATTGTCAGCAACTTCTACAACCCTATGGTGCCTGAGGCCCTCAAGAGAGAGCTGGGGGCTGCCCTCTATATCGGCTGGGCCTCCAGTGCCCTGCAGCTCTTCGGTGGGGGCGTCCTGTGCTGCTCGGGATCCCAGTCCCAGCAGGATCCCTACCCCAAGAAGTACAGAGCAGTGAAAACCTGTGGCCCAATGGGCTATGCCATGAAGGACTATGTGTGAGCCACTGTGCCCAGGTGCCCAAGGCAGAGCACCACTGTCCATGTCCTGCATCCCTGTGCCACCCCTGCCCCTGCACTGCCTCCTCCTGCCCATCCCCACACTGGCTTACCCCCAGCACGGTCCCCATATATGCCTTTCCCCAGGGCAGGGACTATAAACATCCTGGTGCCACCAAGGCTGCCTGGGCTCATTTTGAACAGCGCGGTGCGGGGAGGATGGTGACGCATCCTGCGGGTGCTGTGCCCTGCCAGTGGCTGTGTTCCAGCACCTGGAACATCCCCATCTTCCCATCCCCATGGATGTAGCCAGCTAAGGTGCTCCTGGTGTTCCCTGCAGCAGGAAACTGAGGCAAGGAGAGGATGCTGAGAGATAAGAGAGGCATGGAGGGACATCAGGTGCTTTGACCCCTCATGGACTGGGAGGGGAACCCCAGAAAAAGGCTGAATCCCCCCTCCCAGGTGCCTGGCCACCCACCCTGGAGGGTAAACATTCCCATTGCTCTGGGAAAAACACACAGCAGGCAGACAGCAAGGACAGGGGTTTATTGAACAGGCAAGTGCAGGGCTGGGGACAGCCACAACCCCCAGCTGCCCAGGGAACAGTGTTGGAGACAAATGGGGAGGTAGTAGTAGGACAGCTACTGATGGGAACAGGGACCCCAAAACATGGGGGACAAAGCAGAAGGGTGACAAGAACCATGAGGGGGGGCGAGTGTGGAACATGTCAGATGTCCTGGGTGAGGGACACGGACAGATACAGCCATTGCCTCACACTCAGGAACATCCTGAGGGGAAGGATGAAACCTGTTCTCCAGGAACATGGGAACAGGATGAGCAGGAACAGGTCTGAGGGAAGGAAAAAAAATTAAAAAAACCCAAATATTCCAGCAAGAGATTTGGGTAAAAAACTTCCCAAGGGAGCAGTGGAGGTGGAATTGTTGAGGCAGCCCAGCAAGGGGCTGGGGGAACAGGCTGGGCAGGCAGTGCTGGGTGGCTCCTGGGTGGGGAGCATCCACCAGCTCCCCAAATCCCTTCCAAACTCATTTCCCCACCCAGACCATTAACTAGAAAGCTGTGGGAAAATGAGAGATTTAAGCAGCTGTTGTGGGATGAAAGGCAGATGTGGCACTTGGAAAGCCTCTCCAGCTAGGAGCCACCTTGGCATTGCTGCTTTGACTCTGGATGTGCAGGCTCCTGCACCTCAGGGCTGGGTCAGTCCCTCGGGAGTATGAGGATGGGAAGCCACAGGGCACAGAAAAGACACAGGCGATGGGGAACCACCTCCAACAGTCTCCATGTAAAGACTCTGGGGGTGGGAGATGAAGAAGGATCCAGATTTTGACCTTGAGTGCTGAGGTGAGTGAGGTGGGGAGAAGACATCCCAGATTGGACATGCCTCGGAACAGCCACGCGGGTCTGTGAGATTATCACGGTGAGTGTTGAGGTGTTGGGGTCAATACCTGAATGTCAGAGCTAAAGGTGGTGTCCAGGAGACTGGTGAATCCAGGAGACCCTTCCCGTGCTGAGGAGCAGACGAGGGCCCCAAACCCAGACCTCAGTGAGAAGGAACCATGGGAATAGGGAAATTCCCCAAAATACTGTCACCCCGAGTAGCTGCCCTGCTGCAGGAGGGGGTCACAGGGCTCAGTTTTATAAGGGGTCAAGTTTTCACCTCCCCCCAGAGCCATGCTAGCTGTCAGCCCTCCTCGAGATGGGGGACAGGGCACTTCTGATAGATGTAGACCACCCCGGAGATGTAGCCGGTGCCCTGGGCGCTCTCCTCCTCAGTGGTGGCCCTCTCCCAGTACTCCACCTCCTGGGCCAGCTGCTTCTGCCAGGCTCCGCTCCGCTCCAGCTGCCCCAGCGCCGCCTCCAGTTCCGCCTTGTACCGCAGGTTCGAGGGGTTGCTCCTCGTCGTCAGGCACAGGAAGCCCCCTGCGGGGCAGGAGACAAGTAACACTGACAGAGTGTCTGTCCCTCTCTGGGGACGGCATCCCCCGGAAAGGGTGGGTACACGGGGTGCCACTGAGAGCCTGCCAGGAGTCAAAGGCAGGGACAGGCAGGGCGGAGGATGGGCACAGACAGGGCAGTGGGCAGGGGATAGAGGATAGACAGGACAGCAGGCAGAGATGGGCAGGACAAGGGGCCAGCGGGCAGGGAATGGGCCGGATGTCGCTCCTGAGCACAGGCTGTCACACACCAGCACTGTTACTGCCACGTCCTACCTCGTTCCGCTGCTCAGACCTGGCAGTGGGCAGGGTCAGGATGCCCGTGTCATCGTCCGTCCCTGGCAGCAGGGACAAGGCCACCTCCCAGCTGTGCCACGGGTCCAGCTTCCAGCGGGGAACCCACATCCACCGGGACTCGGTGTCCCATCCCACCACCCCGGGGGTCCCGGCCGGGAGGAGAAAAGACCTTGCCTTACCCGGCTTGGTGACCCGCAGCAGCTCCGGCAGCACCGTGGTGGGCACCTGCCCCTCGCCCAGGGCCCCCACCACCGTCACGGCGTCGTAGTGCTCTGCGAGAACACGGGGCGTTACCGGGGGGACCCTCCGGGGCTCCCCCCGCCCCATGCCCGCCCGTCACCTGCGGGACACGTGGGTGTCACCGAGGGGTCCCCGGCGGTCTGCCCCCCCCGTTACCTGCGGGCGCGGGCAGCGGCTCCCTGCCCAAGACGCAGAGCCGCAGCTCCTGGTAGAGCCCGGTGCTCCTTGCCCGCTCCAGCATCCCCGCGCTGCCGTCTACGCCGTGAAGGCAGCGGAACCCGCGCCGGTGGAGCTGCGGAGACAGAGGCAACGTCACACCCGCCCTGTCCCGTTACCCCCGTCCCTCCTCGCCCCGCTCGTCCCGCTGGTACCTCCAACGCTACGAGCCCGGTGCCACAGGCCACGTCGAGCAGCCGCGCCTCCGCGCACGGCGCGGGAAAGGCGAAGGCGAGCGAGGCGGCAGCGAGATGCGGTGCCCGGTACTCCAGAACCGCCACATCCTGCGAGACATGGCGGTCAGCGGGGACAGCCGCGCTGCCCCCGGCGCTCCCGTTCCCGCTGTGTCCCCGGTACCTGCTCGTAGCAGGCGGCCCAGCCGTCGTAGAAGCGCAGCCGTTCGGGCAGAGTCGAGCCCCGGTGAACCGCGGCTACCCGATCCCGGACCGCCGCCGGCAGCCCCATCCCGATACCGCTCGCTACCGTCCGGGCCAATTGACCCGCAGCGGGCCCCGTCCCCACCCCCATTGATCCGGGGGGCTCCGCCCCGATCACGCCCCAAAAGCCCATTGGCTTCGCCTCCCGCTCGCGACCCTCCCCCAGCGCCTCATTGGATTTTGGGTCCCCAGGGCATGCCCCCAATATTTCCTCAGTGACTCCGCCCACGACAGGCGCCATAGAACACGCGACACCGCCCTGGCCACGCCCCCCAGCTCCGTTGGCTCCGGGCACCCGTCCTGGCAACGCCTCCGCGCTCCATTGGCCGCCGGAGCTGCCCCTCAGGGGGTTGGGAGCGACCAAGTGCGCTGGGAAGGGCGTGGGGGGGGGGGCCAGGTGTCCTGGCCAAGTGTCTGAGTGGTGGCCAAGTGCCCCAGGGAGGTGTCAGGTGTTCTGGGGGGATAACCAAGTCCAGGGATGGTGACATCAAATGCCCTGGGGGCGTGACACCGAATCCCCACGGGGAGTGGCACCAGGAGCCCCAGGGCTACCACTGTCTCCCAGCAGTGTCCACTGTTTCTGCTGCTCTGTCACCTGTAAGGGTCAGTTCCCATTGCGTCACTCATGTCCCATGCACGGGGACAGTGCCCTGGACAGGTCACCTGCTCGGCCCCGTTCCCATTGCGTCACTCATGTCCCATGCACGGGGACATGCCCTGGACAGGTCACTAGCTCGGCCCCAATGCCGCTCTGTCACCTCCATCCTGCATCCGCATCTCCTTCCTCCACTGCGACCGTCACCCAGTGCGGCCACTACCCGAGCCCGCCGTGTTCCACTGTGTGTGGCAGTGACAGCCCGGTACTGCTCCCGGGGAGGAGGCCATCCACCATCGGGGCAGCTCCTCCTCGTCCTGACCTGCCCATCCCGCCCCCTCGGGGCAGGGGTCATTCTGCGCTGCCCCGTGGGGACAGAGGACAGGACCGGGCAGTGGCTGGGAAGGAGGGGGCACGTCCTGGCTCCTACGAGGACCAGTGAGTTGGAACGGATGATCCCTACCGCGACCCTTCCAGCTCCAGGTGTGCCATGAGCGTGTAACCTACGCGAAGTTCGGATTTTGCTCAGAGCAAGAAACACCCCTGAGAGCCAGCGCGATGCACAGGGAGTGGCAGGATGTCACGTCCAGATCACAATTCTCAGAAATGCCTGATCCAGGTGCCCATCATTTGTGACGTTCCGTATCCCAGCTTCGTTATCTCTCGAAAGGCTCTCCCTGGGAGGTCACTGCGGGAGTCCCCCATTAAACCAACCTTTGGTGTCGCAGCGAGGACGAGGGACAAGCTCTGGGACAAGCCACAGCAGTGCCCATCGCCTCTGGCTGTTTCCAGCAGCGAAACAGATGGATACAGCCGCCAATTAGTGACGGATTCAGCCACTAATTAATGACGGGAAGAAAATAAGCGCCCTGACGGAGGCGGTGGCCTCCCCGAGGCCGCGTTGGCGGCCTCGTTACCTCCTCTGTGGTCCCCATGTCCTCCTGCTTCTCTGCCCTTCTCTCCCTGGGGACCTGCCCGCGGTCACACACGGGGACAGCCCAGCCCCGCGGCCGGGCAGTGCTGTCCCTCCAGAGGGAGCCCTCCACCCGCGGGACGGACCCCGCGCCCCGCTGGGCTCCGGACTCACGCCCGGGGATGCGCTCGGAGAATTCCTGGAGGAGTGGCAGAGGACAGTGCGTGACTGGGGAGCGGCGAGGGCTCGGTTCCGTGACAGCAAGAACCGTCCTACCCACCTGAGGACACAGGGATGGCTCCCGGGCAGCGTCCGCAGGGGCTGGAACCCTGTAACAGCTCCCGCCACTGTTAATGGGCATTTTGTCCCCTCTGCTGCCACCAGCGTGGGCCCAGTCCTGTTCCTCATGCTTGGCATCCCGGGAGGGCTGTAGCCTCCAGCAAAGGCTCTCAAAGCCTCGTCATGGGTTCCCACTACTAACTGAATCTTCCTCCACAAACCAGTGCCAGGATGCACTGCCAGCACACCCTGTCCCTGCTCTGCTGGCCCCAGGGGCCACTGGTCCTTGCCTTCTGCAGCCTTGACCTGCACAGATCCAGCCCTGAATTCACCGGTGCTTTTCCAAGCTACCTTTCCCACAACTAGCTGGCTCTATCACAGCACAGGTGTGCAAACATCTGCACTCCCCCACCCCCTCCCCCCCCACAGCTCTGGGCTGGCTGGGACCCAGCACAGCCCAGGCAGGGTTTGCACCAGACCTGCTGCCAGCTTTGGATGCCCTGGGCTGTCCCTGCTGAGTGTAGGGGACAGAGGTAGCAGCAGGTTGTGGCAGGTTGGAGTGTCCCATGGTCGGTACCAGTGTGAGGCTGGACTTCGTCCTGACACTTGGCCTGGTGCTGGCGGGCTCCCGCTGGGTCACAGGACGTTCCTCTCCGATGGTGCAGTTCCTTGGGGTGCTGTCCTTGTACCCTGCTTGGGATGCCCTGATGGGGTGCTGGGACCTCGGAGCTCAGCTCAGCTGCCCTGTTGGAGTCCTCCATCACCCCTCAAAGGGACCTGGTGGAACATGTGTCCCCAAGGCAGGGACTGAGCCCCCTGAGCCCAGAGATGTCTGCTGGGACCTCGCCTGCCCTCCCTCCCCAAAGAGCTGCTGCAAGGGTGGAAGGGTAGCTTAGGTGGGTCCCTTGTCTTCAAATATGCCACTGAGATGGGACAGGAGTTGGGAAGGCCCAGACCTGTGCTGGGTTTGGGCCAGGCATCTCCATGGGGGGCAATGTCACCTGGCACCAAACCTGCCAGCATGTCCCCTGTCTGAGCCTCCTTGGATCCCCAGATGAAGTGTGTGGTGGCATTGGTACCCTGAGCAGATGGGCTTGCATGGCCCAGGGCCTGTGCAAGGCGGCCCTGGCACATCCTTGGCCCTTGAGGTGGAACTAATATTGTCCCTCTGCACATCCCAATGATGTTGGAATGTCCCTAAGCTTCTTCACAGGAATGAGTGACAGAATGAAGCGACAGAATGCTCAGTCCCAAGGCCTTGTGTGCCTCAGAGACTTTCTGGGTGGCCCACACAGCCCTTGGGTCCAGCAGTGGTGTGGATATCCCTGGGGTAAGGGGACAGAGGCTTGGAGGGGGACAACCATGGACTTGGCAGCTTCTGGCTCAGGGGACTTTGGGGACAGTCATGCTATCTGTCACTGGAGGCTGTCAGGGTAATGGACTGCATCTCTGTACATCTGTCCTGACTACAGTTTCTTGGTGGTGCAGGAGCCTACCAGCACCAGGGAATGTCCTCAGGGCAGCCCAAGATATTCCCAGCTCTGGGAAAGCCCTTCATGGTCCCCTGAGCTCTCTGCTGCCTTTTCTGAGCTAGGAAAACATGGACAACTACCCCGTGGGACACTTGAGCCACACAAAGTAGGGGTGGAATGCTCTTCTGGGTGCATAATTGGGCAGAACAGGTAAGGAAAACCTGTTGGGTGGCAGGGGAGGCCCCATGTGGCGACAGAGGCCCCATGTGGCGACAGAGGCAGGAGGGAGGTTCAGGTTGGATATTAGGAAATATTTCTTCACAGAAACGGTGGTCAGGCCCTGGCAGAGGCTGCCCAGGGCAGTGAGGGAGTCCCCATCCCTGGAGAGGTGAGGTCTCTCAAGAGATGTGTGGCACTTGGGAACATGGTTTAGTAGTGACCTTGGCAGTGCTGGGGGATTGGTTGGACTCGATAATCTTGAAGGGCTTTTCCAACCTTAATGATTGTGTGATCTTTCTGGGGCCAAGGAGGTGACAGACAGCCAGACAGGACTGGGGTGGCTGCTGGGATTTCACACACCTGGGTGAGATTGCTCTGCACTCACATCCTTAGAGGACAGCGTGTTTTCTTTTCCCTGTGTCCAAACACGACTGGAATCTGTCACTTCTCCCCCTAACTCCCATCCCTCTGGTGTTCAAGGACCGTGGATTTTGCCCCCTGAACCCCACTCAGCTGCATGAGCTCACCTGGGTCTCCGGGCTCCTGCCCGACTTCTGAATCTGTAAATCTCGAAGTTGCTGTGACTGGTGGTGCCCGGGGCTGCTGTCACCAACCCTCCTGCCCTGGTCCATCGCCTGCACGGCTCCGGGCCAGGTAACAAGGAAGGGCTGAGCTGTAAATCAGTACTGCTGGTGCGGAGCTGCGCGGAGATCAGAGCGGGTGGTGCGGCGGGAGCAGCTCACGGAGCTGATTCAGGAGCCTCACAGGGCTGGGAAGGGCTGTGCTGCCTCCAGCGGGCCACGCTGCCCATGTCCAACGAGCCCCTCGGCACGTGGGGTATTCCCTGACTGTGCCTGTCACCCCGCCGGGCCCTGGCCATGGCTGGTGCCCGGGGCCAGCAGCAGCAAGACGTCCCTGCCATGCCGATAACATTCCCTGGCCGCTGTGCGCCTACATCAGTCCCAGCCTCTGCATGTGTGCCACCTGCATCCCATCCTCCCTGCAGCCCCAATATGCGGTGCTGCTCTCCCTCCCGCACCCCCAATCCTCGGTGCTCCTTTTCCTTGAACTCCCAGTGTATGGAATCCACCCTCCCTTTGTGCTCCTGGTGCACAGAGCTCTGTGCCCCCTCTGCCCCCGGAACACAGCAGTCCCACGCCAGTACATCACAGGGGCATGGTGCCCTCACACTGGTGACATTCCTGTTTCTCCTCATCCCCATCCCAAATGCCAGTGGCTCCATTCACACGGTGTGCTCTGGTTGAGGTTTTCATCTGAGCTCAGCCTCTTTGTCTCCTCTTAGCAGCCCGACAAACCACATCCGCACCCCCACCTCATGGACCTCACTCCTTGTCCCCCCCTCCCCCTTGTTCCCTCTTGTCCCCATTGTCACCTGCTCCTTTCCCCTGACTGGGGACTTCCCACCCTGACCATATCCAACACATCCAGAGACCTCAGGTCCCACACACCACACGTCCCCCATTGCTCCGTCACACCCCATCACTTCTCGGACCCACTTCCTGTCCCTCACAGCCCTTCCTGCAGCCAGGTGAGTTCCTCCGGTGCTGGCTCCCTGTTCCCATTCCCAGAGGCAGTGCCATGACATCACTGACCTTGGCACACCTCAGGCCGGTGACTCAATGTCCCTCCTGGGACAGCACCTCTGGAACTCATCATCCTTCGTGGAACAGCACCCTCATGACTCAGAGTCCTTTGTGGAACAGCATTCTCGTGACTCAGTGTCCTCAGGTCCACCTCAGGAGCTCTCTGTTCCCATCCTGGGACAGAACATGACTCACTAGTCACATCCCTGCCACTCCTGGGATCCCAGGTGTGGCTGCACCACAGCCCCCTGGCTCGGTGCAAGCCCACCCAACCATGTTCCCAAATCCCCCCAACCACCTGCCCTGCCACCAAACCGGCTACCCAGGCCACTCTTGTGAGACTCAGCTCCACTCCAGATCTCCTCCCCGGGACTCCCCTGTTCCATCCCTGCATCCTGGGAAGTGACTGCCATCTCCTGGGAAGAACAAAGGACAGGCTTGGGTGAGATCCAGGAGGTGGAAGTTGAAGTCAATAAAACCCAGCTCAGTAATACGGTGCAAACTTTCACTGGAGCAGGAATTAATGAGTGGATGAGTGACTATAAATAAATAAAGGATTTCTTGTGACTTGTAAAAGATGACTCAGTGCTTTTGGGAAGGCTGGCTGCTCTCCAAGTGATCTTGGTGATCCCAGGGCAGTCTGGACCTTACCTGTTGAGGTGCATCCTGATGATCCTAAAGCACTTCTGGACCTTTGGTGAGGTCAAGCCACCTCAACTCTGTCTGCACAAGGGCTGAGGTGGTGTTTGGGTATCTGAATCCTAAATAGAAGTTTGTAACTTCCTCCACCAACTCACAACTCTATGGTTATTCAGGAAGTAGGATGGGCTGCTGTGTCCAATTGCGGTTATTTATTTTATCCCCAGGCTCTTGCAGTATTTTCTGGAGTCCAGTCCTTCCTTTCTCGGGGACATCCCTGAATCCCAGCTCTGTTGTGAGCCCAAAAGATTGCCATTGGCAGGAGGAATGGAGAATCCCTATGCTGCTTCATTCTGTGCCCATCCTGCCCAAATGAGGATTTGAGTGGGGGGTACCTGTGGGAGTGGAACCAAAGAGGTGAAATCATTATAATTTCCTTGAGCTGAGCTGAACCTGAGCTGAGCTTTGCCAATTCCAACTGGAACAAAATCACCAGACCTGGACCATGTCACACATCCAGGGAAAGCAAGCCGAGAAGTTACACAAGAGATTTGGAGTGAGCGCGATGGGGTGGGAAGGTGTCAGCAGGTTGGGTGATGATGACCATGGACTGAGAGTTCCTAGAATCCTAGAAAGATTTGGGTTGGAAGAGACCTTAAAGACCAACTCATTCCCCACCCCTGAGTTCATCCATCCTAGAGCTTGATGACATTTATGCTTGCTTTTGAAATGATGTCAACTAATCACTCCTGGCTGTTGAGTCTTGCCCTCCCTGTGCCGAACATTTCAGCTCTGGAGGACTTTGATGGAGGATTGCATCTTTGGATTTCCTAGCTGGAGCTGCTTCTCTGAGTGCTCTCCAGCCTATGTTGATCCAAATGACCTGGTTAGGCAGGCTAGTGGTGGGTCTCTCTGAACTGACAATTGCTGCTGGAGGACAGTGTACAATGAGTCTTGGAAAAGGAGGGAGGCAGAGCAGCGAAGCAAAGGCTGTGGGCTGGAGCTGCTGTGTCACAGCTCCCGGGAAGCATGTGTAAGGGAGGGTCCCATGGGAGCACCCTGCAGAAGCAGAGTTAAAGGAGTAAGTTCAGGGAGTGGCCAGGAATCTGGCAAAATGGAAATCTTGGGAATTATCGCAAGGAGAAGGAGGAGGAACCCACACAGCAGAGACAACTTAAAATCATTAGAGACAGGGTAACAGAAGGCAGAGGCAGCACGGCCTGCTGGGAGTGGCTGATGGATTTCCCAGGGTCCAAAGGGAAGATGAAGGTGACCCCTGGTGGTCCTGCTGACTCATGGTGGACCCTGTGGTTCTGGGGAGGTGTGACCATCGCTGGATCTGGGGTGGATGCTTGGTCACCTTCCTTTTCTACAGTGAATGGGGAGTGCTGGTAAAGTACTCCCACAGGGCCAAGCTCAGCCTAGGCTGGGCTGGAGGTACAGGGAGCTTGGATAAATCCTGTACTTCCAAAAGCCTGATGATGGGCTTTTGTCTTACGGTACTTTGAACACTGGCTGAAGAAATCTCATCTGTGGATTAGCTCAAGTAACAATTAAACGGGGAGCTCACGTGTGTTCAAAGGATGGGTTCAGCTCAAGTTCATGGAAGAAAAATCCCCCAGGGATTATCACAGCCAAAGGCTCATCTCTGGCTCAGGAGGTCCATGAAAACTGCTGTAAGCTGGGAAAGTATTTGAGGCTGTGTCACCCTGTGTGGGTGCTGTTTCTGCTGTTGGGGATGAAGTGCAGGGGAGCTTTGAGCACTGCCCCCCCCCCACTTCCTCAGAACATGGTAAGGCAGGCAACCTCTTCCTCCAGCACTTGGAAAGGCAGCTAGGTCTCTTGGACACGTGTGTGACCCTTGACTGCAGGAAGGGGTTTGGTGCTGTTTCACTGGACCACAACTTTCCTGGGACTGTTATAATGTGTGTGCAGATGTGGTTCCCACAATCCTTAACATCCTTCCCTTGAATCCACAGCCATGTGAGAAGCCTTGAAGGACCAACTCAAAATGAGCCTGACTTGTTGAAGAAATGATCTTTTTAAAAAAGACACCCCACAGCCCACCTCATTAAGGGAGATGACATAAGAGGAAACTTTCAGGCTGACCCTGATGGAGAGCAGGGGCTGGAGGAGCCCCACAGAGGCTGGACAGCAGGATCAGGACCAGGACCAGGACCAGGATCAGGATCAGGATCAGGGCCAGGAGGAAACTGGTCTGATCAGCCTCTGCAAGGGAAGGACAATTGCTCTGCTGGTAGGACAAAGATTTGGGGGTCAAGATGGCACAACGTACCAGTGTCAGAGAATTCTATGCCAGGACACAGGGAATGGCTTCCCACTGCCAGAGGGCAGGGATAGATGGGATATTGGGAAGGAATTGTTCCCTGGGAGGGTGGGGAGGCCCTGGCACAGGGTGCCCAGAGAAGCTGTGGCTGCCCCTTGGATCCCTTGAAGTGTCCAAGGCTGGCTTGGACCCTGGGGCTTGGAGCACCCTGGGATAGTGGAAGGTGTCCCTGAATGGGCTCTGAGGTCTTTTCCAACCCAAAGCATGATTCTGCACTTCTAAGCCACCCAGCTCATGCTGGTCACACTCTACCTGTTCCCAAAGCCTTGGCTGGCGTGGGGGTCCTTGCTGTGACCTCCCATTTCCTGGTCAGGTGTGCAGACCCCCCAGCCCCAGCTGTCTGCAGGCTCTGTGTGCAGCACAGATGCTCCAGGCCATGCCAGATCTTCTGTGTTTCTTGGCCCCCAGCTCCTTGGCCATCTCGCCAGGTATGTAACTATCCCAGCTATTTCCTGCTGTACTGCAAGGAAAAATGAAAAAATTAAATCATCCAACCTTTGGCCCTGTTTGATATAAATCCAGGCTGCAGCATTGCAGACAGATTGCGTGTGGTGGCAGCGCCACCAGCACCCCATGCCCTGCCTGTTCCTTTTGGCAAGGGGAGCACGAGGGGCTGCCATGGACTGGAGCCAGCTCCCATCACAGCCGGTGTGATTTATGGCCAGCATTCCTGCTCCTGACAGGCACATCCTGGGATGCTGTGCTCCTGCACTACCTGGAGAGAGGGACTGGGGCTGTCTGGGGCCACTGGTGTTCCCTGGAGCTACCCTGACCTTTGCAGAGAGGGGCAGCTCCCACCAATGCTGCCAGCAGAGTCTGGGTTGAGGAGAGACCTGCTCATTTCCCAGGGATTCTTTATGTTTCCTGTCTCATGATGAGAGGCTCCAGCCTCCCAGGATTACACTCCATAATTCCAAACTGGAAGCCTCTGCTACCCTGTTCCCGGGCTGGTGTGCTGGGTCCTGCCCTGTTGGTGGGGTGCCAGACTGTGCCAGGCTGGCCATTGCTCAGCACCTTTGCTGCTTGGGGCTGAGCTGGGCCTGCTGGGCTTGGCTGCAGAGCCCAGAGCATGTCCTGAGAGCCTGAATCCCCTGGGATGAGCAGCTCAGAGCAGCACAGCCCAGCCCAGCAGCTGCTCTGCTCCTCCTCTGGGACCACAGCCACTGAGGGGATTTGCCATCCCTAGCCTTGTCCCCAGTTCCCCTTAGTGAGTGTGGCTGATATTGGTGGGGGATGGACATGGCTGTGGGGGCAAGGTGAGCACTGGAGACATGATGGCCATTGAGTTTTCTGTTATTTTGAGCTGGTGGGAGCAGTGGTTCCCTCATGCCCAGACATCCCATGGGAAGGCCAAACCAGGCTGGAGGCAGGGCTGTATCTCTGGATGCTTCAAGGCTGAGGGTGGGATGTGGGGCAGGGTGTTTCTCCACGTGCCTCCAGATCCCATCCTGCCAGCCCCTGGTGACCGGGGCTTGGTGTCCTGTTCCCTCCTGGCTGGGCCTTCAGCCTCCTGCTCATGCAGGGATCTCTGCGCTTACGGGACTCAACCCAAGAGAGGGAATTGCCCCACGTCCCCTCCAGTGGCAGAGCTGGGAAGCACCAGGGATGCATCTTGCCCGGCCTCCATGGCTGCAATAAAATCTCATCCCATCCCAAGCTGTTCTGGGACGTGCTGGGATGTGTGGGATCCCAGGCCCCTGTCTCCCCAGTCTGTGGGATCCATCCCAAGCTGGCAGTGCTCTGCAGAGCTTGGGTGCCATAAGGACCCCACAAAAGCACCCTGAATGCCACCAGTCCCATCTAATTGTAGGCACGACCCCATGCCCTTGGCTCCTGCCATGGACCAGCTCTCCAAGACTGTGTCCAGCATGCAGGAACTGGTACCTGTGGTAGGTATTTTGTTATTTTTTCATCTTTTTCCCCCAGCAGAGCAGGCAATCCCCAACGTGGATTCCAGTTTGGCTGTAATTGTGCTGTTATCTCTCTCTCAGGGTCTGGTTTCACTCATGCTTGGGGTCTCTGTGAGTGAATGGATGTTTCTATGAGGGCTGTTCCAAAGCTTTCCCTGCTTCTGCCCTCTCCCACTTCCCATGCTGCCCTCGCTGACCTCTGCACTTCCCTTGGCCCTGAGCCTCAAGCCCTGCAGGGCAAAAGTTCCTGGGAAGCACCAGCAGTCCTGAACCTGCGTGGCCCAGCAGCCACTGTCCCTTCAGCAGGGCATGGGACACTGGTTGGGATGATGAGCAGGACCATGGGATAAGGAGGAGCTGGGGCCCAGCAGGGAAGAGCCCCTGAAAGCTGCTCTGTTTTACCTCAGCTCGCTGGGGTGCAGCAAACCAGATGTGATAGCTATGGCTTGCAACACAGGGAATGCCTGAATTTGTCCTGATGGAATGTTTTTCCCCTATGATGGTCACAAAACGTGAGAATGGAGAAGTGGGTGGGGCTTTGCTCATGTACATGTTCAGAACTTGACTGGCCCCAGGCAACATCATCACCTTGGACCTGCTGTCCTGGGGTGAGTGGGGCTGAGCCAGACACCTCCACAGTGCCCCCACCTCAGCCACTCTGGAATTTACTGGTTGTGCACAGCAATGCTTGTGATAGTCCCTGAGGGGCTGAAGGCTCTGAGAGATGGCACCAAGCAGGGCTGTGAAAGAAGGTCCAAATAATGAAGGAGGTTTGCAGAAGAGGAGGGGACAAGATACAGAACGGGTCTGCACTGGGACCTTGACCTCCCTGCTGAGCTCTGAGCTGTTCACTGTAGGCTCTGGGTAAAGCTGGGACATTTCCCTGGGATGAGACCCTCGTCTGGCTCTGGCACCTGACCTAGCACCAGGATGGTCCTGACTCATGGAGCTGATGGAGCTGCACGTCTTCTCACAAAGCAGGTTGTGACAGGCTGATCCCAGACATGGTGCCTGGTGCCCCTGGGATGGTCCAATCCAACTGTCCCATTGTGGTAAAGACTTCTCTTCCCTCACTGTCCTCTCCTCATCTCAGGGTCAGTCCCTGCAGTTTGATCAAACCCTTCAGAGGATGCTCCCCATGGACCAGCCTTGGGATCCCAGGATTCAAGGGCTTCACTTTGCTGCCCTCACATCTCCCTGTTCAACAGCCGCCCGGCCCCTCTGGTCCCAGTGTCCCCAGGATTTAGGAATGGACTCTGATCTGCTCCAAAGATGGCTGGTGGTCACACAAACCAGGACACTTCCCTGTGTCCCTGGCTGTTCCCAGGCATTGCTCTACACGCTGGGCCAGAGCTGGTGTGACTCTGCTCAGGACACTGAGATGTGTGTGGGTGCTAATCTTTGGGGCCATCAGGCCAGGCACTGAACTGAAATCCAGCTCTAATTGGCCTCTTCCAGCAATTCTTCCTGACAAAACAATTAAGTTTCTCAGGCAAGAGATGTTCTTTGCAAATGGTCTGTGCCAGACACTTTTGCTTTTTTTATCTGTGGTATTTAAGGATCTTTTCCTAATACTCACTCATTATTTTATGTTGCACAGACTGTTTCTTCCCGCCCTTTTGAAGCTCAGTATCACACTCATGTTTTTTTGTTGTCTCGGGGCTTCCCTAACTGTATGTGAGGGGGTTTTTGTTTCATTAAAAAAAAAAAAAAAGGAAAGAAACATTCTTGGTTTGTAAAGGGCTGGGCCCTGTGAGACAGGGCAGGGAATGGGATGGGCTCCAGTCCTCCCAAGCCTGCAGAGATTGCATGTTCTGCAGTGGGGCTGAGGTCAAAGCTGGTAAAATTTGCAAAGCAGGATCAAAGAGCAGGGGCCCTGCCAGACGTGGAAAACATGAGCTGGGGGTGGCTGCAGAGGGTGCATGGGCTGGCCACAGTGCCCCCTTCATCCCTGCCCACCCCTGGAAATCCTAAGGCTGCTGCGGGGCTCACAGTCCTTTGTCCCCACACCTGGGAGCTTTGTGATTCCACCTTCCTGCCATCCACTTTTAGTGCCTCCAATTCCTCCTTCGGGGGAGCCCATCCCTCACTTTCCCAGCCTGGGCCTGCTGAAGCTGCATGAGACGTGTTAGAATTCTGATGAGCTGCTCATCTGAGATATGCTGGAATTCTGAGGAGCTGCTCACCCCTGCCCTTCCCGTGGCCCTGCTCCCAGCTGTGTTTGCCTCATCCCCATGCCCCTCCCACCTGCACCAGTCTCAGGGCTGGTGTTCCTGCTCCCAGGAAAGGGAGCAGTCTTGGGGAATGGTTCAGCACTGGTTCTCTTGGGTGCAGCATCCCAGGGAGGCTGGCAGCTCTTGGAAGTGGGCTATTGGAGGAACAAGAGAGCATGTGGATGAGGTGCCATGTAGGGTGACACCATCTGAGTTCTGGAGTGCCTCTGTGCTCTCTGTGGGGTGACTGGGCACAGTGCTGGGTATGTCCTAGTCCTCACAGTCTCTGATATATCATCCAGTGACTCCTGCACTGCTGGCTGCCTTACAGAAGATCTGGGCTGGGCTGGGTGTTTTTTGATCAATGAGATCAATGTGTTAACCTTGCCTGGCCTCTCTGGAGTCAGGAGAGTGTTTGGGAATGCTGGGAAGGGCAGGGTGGGGTTCTGGGGGAGGGAGAGCACAGCTGGTGTCCGAGGTGGGGACCCAATATGAGTGGCCTCACATCAGGTCCCAGCCCTCCTCTGCCACCAATGCGCCCCTACAGAGAGGGGACAAACAACTCTGGGGAGGAGGTGGCGACTCCTTCCTTGTGTGCGTCCATCACTCGTAGCCCAGGGGCTGTGCTGCACTGGAGGAAAACCTAGGTGTCCGCGGCCGTGACAGGTACTCCCGCGGCTCGGTGTGACCTCTCCCAGTGGGCTCCGGCCCAGGGATTCAGTCACTCCATAAATCTCCCTTCGTCTGTCGCGCACACCACGGCGAGGCAGCCGTGACTCAGGGCTGCGGTCCAGCTGCGGCCGCTATCTCCGCGGAGGAGCCGTGTGTAGGGGTGCCAGCATTTCCAGGGGAGAGACAATCGGGCTTTATTTCCCTGCCACAGAGGAAAAAGAATAAACATTCCTCGGGTTTGTTTTCAGGCTGCTTTGTGGAATAAATCTCAGACTGTTGTTGTCTCCCCGGGCTCCCCAGTCCCGCAGAACTGCCTGTTCTCATTCCATGAGTCACTGGCGCCTGGCGGCACCTCTGAAATCCCGTGCGGTGCCGGGGGTTGCTCCATGCCGGCTGCCGGTGACACCTGTAGCGGAGCTGCTCCACAGCCATGGCGAGCTCAGCTTGGCACCGGTGTCTGTCAGGATCCACGAGCCCCCCGGCCACCTCTGCAGCCTGGACATCCCCAGAGGTCACCTTGTCCTCTGGACCCATGTCTTCCTCCGAAAGCCCGAGTCCGACAGCATCTTCAAGGGGAAGGGGCTGTCCCACGGGACAGAGGCTCTCCGGGAGGAGACCAGCTGGAGTCAGTGGCTATTCCTCTGCCTCGGCGGGAAGGAGGTCTGAGGGATGCTATGGCCTCTGTCCTTCCACCCGTGGGAACACGTGTCAGCAACACCCCTTTGGAGCGGTGGGGTCTGGCTCCTTTCCACATGGTTCCGGAGGCTTGGCCTGATGTTGACCCTCATTCTGGAGACATCCCATTGCTGTGGGAGGTGTGTTGAGAAGGAATAGTCTGTGGAATGTGCTTGGAGCCAGGTTCACACCACCGCTGATGCACCTGTTGGTCACCTGGGGGTTGACACAGCCAGTGCTGGATTGGCACCTCCTGGAGCAGCAGACCTTGGTATGACTAAAAAGCAGGGGTGACCCACATCACCTCCAAAGTGTGCCCAGTGCCAGTGTGGCACCCAAACCTTGTCCATGGTCCTCCCACAAACGATCCCACCATGGAAGACCATGGTGGCCCCAGAGCATGGTGTGGGCAGAGGCCTGGGCCCAGGTTGGATGGTGCCTGCTGTGAGTGACCTGTGCTGATGAGCTGAGTCCCTTGGCACAGGTTTGGACACCTGAGTGTCAGAGCAGGGCATGAGGCAGGATGGAGCAGGGGAATGTCCAGCATGTGCATGAGGCGGGATGGTGACCTCAGCCACAGCAGCGCCATGGACGAGTCCCAAAAATAGCTGGGTTTAGAAACACAAAGTCAGCTTGTGCTGTTGCCCAACACTTGTTGCAAATGTAGCGGCAGCTCAGTCCAGTGAAACTATGGCCAGAAGCAGTGCGAGTTTCGGCAAACAAACTGGCTCCAGCAATGAAAGTGGCTGGAAGGGACTGGGGGGCCCAGGGCTGCCAAAAATGTGGTGAAGGATTCTGAGGTGAATAATGAATAAAAAACCCCAGCCTTCAAGGTGAAGTTCTTAAGTGCCTTACAAAGACGGAAAATGGGATAAGGAATGAATGAAATTCTGTTGCCAGGAGGGGCTGTTCAAGCCCTGGAACAGCTGAAAGAGAGGCTGGATGAGCACTTTGACCCCCAAGCAACAGTGGCTCAGGGAGGTGTGCTGGTTCAGCTCAGGGACAGGATAGGAGCTGACACATCGCTGATGGTCCTGGATTCCAAAGGCAGCTCTGCAAACAGCCCTTCTCTCATTAGGCAGGGTCGTTTAGGTGATTACAGCTTGCAGGAACGGCTCTAGGAGGGAAAGTAATTCCCTGGAGATGCTGGGTAGAGGCATAAGGGCTGTGTTTTGCAGTCAGCAGCATAATTTTTCCAGAGTTTCTACAAATCAGACAAGAATGGGTCTCTGCACAGAGCTCTGAGCACTGTCAGGGTAAGGATTAGGGGGCTCTGCTGGTGACAGATGAATTCCTGGGCTTGGTATGGGGGATCTGTAGGCACTGGAGAGTAGCACGGCTGTGCTCGCCTTGGACATCAATGAACAGAGTGTTTATTTGGACATCTGAAAGGTCAATTTGCTAAAACTCGAAACAAATGCTGGCGTGACTGACGGGGACTGTAAATTTAGAGTGGGAGGTGTTAGCAAAAACTGGGACTCATTCAAGGACATCTCAACAGTGTCCCAAAAGCCATTATTTCATAGCCCAAAATAATTCTCCCAGGGAAGAAGCTGTCAGAGGCGGTTTGGACATGTAAGTGTGGTGGCCTGCAGCCGCAGGAGGAGGGCCACGCTTCCCGAGTGCTGCAGCAGGTTGGAACCAGGCAGTGGCCTGGCCGGCATCTGGGGCAGAGGCAAGGAACTGAACAAAGGCCAAAGTGTTGACTTTGTTTTGCTGCCTTGGAGAGGGCAGTGTGCCTTCCCCTCTTCCTTATCCTTCTGCCTCTGCCATGAGTTCTGGAGGGGTGACTCATGCTGACAGGCAGTGTCACATGGTGGGGAGGATGGTGATGCAGAGCTGAGTGGCCATCAGATGGGAAAAGAGACATTGGGGCATGTCCTGGGACAGTAGGATGATGGCAGCTGGTGAAGACCTCAAGAGGGATCTGTCTTAGAGCTAGCAGAGCACCCAGTGTCCTGGCTGGGCCCCTCCATCTACCTGGGAGCGGCTCCAGCAGATTGACTGTGGACAGAAGCAGGAAAAGGCTGCAGGAGTGGTGATGGAATACCCAAGGTTGGCAATTCAAGCAGAGTCCATCTGGCCCATGGAGCATTCCCATAGGTTTCTGCTGAGAGCCTGGCATGTGTCAGAACCCAAGGGTCCCATGCATGGGCTGGAGAAGGAGGAGCAACCCAGAGAGGATGAGGAACAGGGAGGCCTCCAGCGGTGTATAGAACTGCTGGAGGTAGGAGGGGAAGCCAAAGAAATCAGTGAGCTGTCACTGGCTGATAGCAATGAGAAGCTTTTGAGAACATACATTTAGGACAACCAAGTGAAGCCAACCCCAAATCCCAGCCCTACGTAAAACAAATGGAGCCTAATCCTAACAAGCAAACCCGTCAGTGTTCAACAAACGACTCCACCCTGTGCTGGGTCAAAGCAGAGAGACACATTCGATCCTGGCAGGATAAAGTAATTAAATGTGTAATGAGGGAGACTGGGGTAAAGCAATTACATCTGTAACAAGGGAGGCTGTGCAACTGCAGACCAACAGGCCCAGGTCACTGATACCCTGGAGCTGGGAATGAGCTGCTGGAAGAGTCCCTGAAATGTTGACACTGACATTAAGCAAGTCTTGGAAAGACCGGATAATGCCAAGGGCTTGGATACCTGCCATGAGCCAGGACTTGACGGCCCTGGGAGGGGGCCCTGCAGCCATACATGGTTGTCCACTCATCACAGACTCTGGTCCCAGGGGCTGGGAATGAACTGCAGGATGCAGGGCGTGGTTTGTCCCACTTGCTCGAAGGAGCTTGGGAGGTGATGTCACTGTTTTTATAGGTACTTGCACATAAAGATATTTCCTTGTGGGGGGACGCTTTGGGGAGTGTTGACAAATGCACACCATGGCCCACTGACTGCAAATCTAATTTAGACAAACTCAGCCTTGAAACAAGCTGCAATTTCTCACTCTTCAAGGGCCACCAGGCACTGGAGGAGATTCTGAATCCTGGGAAGATTCACCATTGCCTGGAGCTCTGCTGCACAAGGTTTTTCTGTGAGTAGGCTCCAGGCCAGGTTGTAGAGAAATTCTCCAGGTAAGCTTTGCTGGCAAGGACCAAATCAAGATGTTCATCCCATTCCTTTGTGGCCCTTGTGGAGAACCAGCTGGAGTGTGTACTGCTGCTTAGAATCTCAGACTCACCAAACCATTGAGGTTGGAAAAGCCCTCTGAGATCAAGTTCAACCATTCCCCAAGCACTGCCAAGGCCACCATTAACCCATGTCCCCAGGTGCCACATCGAAACATCTGTTAAACCCCTTCAGGGATGGTGACTCCACCACTGCCCTGGGAAGTTCCAGTACATGATCACTGTTTCTGTGAAAAAGTTTTTCCCAGTATCCAGCCTGACCCTTCCCTGGCACAGCCTAAGGCCATTTCCTCTTGTCCTGTCCCTATTCCCTGGGAACAGAACCCGACCCTCACCCCACATCTGCCCCCTCCTGTCAGAGCTTTACCCTTTGGTAGGGGGCACCAAGCTTAGGAGCCGAGTGCTCACAGGAAAGTGGGTTCAGTTCCATGACCAGCAGCAAAGAGCTGCTCAGACCACAGGCCACCCACAAAGCACCATGAAACCAGGATGGGGGTGGACATTGGATATGATACAGGAGATGGACAAGGCAGTGGAGAGGAATGGAGGTTGTTATGGGATAGAGATCTCAGCCACCAAGGGTGACCATAAAGACAGGCAGCAGACAATGCTGGGGACAAGGGTTCAGCTGGTGGCACTGACACCACCTGTGTGTCTGGCAGAAGGGGCTCACTTTGTGTGTGAGAAATGTTCTCCCACCTGCCCAGAATCACTCAGAGGATAGCATGGGCAGGATCCCAGGATCTTTTCCCAGGACACCCAGGATGAAGTTGGATCCTTGCTGCCCTTCTGCCTGGGGGCATCCTTGTGGTCCCATCACTGCCCACTCCCTCCTCCTCTGCTCCATCCTCCCCAAACCCAAGGGAGAATGTGCTGCTTCTGTAAACCCTTGTGGCTGGGGCATGTTCCACCTCAACCTTGGGGGTTGCAGGAGCTCTGTGGAAGGGGAGGGCTCTGAAGAGGCCATTTTCATGATGGAATAATGCTGGGCACGTTGCCTGGTGCCATTTGCACAGCTCATGCTTTGGCTGGTCCCCAGAGCCATCCAGAGCTTTATTTCTGTGGCACTCTTTCAACAGGCAGGACAAAAATAGACCCTGAGAGGAGACCAGATGAGAAACCACATCCTGGAGGGGAGGGGATGTGTCAGAGCAGTGCACCTGAGCCCCAGGACACACTTTATGGGAAGCATTGGATCATGGGCATCTGCAGCACTGGATCTCAGGCTGGCACTGAATCACCCCAGCAGTGGGATCATGGACCTATTTCCCATTCCCTATTCCCTACATCCCTTGGGGATGGGACCAGACAAGCCTCATCTGCCAGGAGATGGTACCAGCTGCTTTGAAGCTCTGCCCAGCTCGTGGGAAGATGTCCTGGCAGCATGGGAAGGGACTGTGTCTATGAAGAGTTCCAAACTAGAGGCACCCCAGGGGATGAGTGTTAGGGAAGATTCCCTTTCTCCTAGCACTTCCCAGGTATGTGAAGAGTTCCTGGGGTGCTGGGTTCGTGGTGGCACCTGTGCTGGCTCACCTATGTGGAGGCAGCTTCCCACCTGCCCTTGTCCCTGGATGAGGGAGCTGTGCTTGGGATGGGACCCAGGGTGACACCCACTGAAGCTGAGCTCCCCAGGGTTCAGGCTGCAGCACTGGGCCCCTGCCCAGCCAGGGTTCTCAGTTCTGTACCTTGCACCTCCCCAGGGAGCTGTTCAATAGCTCCCATCCATCCCCTTCCAGCCCTGGGAGTCCACTGCCCACTCTATCTCACTGTCTGGGAATTTCTCCTGAGACTTTGTCTGCATTTTGCTGTCCTTATTTGCACCTCTTTGGGTTCATTTATACCCTTACATTCTCCTCTTCCCCTTGGTGCATCCCCTTCCCTCTGCCAGCTGTGCTCAAAGCACCTCCTGGACCTCTCTTGGTGGCCCTGTGGCCATTGTCCAGAAGGGGTGACAGGGGCCATCCACCAGGTGACCCCCTCCCTGCTGACCCCCATCCCAAGAGCTGATCTCTGACCCCACCTCTGCCCCCAGCCAGTTTCTCCCTGCCCTGCTCCACACTGGCCACCAGGTCCCCCACCCTGTGGGCTTGTCCCTGATCTGTCCCCAACTGCAGCCCCTGGTTTTGAGTTTGCTTTTGGCTTTTCATCTGTTTCTGAGCTAGGGTACCTGTACTCACAAAGTAGGTGCAGCCTCTCTGTGTTTGCCTGCTTCTCACCCCTCCCTGCAGCTCTGGGGTAATGCAGCACATCTGGATTCCTTGCATCCAGCCCCCATCTGATATGCCACATCTGGATTCCTTGCATACAGTCACTGTCTTACAGGCTGTGTCTGGCTTCCCAGCATGTGATTCCTAGATAACAAGTCACTCCTGGATTTCCTACATGCGATTCTTGGATAACATGGCATATCTGGATTCCTTATATTCAATTCCTGGACAATATGGCACATACACTTTCTGGCCAAGGCTGGGATTGGAACAAGACTTTCTCTTTACAGTTTAAAGGATTTTTTTTTTCTGGAGAAAATGAAGCTTTGACCTGAATTCCTGGCTGCCTCACAAAATCTCTCTTCTACCTCAGCTTTGGCTGCTCTTGGCTGGGAGCCTGGCTGGAAAACAAAGATCCTATCTCCCCCCACCCCCTGGGCTTTGGGACTGCTGGCGGTGGACACGCTCCCCCTCGCCAATCAGTGCTTACAATAATATTTTTCTCTAGGATTGAGCCTGGAATAACTTTGTTTTGACATAATCTGAACTAATGTCTCCCCGGCAATGACAGTAAACACTCGACAATAAGTGTCAATGCAGCCCTGGAGCTCTGCACAAGGGACTCCAGCAGCTGGACATGAGGGAGAAGGAACATGGCACAGCCTCAGGGATGAGCCTGGTGATGGGTGGACTAAAGCCCCAGAGGTCCACTTCTCACCCTTCACCCCCCAACTAATCTCTCACTTGCTCTGCAGAGGGTGATGGAAAATGCAGCCTGGGGCTGTTGCTAATCAGTTCCTCGGGCACTGGGAGTTATTGTGTCTGTGCTGGTGGCAGCTCCAATTTAAACACTGTCATTGCACTATTAATGGTCCTGGCACTGAGCTGACTCCAGAGCTCAGCCTGGGACTCAGCAGCGAGAATGTTTGTGGAGCCCAGCAAGAGCCACTGAGCTTCAGTCCCCATACTGTGCTGGCTGTGCCCTGATTCCAGCCAGGGCTGGTGTGCTCGGGGTGGCCTGTGCTGGCACATCAAGGCAGGATTCCTCCCTATGCCCTCCCTCCCAGGAGAGGTCCCTGAGTAGTCTCAACCTCATGAGGTCAAAGTAGCTGGACATAGAGAACTGGGCATGGACCTGGGCACAGATCTGTACCTAGGCACGGATCTGGACCTGCACATGGATCTGGACTTGGGCAGAGACCTGGATTTAGGGAACTGGGCATGAGGAATTTTGCATGGACATGAGTCTGGATTTGGACCAGGACCTGGCATTATCCCTGGGGTGGTACATGGGCATCTGAGCTCTCAACATGTCCCAGAACCTCTGGTGCTGCTCCTTCCCTGTTTTAATTCCTGCACTGTGCTGGTCCTGTAATCCCATCTGCCATAGGATACCTGATCCCAAATGGAGACTTCTCAGGCCTGTTGTGATTTGTCTGTCCAAAGGCTGAAGCCATGGAAAGGTCTGTCTCTCTCCTTTCCCTGGAGAGCTTAATTTCCCTGCTGGTTCCCTTCCAACCCAACTGCACCTCCTTGTCTCATTACATCCAGAGTGAAAACCAGTCCTGAGAGTTTCCTGCTGGTTCAGTCTTGGGGACCAAGGAGATCATCCTCCCTCATCCCTCTCTTCTGTGACCCAGACATCCCTCTCTGCCTCCTCACAGTAGCAAACAGCAGCAACTTCCAATCCCAGGGATAAGGACACTTGAGAGCAGGTGACACAGCTCAACTCATTCCTCCCTCAGCAGGGTTTGTGCTCCCTGGAAAGGTAGAGCTGCACTGGGAGATCCACCAGAGCATGCAGGACTTCAGGCTGCCAAACATGGCTTTCCTGGAGATCAGCAGGCCTATCCCTGCTTCTTCCTGGGGACCATGGGTGCTCCCACAACTTAGAACTGGGTTTTATCTCTGCCTGGCCACCCACTACTACAGCATGGAGTGTGTACACCAGTTCTGAACATCTCCCGAGGCATCTGAGCTGGTCTCAGTGGTCTCCCTGGGCAGAGTGAAAGCTGCAGCTCCTCTGGTTATTCTGGAAGATCACAGGTTGTCCACATTGTTTTTTTTTTTTTTGATGGATGAAACCATATGCTTGATATTGGGCCAGGGAAAAGGAGCAGAGGAACAATATGTAGAAGACTTCTGAATGTCAGTGGAGTAAGCCCAGGAGGATTGGAAGACGGATGGATGTGCCTGATGTGATTGGTGCCAAGGACAGCAGGAAAAGCCTGCCCTGGGCTGTGTTTCATGCAAAGAAAGCAAAGGGGAATTGCTCAGGGTGGATACAAAAGGGGCACATTTTAGAACTGCAGATCCATGAGCTGCACCAAGTGGTCAGGGCAGAAGTCAGGAGTTAAGGAGCCATGTCCATGCTTTGCAGAAAGGAGCTCTTCACTGGTGATGCCCCATCCCTGGAAGTGTCCAAGGCCAGGCTGGACAGGACTTGGAGCAACCTGGGACAGTTGAACGTGTCCCTGCTCATGGCAGGGGCTAAAATGGGCCTTTGTGGTCCTTCCAACCAAAACCATTCCATGATTCTATGCAGTTGCAGTGTCCTATCTGAGTACATGTTCCCAGCAGGAGTAACAAGGGGGACAAGCAGGCAGGGACTGTTTGAGCTGAGGTCCCTCTCATTGAGGAAATGGTGGGCTCCCAGAAAAGCCTGGGACCTGTCTGGGTGGCCTTATTCATCCATGTCTCCTTTACTTTCCTCTTTGTCATGTTCTAGGAATCCTTTTATCCATGTGTTTGTTTTTCTTTCCCTCTCCTTGCAGATGCTCAGTAATTCTTTGAACATATCACATGGGTTTGTGTATCCCTGTTCTGTGGATTCCCCACAGAGGAAAACAGGCACCACTGGAACAAGTTGCACATTGGCCTGAGGTCATGTCTATGACAGCCTGGCAAAGTCCCTCTGGAATTCTTGCTCTGAGCATGAGGCAGGCGAGGGAGGGTGATACTGCACATGGGAGCAGTTTCCAAAGCCAGAAGGGATGGTGGGTGCTGACAGGAATAAACACTGCGGCACAGAAAGGATAAGGCAGCTGTGGCTTGGGAGTGCAAAAGCCTAGGGCCATGGTGGAGCCATGGATAAGTCTGGCAGCTCCTTTGGAAAAGTGTGTTTGGAGACCTTCCTCCCCTGGATGCCTTGTGGAACATCAGATGGTGACTGTGGGGGGTGGATTTTCCTGCAGGCCCATCTCCCCTCTGAGGCCAGACTGGCCCAGGAGTGTCCCAGCATTCTCTGCCCAGGGTGAGTGTCAGACAGCAAGTCCTGAGGGTGCCTCTCATTTAGAGTCTTGCTCATTCAATGTTCCCCTTAAATGTCTGAACAAAGATGTGCCCCAAAGCCAGACTGATGCCTCAGAAAGCCACAGGCACAAAGGCTCTCCAAACAGTGTCCTTCCCATGCCCCAAACCATACAGTCCACACTTTGTGGGTGCTGTGTCATGTCCCAAACCTGAGGGACGAATTTGTGATGGATCAGGCAAGGATTCTTTCCAAGTGCCCAATCCTGGCCTGCTGGGGCAAAGGGAACCTTCTTTGAGATATGGGCATCCTCACTACTACTCTGCAACCCAGTCCATCTCTCACACCCTCACCCTTCCTCCCTCCTTCCCAACACCCAATTTATCTACTTGGAGGGAGATAGATTTATTTCCTTCCAGGGACTTCCCTTCTAGGCTGGTCCTGCATCACCCATTACATGCTCAGGGCAGGGACCATCTGCCCTGTGAGGATGAGGGATGTGGTGGTCCCTGGTACACAGGAGAGTGACTCTGAGGTCCCTCCCAGGAGTTTTTCTTGAAGCAGGGCTGTGCTGGGGCTGGAGGGGATGTCAGAGGAGTGGGAGCATCACTGTGTGTGAAGAGCCAGGAAGGTGAGTGTGGTCCCAGGGGACAACAGCAGCTGTGATCACAGGATTTCTGAGGTAACTTCTGGAGAGAACCACAGATGGACCTGGAGAGACAAATCTGGAGCTACAGTGGGGAAGCAAAGGGAACCTCGTTGCAATCTTGGCAAATGCTGGCGCAAGACATTTTTTTTTTATATTTACTCTGAAGACTTCCATATCATGGACTTTTATATTTTTGGTGGCAAAATTGAGACGTTCTCCTGCCTGCCATACTGAGCAGACTTCACTGTCCCAAACAGGTGACCAAGAGGAGGAAAAGGACAGAGCTATCATCCCTGCCACCTCACCATCAGTCCCAGGGGTGGGACAGGCTTGGGGCTGGCCAGAGGCTTCCAGGAGCAGTTCTGTGCCCCCCTCCTTCCCACAGCCATGTGCCAGCACAGGCAGAGCAGAACCCGCTGCAGCAGCTGGGGTCCCTCAGCACCCTGGTAGCCTTTCTGCAGGACCCTTCTTCACCTGCCTCCCTGAGGGAACAACCTGAGCTGCATCCAGCAGCTGCTTCTGCTTGAGTGCAAAGGAGGCCTGAGGACATGGATGGAGAGGGGGGAGCAGAGGGAGGCAGCACAGAGGAACAATTGAAAAGAGGAAAAAGGAAATCCTCCTGGAGCTGTGAAAGTATTTTCCCAGACTGTCTGACCGCTCCAATGACCTCATTCTCCGAGGTGCTGTTAATTGGGCTGGAGAACAGGATGTCCAGCCCTGCCAGCCCCTCTGCCCAGCCACCTGCACAGCCCCTGTGCCCAGCAGCGCTACTCAACCCCTACCCTGTCCCTGAGGGGGTTCCCAGTGCCCAGGCTCGTGCCAGGGGTAGTTAACTAGGGTTAACAAGTCACATGAGTTGTTTTTCATGAGTTCATCTCAATTGTTTATCCTGGAAACCCCCTCTGCAAAAGCAGTGATGCATGTATGGATCTGGAGTGGAGACTGGCACCAGAGTCCTGGGAAGGGAGAGAGCCTGGCTCTGAGTTCTGTGACCATGCCTGGGGTACAAGTGTGGGCTCCTGTGACATAAAGGGCATGAGGGACCATGCACAGAGGAGCAGGAGGCAGCAGATGGATCTCGGGATGCTGGGCTGGGTGGGAGAAGCAGGATGGTGCATCAGACATCATAACAGGGCTGTCCTGTTCCATGCACAAAGTTCAAAGGGGGTGTCTCTTGCTGGGTCAATATTTTAACTGAGATAATGGAGATCTGAGTAATGGATCCCCTCCAGGATCATGTCTTCTATAGAGCTGTGGGCACCAATGCAAGCTTTTTTTACATCCCTCCCTGGAGAAATTTTATCAGTAGGAAGAGAAACCAGTAGAGCTTCTTTCCTTACACATATTTGCCCAATTAAAAAAAAAGAAATTAAGAATTACAGACTCATAGAATGGTTTGGGTTGGAAGGAACCTTAAAGATGTGTTGCATATAGGTAAAACGTTACGAAAAAAAAATATTGTAAAATAATGACTCAGGCTTGTTACTTCGGCTAAGCAGAAAAGGACTACGGGAAAGTGACGGCTGAATTAGAGGTAGGAAACCATGTTATTTAACCATCATGTATTCACATGGTGGTGTATTGGTTGAATTGGTTGAATTACGTTATGATTTAAAAGTATGTAACTTATATGTGGCTACCTGCTTAAAAAGGCTGGGTTTTGCAATAAAGCAGCTCTCCTTTGCACCTGCCTGGGGACCCTGCATCACTGCAGACCCTCACCTTGCAGCTGGCACCCGAACAAAGATGAACTTTTTACAACCCTCTGCCATGGGCAGTGACACCTTCCACTAACCCAGGTTGATCCAAGCTGTTTCTGACCTTTCTGGCCCAAATCCTTAAAAGCTCCTTCATAAAGCCACTAGCTGTTGTTCGAATTCACCTGCTTCACACATCAGAAAGGGATGAGGGACAGACACAAGATTGCATCAGCCTCACAAAATCCAAACACCAAGTAAGTACTTGGGAGCTCTTTTATTTAGCAGAGGAATTAAAATAACTAGACCCAAAGGCTGGGAGTTAATGCAGGGCCTGCTCAAGTGTGGATTAGCACATATTTCAACACTGACCATGACTGGAACAAATTGCAGAGAGCAGAGGTTGTATTCTGCTCTGTAGGAAGCCTGGCTGCCTTTCCAGCAGTGGGGCTTAAGCCAAGAGATCATTGTTGGCTCAATGGTCACAGGACAACACTCTCAGGCCCCTGATGTCCAAGTCATGTTCAGGTCTCATGGCCTTGAATTTGGTGCATCTGAAAGATGCCAAGCACAGATCACTGCCGTGCAGCTGCCTGGTGCCTCTAGAAAAGTGGTCACCTCCCATCTTCTGGGTTGTCCTTCCCTCCCCAGGCAAAGTGGGGGTATTTTTAAGGTGGAAAAAGGTTTCTGTGGGTTTTATGTTCCTATTTGAGAGGAACATTGTCAGAGCCAGGCCCCTGGGACAGGGGCTGGAGTGGGAGAGCTGAACATGTAAAACAGGACTGGAAGTACAAAGTGTCCAAATCAGGTTTTTTTTTTACTTTTGTCTTTCAACAGTTAAAGGAGTTTCTATCTGCCATCAGCATTTCTGATAAACACTCTCCAAAATGCCAAATGCCATGTACTTGTAGCTTTCTTTAAAGATAAGAGAGGGATTCCCATGGCATTGGATACTCAGTTCCCACTCCCTCTGGGAGCCTTTATCATGGTTTTAGTGCCATATTTGTCTGTTCCAAACTCCAAAAGGTCTTGGTATCTTGGTATGTGGAGTGTTGCTCTGGGATCTCAAATGCCAGGGACTGATAATGGCATTTTTTTGGTGGAATCTCATCAACATTTCCTCCAGGACAGACAACAGCACACAAAGCCAAGGAGACCTCCTGGGAGATGTTCTTTCAGCCATGAGCTGTGTCCTGACTGCAGTTTTGGGTTGGAATTGCCCTTTTGGATTAAAGCAAGCTGCAGCACTGCTGACAGCACTCACGGGCCGCTTACACCCGTCAGAATAATCATGGAGTTGTCCACGTCACATCCATGCAGAGCCACTGCACTCCATGGACACAGAGTCTCATTTCCCTGTCTCCATTTTTGTTACTGGGTGTCACTTTGCAACCCCCTTGTGTGACTTCCTGGAATGTTCTGCAATTAAATGCAAAACACTTGGGGTTTGCACACAAATGAGGGCAATGAAGACAAGATTTTCAGACAAATAACAGATGCCAGCTGGTCCCAGTGCCCCCATACTTGGGATATTTTGCAGGATTTCTTAACCTTTTTTGTGACAGTCTTTGCACCTTATTTTTTGAGTACCTTGTTTTAATCATAAAATCATGGAGTTGCTAAGGTTGGAAAAGCTCTCTGAGATCACTGAGCCCAATCTTTCCCTGAGCACTGCCAAGGCCACCACTAACCATGCCCCAGTGCCCCACCTACACGTTTTTTGGAACATTTCCAGGGATGGTAAGCTCATCACTTCCCCAGGATTTTGTCGATTGCTGTTGTCATGTTGTCATGCCCACATTATTCTCTGAAGCTGGGTAATCTTTTCCAAACCTGGAAAGCTGAGCTCTGCTCCCGCTGACCTTCAGGATATCTTTTCCTTGGTGGGTAGCAAGAGTGTTTTCTCCCCAGGACTTGATTTTGCTTGCAAGAGTTTTATTTTTTTGACATTTATCTTATCTTTACCTGTTTTATTTCCTACTAGTTTTGATATTATTCCCCTTGAAAATGGCTTTATGTTGAGACTCCAAGCCCCCTTTTTTTCAGAATACTGCTGGTTTTCTTATGGGATGGCTTTCGCTGCTGAGTTATGACTTCATCTCCATTTTTCAAACTACTTGGGAAGCAGCTGATGTTAATTGTTGGGTCTTAGTGATGTCATGGGATTGTATTTAGAACTGATCTTCCATTATGCTCTGTCTCAACTTGAGCTGCAAATTCTGAGAGTGAAATCTTGTTGTTTTGCTCTCTAAATTTGTTTTAAAAGTCTCTTGCAATGCTGATGAGTCCATCTCTTCCTTAAGGATGTCACTGAAAGCATTGTTATTAGGCAGGAGAGTACTGACCTCTGCATCTGGTTTTGTGTTGTTTTGAGACATAACTTGAGATCCAGATTCTTTGCTAATAAAATCATCATCTCAGGCAGAATTCAGAGCTGGCATATTTTGTCCTAGTACTTATGTTTTAATTTTCTCTATTTCTGAATAAACAAACCAAACCTGAATATGGTATTTCTTCTCTTCCCCCCCCTTTTTTTTTTTCTTTTCCCAGTTTATTTTTTTGTTTAGTTGAATCAACATCTTTACATGGGTCCAGCCTACGCTGTTACCTCTCTTGCCTAATCTAGATCTGAACTAATTTGAAATAGCCTCGCTTTCCTCTGATGAGCTACTGATTCTTCATTAGTGATGTTTTTGACTCCAGCCCCGGGACACCACTCCCTCTCTCCCCTTCCCTCACCAGAGTGTTGGTGGGCAGTGGTGGTCACCCCTGGCTGGGTAGGGGCTGGTGCTCAGCAGATGCTCTGGAGATAATCCAGCTGTGAACAGCACGAACTCCAACATGTGCACAGGCAGGAGCCTCCCTGGACTGAAGCTGGATGGAAATTGCCCAGAGTGTCTTGGGGAAAACACCTGGATGGAGAACCTTTGCTTTAAAGCAGACAGACCTTCCTTGGAGAGAAAAATGCAGGGGCAGGGGCAGGGCTGGCTTCACCTTGGGGTCTGTGCCCTTTTTCAGTGTAACTAGTGCCTTTGCTGGTCTAACACAGAAATGCTGCATGTGGCACTGACAACAGCTGCTGATGTACCCTTCCAGGCTCCAGGAGAGCATCCAGGTGCCACCTGCTCCATCCCCTGATGGAGGCTGGTGTGGGGGTCTTGGCAAGGGGAAAGGGCTGGGTGCCTATAGAGGAATGGAGGAGAGAAGGGATGTGCTGGGACTCTCTTCTGGGCTGCTGGTGGATTTGTTGGGCAGAAGCGGGGCTGGGACAGGTCTTCCTTCTGCTGGTGGCCCCACTCACCCACGTGCCCCTCGTCCTGTGATCACCATCTCCAGGAGATGCTCCAAAGCCTGCCTGGGATCTTCCTGGCTTCTTGCTTGGGACTATACAGGAATCCCATGAAAAGTTCACTGGCTGCAGGAGAGGAGGATCCTGAGGTCCAGAGAGATGGCTGAAACAAACATCTGGGTCCAACAAGAGCTGGACTGCTTAGCCTGACTCTTCCCAGCTACCTGTGCCCATGCCTTGCTTCCTCCCTACTCAGTCTGCTTGTGTCCCTCATTCTTGCCCACCAGGAGACAACTGTCTCCCTCCAGGAGACGACTGTGGGCACTGAGAGGGTGCTGGAAGCCTGTTTCCCCTGTCCTGCGTGGCTGCTGTGGCATCCCTATGGCACTCTGCCCTACTCTGCTGCTCAGCCAGGCTCTGCAGCCCTGGGGAAAAGGGATGAGATCCTGTGGGTCTGGAGGAAGAGTCATAGAACCAACGATTCAGAGAATCACAGGATATCCTGAGGGGAAGGGACCCGCAAGGATTATTCAGTCCAACCCCTGGCCCTGCAGAGACACCCCAACAATCCCACCCTGTGCATCCCTGGGAGCGGTGTCCAAATGCTGCTGGAGCTGTGGCAGCCTTGGGGCTGGGCCCATTCCCTGGGGAGCCTGGACAGTGCCCAGCACCCTCTGGGGGAAGAACCTTTTACCTGATACCCAGCCCTGACACAGCTCCAGCTGTTCCCTGTGTCCTGCCACTGCTCACAGGGAGCAGAGATTGGCGCTTCACCCTGGGAGGAAGTTGCAGCACCCAGTGAGGTCTGATCTCAGTCTCCAGCTGAACATACCAAGTGACCTCAGCCACGCCTCGTGTGGCTTCTCTCTGAGAGAGTGGGTGGGCACAGCAGCGTGTCCTGCAGCGGCTCTAGTGGGATGCAGTGACTGTCCTGCCCCTGGCAGAGTGACAGCCCTGCCTCTAATGCTTCGCACTCTGTGGGCAGCTCCCGGACCTGCCTGAGCGGCTCCAGATGTGGTCAGTGACCAGCTGTGTGCTGCTGCCGAGAGTCTTTAGAGCGGCTGTGTCTGAGGGACGCTGCCAGCACGGCCCTGGGCCGGCTCGGCGTGGGGCTGGGACACAGCCCTGGCACCCCTGACCCCCAAGTGCTGCCTGTCCGCGGGGAGCCCTTCGGGTGTGGAATGGGCTGCGCCTCCCTCCAGATATTCCTGTGGCCCCTGACCCCCTGTTCCCTCGCAGCAGGGCCTGTCTGGGTCACAGAAGGAGCCGGGCAGGCTCTGAAGCTGTTGCGGCTGCCAGAGCGGATAAGAGGTGGTGCCGTGCAGCCACGGACACAGCCCGGCGGGCAGCAGGGTCCCCCGACGGCTGCTGTCTGGCACCACGGGCAGGGCATCCCTCGGGATGTGCTGTGGGGACATGGCAGCAGGAACACACTAGCCATGGTTCGAGCAGGGATGTAGCATGGAGAGCACAATAGAGGGAGAGGAACTTTAACACAGGCAGAGAGAAACAGGACAAAGGGAAACAGAGGAGAGGTTGGGATTGGATGTCAGGGAGAAATCCTTCCCTTTGAGGGTGGGAAGGCCCTGGCACTTGTTGCCCAGAGCAAGTGTGGCTGCCTCATCCCTAGAAGTGTCCAAGACCAGGTTGGATGGAGCTTGGAGCAACCTGGGATAGTGGAAGGTGCCTCTTCCCATAGCAGGGCATAGAACTGTGTGGGTTTAAGTTCTGTTCTAACACAAACCATACCATGATTCCACGATTTTCTGGTGTCAGTCTATCACCTTTCCCATGAAGAGCTAAGCACTACCAGCTGCTGCTGGGCTGCTTGGCCAACTATTGCCCAGGGGCAGTGTGGCACCAGGGTGGGGATAATCTTGGGGGCACATTCTGAGGGGCACAGGAAGAAGCTCTGGTGTCTGAATCAGCTCAGGGGCATCAGGCTACAGTGAAAGTCCCTTGTGGCTTCAAACCATGGGGCCCTGTGAGCAAGACACAGAAATGTGCAGGTGGTGCCTGGGCAGAGCACAACCCTTCTGCTCTGGCTCTTTCACATCTCTTGAGCACAGGCTGCTTGCTGGGCACTGCTGCAGATGCACCTGAGCCAGTCCAGGCTGCAGGGATCCTTTCTCTGCTTGGTGAGGACACCACACCAGAGCCAGGCTTGTGCCTATTCCCAGCCTTCAACCCCCAGCCCAGCACCCCTCAGCTGCTGCCAGCCCTGGGACCCCGATGTGACCAGGGCTGTCCTCAGGCAACCCAGATCCAGCTCTGTGTCCCCACCCTCCACACCGTTATCAAGTTCCTGCAGCCTTTCCCCCCTGCCCGCCTGGGCCATCTGCCAGCTTGGGCTGGGATGGAGGTGCTGGCAGGTTCCTGGGGACTGATCCCACACTGGGGACATCATTGCACCAGGGCTGTTCCTGCAGATCTCTGACAAGCAAGATCAGGACCTCAACCCTTCCAACAAGTTTCTGGTGCTTTTGGGGCAGCAGGCTTGGCACACAGGGTGAGGAGGCCACTACCTGCATGAGGGGACCTTGGGGCCCAGCAGCCTTGGAAACAAAACTGCCTGGAAAAGAACAGGTCTTTCTAGACTTTTCACCTTCCCACAGCCCATGCCTGGCTCTGCAGGAAACTCTCCCTGCCTGGGAGTCACCCTGACTATCAGGAGTTGTTTGTGGATGAGAAGCTGTCCAGCAGTGAATGGGACAGGATGGGTAGTCTTCAGAGAAAGTGAAGATGGGATGGGATGGGATGGGATGGGATGGGATGGGATGCCCAAATTGTGCCAGAAGGACCAAGCACTGCTGGGCCATCTCCAGCCCCCTTAGAAGCTTCTGGCAGCATGGAGAGGTTGGGCTGAGACAAGGGCAGGTGCTAAAGGACATGTTCCTGATGCTGAATAGGAATGTGGGGAAGGAGTAGATGGGAATGCCAGAAAATACTTGGGGAAGGCACTGTGGGATGTGACTAGTCCCAGCTCTCTGGGGATGGGGCAGCACAGGGTTTGGATCCCAGAATTTGGATCCCATAGTTTGGATCCTCGAGTCTGGATCCCTGGCCACTGCCAAATTTGTTTTGTAGGGCAGTAGAATGACAAAATCATTCAGTTTGGAAAAGACCTCTAAGATTATTGAGTCCAACCATCCCTAGCACTGCCAAGGCCACCATAGATCCATGTCCCCAAGGGCCACATCCCCTCCAGGGGCGGTGACTCCACCACCACCCTGGGAAGCTGTGCCAGGGTACAGCTTTGGGAAGCTGAAGAGCTGCTGCTGCCCTTGGGTTTCTGCTCAAGATCATAGAAAATCCCAATGGGAGATCCAGAGTGACTTCTACTGCAGTCTTGTCACATGGAGCGAGTCACACATGGGCTGAGGACCCAGGGGCTCAATTATAACAAGTCATGTAAAATAAGCAGTTTTCAATGAAATGGTTTTTAGTAACTTTTTCTTCCCCAAGTGCTGATTAAAATCCAAAGTAACCTCAGAAAATGCATAAGACATGATGACAAAACAAACCTGGAGCACACAGGTCACTTTTTCCATGAGTTGTGCCTTTAAACATGGGGGATATGCTCTCTGTTGGCTGGACTCCCTGCACCCCGGTTGTGCCTATGGCTCCCATCCACCGATGGCTGGAAGGGTCTCAGTCCACCTCCAAACCCTCTTCGGGGCTGCCTAACAGCCTTGTACCCAGTGTCCTTGCTCTCCCTGGGATGGGGTGGTGACTCCTGCCAGAGGCTGAGGTCCAGGCAGCCTCATGGCACAGGATCCTCCCATCCAGCTGCTCAAATGTCAGACTACTCCAGCTCACTTCCATAAGGAGCTGGGAGAAGTGGCCCAAGCCCTGGGATCTGTGCCACAATCTGTGAAGCAGAGACCAGCAGGACCAGGGCAGTGACTGTACCTCTGTGCTGGCACTGCTGAGGCACCTCCAGTACTGGGGGGCAGTTTTGGGTCCCCCACGACAGAAATGATATTGAGGGGCTGGAGCATGTCCAGGAAAAGGAATGAAGCTGGGGAAGGGTCTGGGGCATCAGGAGTGGCTGGGGGAGCTGGGAAAGGGGCTCAGCCTGGAGAAAAGGAAGCTCAGGGGGGACCCTGTGGCTCTGCACAACTCCCTGACAGGAGGGGACAGCCAGGGGGGAGGTCAGGCTCCCAGGGAACAAGAAGAGGAAAAAACCTCAGGTGCTGCCAGGGGAAGTTTAGGTTGGGTATTAGAGAAAATTTCTTCATGAAAGGGTGGTCAGGCCCTGGCACAGCTGCCCAGGGCAGTGTTGTAGTCACCATTCCTGGAGCAATTTAAAAGCCATGTAGATGTGGCTCCTGGGGACATGGTGTAGTGGTGGCCTTGGCAGTGCTGGGGAATGGTTGGATGTAATGATCGTAAACGGTGTTTCCAACCTCAATGATTCTGTGATTCCGTGAATAGCTTCTCCCTGCTTCTCAGCTCCACCAGCTTGTGCCACCCCAATCCTGCGGTGCAGCCCAACAGCACCAACACGACATGGGGCCAAATGTCCCTTTGCCTTCAACAGCACCAGGGCATTTTAAGGATCTTCTCTGGCCCTGACCTCCCTGTAAGAACAAGGTGTCCCTTTGGAAGGTGCATGTCTTGAACGCTCCCATGTACCTTGGCAGCCTTGGCTTTGCTGTTTTTTGTGTCTGGGCCCCTGCCTTATCTCTCCGCTCCACCTCACTTGGTGCTGGCTCTATGTGTCCAGTGCCAAGGCTGCCCCGTGCCCAGCCCAGTAGCTCAGGAACAATTGGAGGAAGCCGTGTCCCACAGAAATCCTGAGATTTCTGCTGGAAGTGACAACTGCTGGGAGGGCTGGCAGGGGATGAGGCCACACGTGGGGGCTGGCAGGGTCTCAGGCAGCACAGCAGATCTGTGCTCTCCCTGCTCCAAACTGAGCCACTGCTGGATGTGGTGGGGAGCTGGCTGGGCACACTGCAGGGTGCAGGTGACCCTGGCCAGTGTCCCACAGGAATGTAACCAGCTTCCTCTCGCCATGGCCCCACCAGGGAGGGGAGCAGCACGTCCCTGCTCACACACATCTGCCCAGCATTGGCAACCATGCAGCACACACAGACACAGAGGCTCATGTGTTAGCATGAGTGCTGCCCTGTCTCAGGACACAGGCACACTCCAGGGCTGGGTGTGGCAGCACCCAGACATGCACCATGTCCACCCATGTGTGCAGTGGAGAAGGTGGTCACACACACCCACAGGTGCCCTCCTGCTCTGAGCCCCAGCAGTCCTGAGGCTCCATGGTGTTCCAAGTGTCATCTCGCTGCACATCAACTCCTTCTCCATGTGCTCAGGACTGGAAGCTTTCAAATCCCTGCCCAAACTCTTCCCCTCTGCTCCCTCTGATGCCCAGGTGCTGCAGGCCTCTGCCAGCAGTGCCAGCAGTGCCAGCAGAGCAGCGCCCATGCCTGAGCTGTACTGGAGCACTGCTGGCTGTGCCTGTGCCATCCAGAGTGCTTGGGAAGGGCAGAGGGAGTTCAGCTAGGGAGGACACACTCCTTAAATGGCTGGACATGCAGGCAGCTGAGGCTTTCCCAGGCAGCCAGGAGTTCCTGGAAGTTGACTCCTGGTGCCAGAGAACAAGTCTTGGAGAGCTGCACAGTTGAACCTTCCTGAAAGGAGCCACCCTGTGCCAGCTCTTGCCCTGCCATGGGCTGTCCTGGGGTGGCTGCTGTCCCTGCATGTCCCCCACTTGCTCCCACGATCCCTGCCACGAGCTCAGCTCCCAAAGGAGACCTAGCTCTTGCCCAGGCTTTGCTATTGCAGATGGGTGGCCCAGAACCTCTGTTATCACTGTCCCAGTGCCTCTCTGGCCCTGTTCCCTCCCTGGGAGCCTGTCCCAGGCACAGGCTCAGGTACCTGCCAGCCAGGACATCCCATGGCTGATAATGTCACACAGCTTGGAGCCGTGTAGCTCCTTCCTGTGCCTTGTGTCCTCTTGGCCTCACAGCTGCAAGGAGGGGTCTCACACCCTTCCTTCCCAGAGTGATAAAAGTAGGTGTCTCCTGTTTTAGCCTTCCCATGACCTGGGAGCAGTCCAGCTTGTCTCATCCCTGACGCATGCTTTGGATGCCTAGTGTGAATCCTCCAGGAACCTATCCCAGGGGCCAGAGACTTCCCCAGTTCCACAGGGGCTCTTAAAAAGCACCTAATCCCCACCTGAGACCTCCCATGGCAGTGTCCAAGGTCTTGTTCCTTTGCAAACTGTGATGAATCCCCAACTGTTGAGTCCCTCCTGAGGCCATGTAGAACTTCTGTCCTCTCCTCTGAGTGCTCCAGATCCTCCCACCCAACATCAGCAGCCACTCCAGCACACAGCTGGACAGAAGATGAGACAGTGGGCAGCCTCCAGGACCTCAAGGGATTTCATGGAGGCTGGTGGACAGCTCCACCCTGTTCTTCCCAGGAGAAGGAGAGGACAAAGGCACATGGTGGACAGGCAGCAGCACAGAGGTAGTAAATCCCATCCCCCAGGATCCAGGAGCCCAGCCTCGGTCACCCCAGCATCCTCTTGACCCTTTAACGCAGCCACAGAATCAGTTTCATTGCTGGCTTCGGGGTGACACCTGCAGACTGTCTTTGCCTTGAAGGCTTCCACTAGACAAAGTCCCCTCTTCCTGCATAGCCCCATGGACCTCAAAACTTTCTTGCAGCATCACACTGGGCCTGTTTCCTGACGCCAGCTCTCTGTGTCACCAATGCCTGGTTCTCCTGAAGACTCTTCTTGTGCCTCTTGTTCTTCAGGGATTCTGATGACCTGGCTCTATAAACGTATTACAGGGAGCTCTCCTGGCTGCTGTGCTGGCCCTCCAGCACCCCCTTACAGTCCAAATGGTCACCTCCTTCTCTTTCAGTCTTCCTCGCAGTTGCCTTGTCCAAAAAAACCCCCGTCTCTCCCCCAAAATGAGCTTTGTTTTTTTTTTTTCAGAGGTGCCAAGTCCATCTGGTACAGTCTATCCCTGATAAACAGCCCTTCCTCGGGGCCTCTTGGGACCAGAAATAGCGCCGGGGCTGGACCTGCCTGAGCAAACATTCCTCCCTGCACACGCACGTCTGCTTCCCGCTGGCAGCCCGGCCACCCCCAGGGAGCCGTGGCCTCGGGGACCAGCGCCACTATGGTTCCTGCACGTCCCCGGGAGGGGGAACCTTCCCCACCCAGGTAGCTGCACATCCCTCCGGACATTGCCCCGACCGGCCGAACACGGCTCGGGCGGGCTCGCTGTTCCTGCAGGGAAGAATCCTGATTTCTGACAGCGTGTCCCTGAATCCCGATAATCCCCGAGGGACAGCCGGCAAAGCCTCGCTGATCCACGCCGGGCTGACCCGGCCGTCGCTCCGGGCTGGAATTTGCTGCTAATCCCCACGGCCACCACCCGGGAGCGGTCACCGCTGGCCTGAGGGGACCCGATTTGTTCCCGGTCGCTGTCCGGGGAGACGATACCCGCACTCGTATGTCTCCCCGCCTCGCGGGAGAGGGTGGTGGGAAGCCGCTGCTTCGCAGGGCTCTGTGCTCCCAGGACAGCCGCAGGGTCCGTCCCGGAGCTCACTGCCAGCCCAGCTCCCCTGGCACTGGGATCTCTGGGGATCTGCCAGTGCTCCAAGGAGGAGCTGTTTGTTTCCGGCCCTTGTACCACTGCTGGGAGAAAAGCTGTTGCATTCCACACGACAGATGTTGCTCTCTGAATCCTTGTCCTGCTGGTCCTTCGAAGGATTTTCCAAGACCTCTTAACCCCTCTATCTCGTGGGGGATTCCAGCACTGACATCTGACCATAGTGGGCTGTCTCTTCCCATGTTCCTGCTTGAGGCACAGGTTCCTACCCACCCTGCTGTACCTGTCACCTTCCCTCCTTGTCAGTTCCCAGGGACCCAGTTTTGCCTTGGCTCCAAGAGGGGCTGCCCGGCACAGTCAGTCCCTTAAAGGATTGCAAACACCCCTCTGCAAACAAAGGCATGGAACCCTCATGTACTGGCCATCAAAACACATTTGCGGACATCACCAAGTGTCCCCTGTAGCTCTGTGGCTCCTGATTCTCTCTGCTTCCCTCTATAATCAGTTCTATGGCTCTTCCCAGACCTTCATCCAGCCCTCCCCTGTGATGGGTGGGAACTGAGCCCAGCCCTCGGTGGGGGCACACCAGGACACTCACAGCTTTCCTGCTTCTGCCCTACCTCCTTTGTGTTGCTGTTTTGGGCGCTGTGATCACCTATGAGACCCTCAAGCTGCCTCCTGGCATGGAGGCCCAGCCTGTGGGAAGGGGAATTTTGACCCTCAGTCGGCAAATATGGGGGTCTGGTTTGTACCCTGCTCCTGCCAAAGTGGCTTCACATGTGGCTAGAAAAATGCTGCTGCTCCCAGGGCACAGTGGCTGCTCTCTCCCACAGCAGCCTGTGCCATATGTAGCCAACATTAATCATGTTTTTCAGCCATTAATAATTTCTAACATTAATCATGTTGTCTTCATGGTGAACAGCAGAGGACTGGGACTGCAGGAACTCTCTCGCAAGTGATGGGCCTCAGCTCAGCTGCTTCTGAGAGCTGTCAGCTGGCCAGAGCTCCATTCCTCTCCACGTGTGCCATGTGGCTTTTGTATTGTTTAGTCTCTGATTGAAATCTGGGGCCGGCTTGAATTACCTGTCCCACAACAGCCCAGTACATTGACACAACCACTGCCTCTCCAATGACATCACGGAGATCTCGTGTTTGCTGGAGACTGTCCCGTGCCATCATCGTGCTCGGCTCTCAGACAGGCATCCACCCCTGTCGCATGGAACACTGTCCCTCTGAAAGGGAACACCAACCCTTTGCCTGGTCTGGGGCTGCCCTGACTGAAGTCAAGCTGGCAGGACTGTGCCTGTGGAGTGACAGATGCCTGAGACATGATCCTCAACCTGCGTGCAGAGCACCTGCATCTCCTGGCAGGAAAGGTCCGGCTTTGAAGGCATCCCTTGGGGTAGTTCTCCAGAACCCCCCAAGATTTGGTGGGAGGGAGCCCCTGGGGGGCTTCAGACCAGACTGATTCACAGCACGGCTGTTGCCAGCACTCAGTCACGGTGGCTGTGGCTTTGTCTACCTGGGGTTTGAAAGCCTCCAGAACCAGACCTCCCTCACCTCTTGTGCTTGTCCCCACACTGGGGCCCTTCCAGAGTCAACACTTCATCTTGGAACAAATACCCCAATCTTGGCCACAAACTGAAGTCTCTGTTTTTCTACCAAGGGCAGGGAAAGCTTCCTCCTGTGCTGAGAAGCACTTTCAGAGGGGGATCAAGTCCCTGTTTCACTGCCACAGCCACATATGGACCTTTCCTTTCATGTCAGAAGGAAGGATTTCCTCACATAATGATGCTTAGCACAGCTTTTCCACACCTTTTACCCAAGGCTTGTTTGGGAAGACTGTCATTCCTTTGGCAGAGGGACAAGGGCACAGCTTTCTCCCATCAGGTCCCTCCAGTTCTCCCTGGAGATGGAGCTCCTGGAGCTGCTGGAGTTGCTGGAGTGTGGTACCAACAGAACAGCTGGGTCAAGGGAGACCCTTTCAGGGTCTGGTGCACAAACCAAGTCTCTTTTCCCCCAAAAATCTGACATTTGGAGCTTTGGTTTTGTTGGAACATAGAATGAACCCAATACACAGTTTGTCATGTCCACAGATTTTTTTGGGAGGGTGGGGGTGCCTGGATCTGAAGCTGGCTGCCCTGACGCCCAGGTCCAGGGAATTCCTGGGAGCGCTGACTTCATGCTACTCCTCTTGCTGCTCTGTCCTCCAGCCAAAATCCGGCCAGCCATGGGAGCTGAGCTTCTCTGGAGCAGTGAGTGAAGACCTGGGGCTTGCAGACTCCGCAGGCTCTTGGGTGGCTGCCTGTGCCCCAGGCAGCTGCTCTGGAGGCGGAGCATTGCCAGGCAGCAGGTCTGGCAGTTTCTTGGCAGTGTTTAACTGCAATCAAACCGTCTCCATAAAACATCTCCATGAGCCAGCACATTCCAATGGAGAAATGTCTTGTCTAAATGTTTCGGACCAACTCTCGTGCAGCGGCTTTCTCACTTTTCCTGCTGGCTGTGTTTCTGAAGGAAAAAAAACACTTCAAAGGCATGCCCTGGCTTGGGATGCTGTAGGTGTGACTGTGCTGTCTCAGCCTAGGTCTAGACTCTTCCGCTGGGGTCAGATGAGACAGAGGAACCCTTACCAGTGCTGGGCGTCCTGAGGAGCCCTAAGTGGACACAAGAGGAGCCCAGGGTCATGTCTCAGGAATCAAACAGCCCCACCAGCCCTTTCTGTAGTGAGGTGAAGCCTCAGGAGCCCTGAGGTTGGGCTCAGTGTTGGCACATGGCCCAAGAGCTGAGGTAATGCTCGGCTGCAGGTGAGAGCCAGCCTTGAGGTGTGCTGGACATGTAGAGGACAAGATGCCCTGTCCACAGCAAGACAAGTCCCAGCTCTTGGTGCTAGGGTCTTCTCTGGTGGGGCGTGTTTCTTGCCAGCCTCTCACTGCAGTGACAGCTCCTCTGCATCCACACCAGAGGGACTTGGGGTTTCTTCCTCTGCTGAGAGCTCCTGATGGTCTTCAAACTCCTGATGCTTTGTCAGAGATGTCCCTCAGCCCTGTTGTCACTCTTGGCATGGGCAGCAGAACAGGACAGGGTGTCTGGGTGCCTGGAGGCTGTTGGAACAGGTGTCCCTCACCTCAAGAAGGGGTGATCCTGGCCACACCAACCACACCAGGGAGCAGGAGACAGCCAGGACCTTCCAAGGGCATGTCCCAGCCCTTTGGCATTGCCAGTGTGGAGTACCTAGACAGGAGGGGAGATGTCCCCACATGGAGGGCAGTTCCACCACCATCATGGGGCTGATCAGAGAGACACATGGTCCTGTGGGGTGGTGAGGTTCACTGGGAACATGGTGAGGCTCACTGGGAATGTGAGGCTCATCAGGAACAGGGCAAGGCTCACCAGAAACACAATGAGGCTCACCAGGAGCATGAGGCTCACTGGGAACACAGGGCTCACCAGGAGCACAGTGAGGATCACCAGGCGCACGAGGCTCCCCAGGAACACGGTGTGTGCTCTCATAGAGCGTGGGGCAGCACATGGCTGGTGGGGTGCAGGCGCAGGGTGCGGCCTGAGCAGAGTGGGTGTGCTCTGGCTAACATGTGGTTTGTGTTTCAAATGTGTGTCTGCCGGTGCTTTGTAAATGAGGTGCACTCGGTACTGTGTGTGTTCACTGTGGCATGCTGGGCCTGTGCAACTGCATTCCTTGGCCAGCTGTGATTTTGTGTAACGGGGCCTGTGTTCAGCATCACAGGAGGCTCATGCTCATGCGTGTGTGTGCACTCCATTGCACAGCCAGCCTGGATCCTGCTCCATCTGGAGACTCACTTGAGGCTGAAAACCATCTTCCCCATGTGACTGCCACTCCTAGGACAGTGGTCTGTGCTCCCTCACTCCATGAGCTGACCCTGATTGGGATTTGTGTGGGGGAAGGTGCTCCCCTGGTGCTCCCCACCATGCCACACTCCCCAGGGAGCTGATGAAATGTGAGGGTTTGGGTGCTGGTGAACAGCTGAGCCCAGTAGACAGTCCAGCCCTCCCCAGCACCCTTCCTGCATGTGAGACCTGAGCAAAAACACCTGGAGCCAATTCCCAGCCTAGCAGAGCCATGGAAAAACAAGGTGTTCAAGGCTTTGCATGGTGGCTGAGATGGTCACTTTCCACAGGAAGGAAGGGTGGTCCCATGGGAGGGCTGGCTGGTTCAGGGATGCTTGGAGCTGGAAGAAGTGCAGGGAAGCTGCACTGGGGCATCTCAGCATCACACCTGGCTCTTGGACAGAAAGGGCCAGGCTGGGAACTGAGCATCCAGCTTGTGCCTTTATAGCACTCTGGAGAGGTGGAAACACCATCTCTGTGGTGGTGAAGCCACTTTCCAGCAGTGGCCAAAGTTTGGCCATCTTGAACCCATGATGGCGAGGGGAGAGAATGGGAGAGGAGGTGGAAATGCACTGGAGTAACCCTGGAAAAAAGCCCCCAGCTCTCCTGCAGCTGCACAGAGACGGCAGCTGGGCCAAACCCTCCCAGCTCCCTGGTCTTGGGGCATGGTAACACAGCTCCAAGGTATCAGCCAGTGACGTGGCATAGGGAGCACCTGCCTCTCCAGGACCCGGACAGAGGGACAGTGTGAGGACACAGCCAGTGCTGGCTCCTGGTGTACATAAGCAGGGGTGACCTGCTTATGTCAGGAGGAGAAAACCCTGCTCTGGCAGGAGCAATCAGGGCACCCCCAGCTCCTTGTGCCTGGCTCAGGAGGGGAAACAGGGCCTTTGCACAGTGTGACATCTTCTGGGCTTCTTGGCCAGGTGCAGGTGGCATGGAAGTGTTCTTCCCCTGACTCACTCAGCAGGCAGGCTGCCAGGGAGCAAACCTAGCAGAGCATGGATAAACCATCCCAGCACAGCTCAGTGAGACCAGGGGCAGGCTGTGGAGGAGCACAGAGAGTGCCCAAGGAGCCGACTGCTGCACTTGTAAAAAACATGAGCAATGGTGAATGCAGCAGGGTGTAGGAGGGATGGTGGTGCAGAGCACTTCAGAAAGAAAAGGATGCAGAGAGTCTGGCAGTCAACATCCGACTTTTATTCCTAGTTAAATAACAGAGCACGTCGGATGAGAGAAAGTCATTAAGTGTAAGGAGTCAGATTTCGAGGAGCTCAGTGCCAGGTTTCCCAGCACTCAGCACCACAGCTGGGGCCAGGCTTTGCAAAAAGCCAGATCCCATTTGGAGCTCGTAGCAGGGCTGGCTGGGGGTCCCAAGGGACATGTCTGGATGGATTTGTGAAGGAGATGAGTGCTTGACCTTTGCAGCTCTTCTCTGAAGTGCCTGATGGTGCTGGTTACTTTGGGGGTGCTCCCTGGCACTGACTCTGCAAGGTGCATTGTGTGGTCCTGCTGGGTGACAGCAGTCCTGTCACCTGGAAGACTCCAGTGGTTTCACCCCTCATCTGACAGGCCTTTCAAGCAGGAGACTGACAGATTGTGGGTTTTCAGTTTCCTGTGGGAATTTCTAAGTGCATAATCATTGTGAACATCATGAAAAGCATTTTAATAGTCAGAGAATACCATCTGGATGTTCACAAACAAAGGCAATATAAATCCACGACTGACAGCACTGAACTCAGTGCTTTTATAAGTATTTCCAAATTGTTTCCCAAGTTATTTAAGCAAGTCTTTCCTCTAATGAAACTCAGAAAAGATCTTAACATAGGCAAACAGTACAGACGGAGCACAACAGAGACTTTATACAGAGGGATTAGAACTTGGGTCAGATGTAATCAAATTACATCCCCTGCATACGAATGTAGTCTGTGTTCAGAGATAGGAGGAATCCCAAACACTTCTGTAATGGGAGGAATAAATCTGGAAGTGCCAAAAGGGAATTGGAACAGAGGAGGGGAAAAACTCAAACCAGTTTTTATGGGTGTGAAGGCCTTGCATAATGGTGCTGACCAGTGGGGATTATTTGAGAGTGTACAAGAGCCATGTGCTGGGTCTGGTGGTAGCTGCCTCTGATGTCCTTGCAGTGGGGGATACTGGGAGGGGTATGGGAGGGATACTGGAAGGGAAGATAGGAAGAGTAGAAGCCAGCCAGGCACAGGGCTGCTTTGCAGGGAGGAGAGAGGTGCTAACAGCCTGGCTGGATGCTGGCTCTGAGGTGATGTGCCAGGAGAAGCTGGCAGGGCTGGACATGGGGCTCTCTCCAGAAGCAGAGATGAACCTCCCTTTCCACAGGCTTTGGGTCAGAGGTGCATAGACCTGCATGAGTTGGGCTGAATGGTGACTGCCAGGCTTTCCTGATGGTGACATTCACAGGGCTGCTGCTTTCCTGTATAAAAGCTCTGGAAATCAGGCAGCAGTACAGACCCTGACCTCGGAGGCCTGACATCTTGGAGTGCACCTCCTGACAGCCCAAGGCAGTCATGGAGCCAAGGGTTTTGTTCAGCATGGGCCTCTGTGGAGAGGAACTGGGAGTGGAAGCAGTGATCCAGAGCCAGTGGAGGCCACACTGACAGTAGAGCAACCCCAGACATGCTGGGGATAGTCCAAAGCAGATTGTGAGGTGGCCACCAGTGGGCAAGAATGGCCACCAGAGAGGAGATTTCACCAGCAGCACCTGGACAGCTGCAGCTGGCACATGACTGTACCCTGAGGACAACAGTCTCAGGGTACAGCCACGTCACTCTGTCACTCTCAGGCCCCTGGCCAGACTTTAGGTCCTGGCAGATGATCTAGAAACATCTGCTTTTGCTGGCTTTTCCTGATCCAGCTCTTGCAGAAATGGTTGAGGGCCCCCCAGCTAACAGAGATCTTTGGGCTGTGGGGTGAGAGGTCCAAAAACAGACCATGGCACATGCTTGGAGATGTGCTCTTGTAAACATGGCAAAAATCACTCTTGCCCTCCATCCAGGAAGAGCACCTCTCTGCTTGCTGGAGAAGCCTTAGCTGGAAAGTGGGCAGACCCCAACTCCTCCTCCTCCACACGACCTCAGAGGACACCCCGCTGTCCCAGTTCCTGTATTTCATCTGAATTGACCTTGGCCTGTGGTGCTGGGCAGTCTTCTGAGTGAAAAAAATGTCACGTTTATCTGTCACTATGTCAGGCCAAGTTCTCAGTGGAAATGGGTTTGGAAGCATCAAAGTTGCTCTCAGAAGGATACAGAAAACAAAATCTGATCTCTCCTCTGTGATGGTATGCCTGATTGTGACAGGACACCTGCTGACAGCTGGATGCCTCGTTCACCAGGCCCTCTCTACTGGGATGACCCTTTCCTCCTTGCCCCTGGTGCTCTGCCAGGAGAGGAGGGCTCAGGACAGGAACACAGGAGGAGGACACGGCATGGGGTCACTTGGTTGTGCTGCCTCTTGGTTTCTGTTCCTCCCCACCTACCCACCTTGTGCCAGAGTTTGCTGCCTCTGTGGGGCTTGGAGGCACTCCAAGAGTTTTGCAGTTTTCCAGTGCTGTGCCTCAAGTTTCCCCTTGGAATCATGTATAGGACGTGCCTTGTGCTCAGCCCCTGGGTCCAGCCCCATGTCAGCATTGGACTGAGACCGTGTTTGGTCTCCTTGGATGTATCAGAGAGATCCCAGACATGGAATAAAATGTTTGCCCAGACGTGCTGCTGAGGGCAGGCTGCCCCATGCAGAACAGGCTGCCAGCTTGGGGGGTGCCGTGTCCTTGTGTGGCCCCTAAAATATCATTTCTGTAGGCCCCAGCAGTGAGCCTGAAAAACGGAGCTCTCCTGCTTGCATAAATGGGACAAGTGGTGGTGCTGCCAGTGATGGGGTACGGGAGAAGCTGCCTGTTTCCTTTCAGTCACTTTGCTAACATGCTCCTAAACCCTCTTGCAGCCAGAAAAAGCATTAGTCACCCTTACAAAGTCAGGATGAGCCGACAGGAATAACAAGCGCCTTCGTCTAGAGCACATCTATGCCAGGCAAAATATTGTAGCCAGCACTGCTCTGTGCTTGTTCTGGGGAAGGGACAGAGGAACCTGCTCAGGCTGTGCAGAGGGCAGTGGTTGTGTATAACACTCCAACACCTGGCCAGCTGTGGAAGGTGCTGGGGGTCACTGGATCTGGTCCTGCCCAGGGCCTTCATGGGGCTGTAAAAAGGGACTGACATGGCAGAGGGGCTGGTGAAGATTCAGCTTCTGGGTGCAGTGAGATGAAGAAGGACTTGGGGAGACAATGGTGTGACCTCATCAGGGGCTCTCTGGGTTAGCTTATGGCCAACCATGAGCTAGTGGACATTTCAGAGAGGACCACAGCTTGGGACCTCCTCCATCCCACCTCAGCCCCATCCATGGTGCCAAAAGCCTCTCCCAGGAGACAGAAGAGGCACCAGGCTGACTGCAAAAGAAACCAGGCATCCCATCCCCCTGGGAGACTCCTGCCCCTGTCCGCCTGCTTCATCATCACCTCCAATAATCAGCAAAACAGGGCAAGCCAGGACCTGGATGCTGGCAGACGAGGGAAGAGATGAAGGGAGATGTAAAGCCGATGAGTGGAAAAGGAGAGCTGCGAGGATGTGGCTGGGCGTGGCTGACGGGGATGGCTGCAGACGGTATCGAAGCAACGTGCTGGCATGGAGCGGGGGCCAGGCCGGAGTCAAACATAGGGAACATTTCTACCAGACAGGACAATCACACACTGGAGCTGCTTGCCAGTGAGGCCCCATCACGAGTGGAACAGATCCCATAAGATACTTCTAAGTTTAGAGTAAAGGAGCCTTCTCCAACAGGGGAGGATGCGAGACTGTGGAGCTCAGTCCCGCCCGTCGCCGCCAAACCGCACTCCCCGGAGGAGCACTCACGAACTGCTCTTGCAACACTAGAGCTACGGCTGAGACACACATTCCAGCCGAAACCCCTGTTTGCAGTTGTTTATACATTGCTCAAAAAATATCCTTTTGGATTGAATTTGTTCATGCTTGATCTCAGCCCAAAAAAACGAAGAATTATTTGGGGATGGTTTGAGCAAAATCTGTTTGACTGTTTCTGGGTTATGTAAGCATCAGAATAAATATGTTTTCCTATTTTCAAACATTTTCCTCATCCTTACTAGCTGTCAGATAGCTCAAAATCAGCTTCATGATTTGGAGGAGTTGTACTTAGCCCATGTCTGGCTCTCAGTGAGGGACCAGCCTGCTCCTCAGCCAGACAAACTCTCCTCAGGAGTGAGAAAACCAGGAGGGACCACAGCTCTTACATGTGGTGCTTGACATCCTTAAAGGTGATCTCCAGGGGCATTGGGTCACAGCTGGGCATTTTCCAAAAGTGTTTGACAGGAAGGGATTGGCCAGTGTGAAATGAGAGCTAAGTAAACAGGTATTGAACAAGGCTGTGGAAAAGAGCTGTAAGGTTTTGTGAGAAGGGGAGGTGAGTGCTGTTGACAGACCACACAGCAAGAGGAGGGGTCAATTCTTCCCACCACCCACCTCCCAGCACCAGGGGAGCTCATGCTCTGCAGGTTGTGCTGGAGCCGCTCCCTGTGTTTTTTGGTTTTTTTTTGTGTGTGCTGTGCCTGTGTTTATTGGTTTTGGGGGATCGTGGTTTTGGGAGAGGAGAAGTGAAGGAAAAGGGCTCACGGCCTTGGAGACACTATTTGACTCCAAGATTGTGCCCAGATGCAGAGAGATGGCAGGTGATGGGCACTGCAGGAGGAAGGCCAGACCTTGGTGAGGTGGATGAGTCAGATGTTGGGAAGACTTTTGCCAGCATCCTTGGGGTGGGGTAGAGCTGTTGGAGGTGAATACAAAAATATCCTTGAAATCCATCTCCGAGGCTGGGGAAGATCATTGTCCAAGTTTCAAGAGTTCACACTAAGCCAGTGGAGAGGTGACCTTGACCCAGGCTCTTCCGACTTCATCTCTGGAGGAAAGGATAAAGAGGCAACATTCACCTCATGATGTGCCTCAAGGAATGAGGGTCTCCAAGACATTTGGGTCTCACTGCTTCCCAGTGCGAAAAGGATTTAAATACCTGAATACCTGGCAGAGGCTGGGATGTCATTCCTCACCCAGCACCTACAGAAACCCAGGGAAGTCTGTCCAAGTGCTGATTCTTAACTCAGGGCAGTTGTTCAAGGAATGGCATTCAGGCAACTACAAAGTGCAATAGCAACGAACCCTGAGTGCCAGGAACAGGCACTCCAGTGTCCTGTCAGTATTCTGTGGAAAAACTGTGGGAAAAATGAGAGGGATTGTTGTGACCTGGGAAATTTTCAAGAGGATCAGGAAGCTGATAAAAATGCCTGAAGCACAAAAGGAATTAAAGTCCTCCATCTGAATGTAGAGGCTGCTTCAACATTTGTACAAGTCACAAAGGGTTCACAAAATTTAAGCAAAGAAAGAGGGCAGGAACAGGAATTACTTTAGTCCTGTCAGCTGGGAAAAGGTTTTGAAACAATGAGCAGGGAAAAAATTGTATCAGGGGAATTCTAGAAACATCTTGATTTTGACTGAAATCCCCAACCTGGGTTCTGGAGAAGCAGGGAAAGGCATCCATAGGCAAGGAGAGATCTCAGTGCTTCCAAGGGAAGACCACAAGCATCTTGGAGCTACTGTGAGCCAGAGTTGACTCCTTGTAGCAGTGGCATCACTCGGATCAACAAGATCCCCTGACAGCTTCCAGCGCCTCTAGTTTGACTACCCTGGTGAGAAACCAGGATCTCCAGGGCCCTGGGACAAGAGGAATGATTTAACTGGAGAGGGAGCATTGAACACTGGCCTGGACTGAAATGGAATCCTAACCTCTGCCTTCTTCCTCATTCCATTGGAAGATTCTGTCAATGGCTTTAGGGATAGAAAGGATGTGTGAGTATCCCCAGATTTGCTTTAGAGCAGCACCTGGAAACCCAACTGTGTCCTTTTGACAGCTCAGTTTAACTGGGGTGACTTTGTGATGAAGTAGAGAAGCAGTGCTTCCATGATCCCACGAGCAGGGAGAAATCCCAGCTTAAGCCATCCCAGATGTTTGCAAAACAGACGTGGGTCTCAGTCCTGAGGTTGCAGAAGGAAAAGCGCTGGAACAAAATGAGACGCTAAAAAAGAAACTGCCAGATCCACGTGGTGGAGCTGAGACAGCTTGGGGAGACCAAGAATGTAGCAGCTGCTCTGTCTGCTGGAGCAGACAATTTAACATGGAAGCTACTGCTTTCCAGAAGTCTGGAGTGAAGCAAATGTTGTACTGGTCTGCAAAAACAGCAGCAGCAATGATCCTGGGAATAGTCCGGCAGCTTTTGTGCAAGGAAAGGCACTGAAAAGAACAATCATCTAGGTTCAGATCGAGCCACTCAAAGGGACCTTGAGCCCCACTGTCTTTGACAAGCTTGATGGGTGGGACAGTGGGAAAGTCATGAGGGTCAACAGAGAGAGAAAGATAGAGAGTCTTGAGTCTAGGACAGAGCAACCCATGCACCAGGGGAGCCTGGAGAACAACCAGCACAGGTTCGTGAGCTCTGCAGCACAGAACATGGAGACAGGGAAGGGAAGCTGACCGTGAATCAGCAGTGAGCTTTTCCAGGGAGGAAAGTCAACTGGTGTGCTGTGGTAGCCAATTGGTGTGCTGTGATAGTCAAAGCATGGCCAACATCTGCAGGGAAGATGTGTGAGAAGAGAGAGAAGGATGAGGCTGTTCCGCTCGGAGGAGAGAGGTGGAAAGGGGGATCTGATTGTGTTTTCCTCTGCCTAAATGGAAGCTATAGAGGAGAGAGAGCCAGACTTTCCTCAGGAGTGAAAAATAAAGGGAAAATGGGCAACAAGCAGGAGTTGCAAGTAAGGAGGGACACAAAAAGTGTGTGCAGCCCTGGCACAGGGCCCAGTTCAGGTTACTTATGGACAAGGCCTTGAGCCAATGGATTCAGCTTTAGAATAGACTTGCCCTGACCACAGTTGACTGGAGACTTTGGATGTTACTCCAAAAATCAGTTATTTCAAGAAAATGAAGGAAAATCACTTTTCTCAGCCTGTAACACCACCTTTAGCAGGTTGGCACAGCCACATATGCGGAAACACTGCAGTGTGTTCCCTCTTCTTTAAGGTGGGATCGTGTAGCCACTGGAGAGCACCCAAAATTTCTCTCCAACTCTGGAGAAGTGTATCTGTGTTTGATGAAGGTGGGACAGCAGATCATGTGCTCCCCTCTACAGCCTGGTGGGCTCCTCGTTGTGAAGAACATCAGAGCCTCAGGCTCTCAGATGCCCGCAGTGGTGCTACTATCCCATTGTTAAACTCCTCAAAGCCTGTGGTCACAGACAGTTTCAGGAAATGCTCCATCCCAGGAAGAAGAAGGAAGGATACAGTCCCCAGGCTTGCTCTGCTCTGTGTGTGCTCAGTGTGCAGACAGAGGCTCTGGGAGAGCTCTGGCAGAGCCTGAGGAACACTTGACACCTCTGGGCAGCACAGAACAATCTCTCCACTGAGGGAAAGCTCCAGGCTTTCTTCCCCGTGTTCAAATTTCTCATTTCTTGGACAAGAAGTGAGAAGTTCCACCCCATCACCTTTCCCTTGCAACCTTGGACAGGGGCAGATGTGTCCCTGGGCACCCAACACAGCACCCAGCTGACTAGCAAAGGTTGTGCTGGGGACATCCTCACTCCCCTTCAGACACCGGGATGGCCCCAAATCCTCACAGACATCTCACATGTTAACTGTTGCTAGTATTATCTCCAGGATCAAGACCATATTTTTCTTCTCATTCCAGGAAGGACAAGTTTTAATAGGCCTGGAATTGGAAACAGCTCCCTTTCCTTCCCATGATTCCCACCCGGTTTTCATGTGGGGAATTTTTTACCACAGTCATGCAAGTGGAGGCAGATGGCTGGGGTGACAGTCCTGGCCTGGGGGCACAGTGGGCCTCCTGCTGTCCTGCATGCCCACCCTGGCCCTGCACCGATCCCACACATCCCAGTGTTGCCAGGGATGCACAAGGGAGCAGAGGGAGAAGGAAATGTTCTGCTTCCCTGGCCGGAGGGGACAGCCCTTGGGACTGGAAAGGACTAAATATCAAGGAAGAAGTGTGGAACACGTTCTGGTCTCTGTGGAGGGAGCACCCAGGGGTGGCTGAGCTCCCCAGTTCCTTTCCTTGGATCTGGTAGCAAGCCGGGGACAGTCACCATGGCAGATCAGCACAGTGTCCCTCTTCCCTGCCAGAGTCCTACAGGGGCAGTGGTGATGGACCGGGGAATGTGGAGGGGACATGACACCTGTCCTGTGTGTCGTGACCAGGTGAAGGACTGGCTGTAGGGCTGGGCATCGGCTGGAAATGGGTCAGGGACATACTGGCAGGGGTGGTGGCACTCTGAGGGTGTCACCCCTTTTCACAGAGTCTCTTGCCCATGCTGGGGTGACCGTGGGGCAGCAAGAGGCACAGGGACGACCCTCAATTCCCATGGCTGTGAGACCACAGCCTGGCCAAGGATGCCCATAGTTGATGGTGTTGGGAGAGGCTGCTGGGGTGAAACATGAAAAAGAGGCAATGGAGACAAGCTGACATGCTGTGACAAAACCCAGCTCCTACTGAACTGAACTGAAGATGATGGTTCCCACCCTGAGAGCGATGCAGGAGGACAGGGACCCTGTGGCCTGGCAGCAGGTGGAGGGGGCAGTGAAGTTCATGACAGCCATGGAAAACTGTCCTGGCTTTAGAGGAAGAGAAGTGTCAGTGGGTGAAAGCTGCCTGAGCACATGGCTAGGCTTGACACAGGAAGAAATTAATGTTAACAGCTCAGGGATAATGATATGGAAAAGCAAGTCCATAATTCTTTGGTGTCACAGAGCTTTTCTTTAAGGAAATGTCCAGGCAAGAGGAGGTGGCACTTATGGAAACTCCTAAATGGTGGAGGGGGGCTTGGGACCACCCTGGTTCTACTTTCCCATGAGCACAGGGCAGAAGTGGATGTGATCAAGGGACACTGATCAATGCCCCAACCATGGAGTGGGCTCTGAAGCACCCACAGATGACAGGTCCCACTGGTGACAAGGACAACATCTGCCGGTGTGCTGGCCAGCCCCTGCTCATGCAGCCCAGCCTGCCCTATCTCACCTGCCAAAGGAGCCCAGCCTTGACCCCTGTTCATGGCACCAACCTGCTTTGTCTAGTGACATCTACTCCCTGGATGTCTCTGCCCAGCCCTGCCTAGAGGGTGGCATAGTGTCCCAGCTGTGCAAGGACATAATTCTTTCAGACACGTTTTCCATCCATCTCTCACCTTGAGGATCTCCACCGGCAGAGCTCCCCAGAGTTCTCCCTTTATTGCTTCTCTTCACACCCCCACTCCTGGTGTGTTTTGTGCACAAGGGTCCAGCTCTTCCACCAGCATCATTCACCTCCTCCATCCTGCCCAACCAGACTTGTTGCATTGGCCACAGGCTGCAGTCAGCCTTCCTGGAATGGTGGGTCATCACTTGTGGATGTGTTCCAAGTTCTGCTCCTGGAGGATCTCTCAGTCCTTCCTGCCTTGCACAGTCATCCATGTGTTGTTCTGGAGAAGGTCTTGTGACACTATCCCAAGCTCCTGAGCTGGATGCTGCTTGCCTGACATCTACTCAGAGCTGGCAGATGCTGGGGTGGACAGGGAAGGGCAGGATGGGCCAAGCCCCCCGTGGGCTCTTTGCCTGTGATCTTGGCTTTCTGAGTTACATCCACAGAGCTCATAGCAAACTGGGCTGGGCTGATCTGGTGCTCTGGGTGGCCTGCTGGTCCCCTGGGCGTGACAGCTAACCCCTGCGTGACAGTCAGGGGTCTGTGACACAGCTGCTCCCTCACTCCAGGGCATAGAGAGGGGCTGTGTTTGCAGCAGGTACTGAACCCCATGAGCACAGCCTGTGAGATCTACGAAATTCTGTATGGCTGAATCAGGATTGTGGAGCAGCCCCCCCCCCATTTAACACATACACACACACACACACACACACACACACACACACACACACACGTCCTTCTTCCACCTGCAGTACACCCAGAGGTGTGTACTCTTATCCTGAATTTGTCCCAGTGACTCCCTGCCAGCCCCTCTGGCCAGCTCTGCTCTGGTGAGGGCTGCTGCAGAGCCCATGTGTCTTTGCAGGGGTGGAAAGAGAAGAGAGCAGCCTGTGCCACAGCAGGATTTTGTGCACAGCCTTGTGGGGACCATCTCAGACCTGCCAAGCTTCCCCCTCACACCTGCCCTGGGCAGTGTTCCCAGCTTGTGCTCAGGGCCACCAGCCCAGGAGGTTTTGGAGGCTCCAGGCTTGCTGAGAGTCTGAAGAAGGTTGATGGAGATGATGCTGGTGAAAAGTCCTGTCACGCTGGGATAGTGCTTGTGGATCCAAAAGGGCAGTGGGATGATGATCCTGGTTGATGCTGGTGCATCCTGGACTTGCAGGAGCCAGCAGACAGGGTGACCCAACCAATGGCCTGATGTCCTCAGTCCCGGCCTGGGGAGGTGAGCAGGGTTTGGAGGACACTGAGGAACAGCCAGAGCTCTTGGCAGCCCTTGTGCAGCCAGAACAATGGTTGACGTCATTTTTATTTAAGAGGGAGAAGGGAAAAAAAACTCTGACCAGAGGACTGTAGCCCTGGGAGAGACAGAGTTTATTTTTCCTGCCTGCTGCTTTCTCTCGCGCTTCCCCCAGCCCTGGCCGTGGCACAGCACATTCCTTTGTTGTGATCTCCCTCCCATGCAAGAGCACATTCCTCCTGAGCTGGCTGCTCCCTTCTGCTCTTGCCGCCCTGGCCTGGCCGATGTGGAGGGGACAGTGGCCACCCCTCCCCTGTGCCTGTGCCCTGCTGGATGCTCTGCTTTCACCTGAGCTCATGCTCAGACGCTGTGTCCATGTGCTGGCTGCTCATGTCCAGCTCCACCCGGGGCACAGGGGTCTGTCCAGGCACTGGCCTCTCCATCCCAGGACAGTGTCCAGGAGGGATGAGGAAGCCTCACCCTCTGCTGCCTCCATGGCATTGAACCTGTAGCATGGAACCTTCCAGGGGGCTTCCCATACACCAAGGGGCTCGAGGAGCATGGGGTGCCAAGTAAGACTTGTCTTCCCTGACTGGGTGGAGCAAGACCAGCCTGCGCTTGGGGTCATCCCTTTGGATCCCAAACAGGCAGGAAGGAAGGTGTCTGCCAAGCCCTGTGAGCAGTGGGGAGATGAACTAACGCCTCACAGGGCTGAGTTCATGGGGCTGGAACAGCTCCCAGTGCTGGGGCCACCCCGGGCAGGGCAGGTCACCCCAGAGGGTTGAGGAGAGATGGGTGCTGCAGCCCTTCACCTTGGGGTCATTGTCCCCTCTGGCCAGCACTGGTGTGGGGTGAGAGGGTCAGGCTGGGGGTGCTGGTGATGAGTACATCCAGCACATCTGCACACCCGGCCCTTGTGCTCCTGCTGGCCTCACCGAGTTTTGTTGGAGCTGCTGGGAGCCCAGGCACGGGCCTAGCTGCCTGTTTTGTAGCATTTTTCCAGTGCAATCAGACCAAAGGAGATGTTACCTTCCCTCAGGACATCCCCCTTTGCTCACACCCCTCCCACGACTTTGTCCCATACTGAACCACAGAGGAGACAAGCAGCACCCCTGTGCCCACCCCCACCCAGGATGTCTGAGAGCTGGGAAAGCAGCTTCCTCCTGGCTTTTTACCCGTGCCAGAATTGCTTTGCTCCTTTTCAAGCTAGAAGCTGCAGAGGAGAGATCTGGGGCCTCTGGTGAGAGCTCAGGGGGGCATTGCAGGGCTCTGGGTCTGAGCAGGGCTCTGGGAGCTGGACTAGACCACAGGGCTCATTTGGGCCATATGTGCCCCATCTCCTGCCAGACTGGGCTAAACCAGGGTTAAACAGAGGGGCAGCTGGGAGCTGCCACATGCCAAGAATGTTTCCAGACTGGGGAAGGGCTGGACATGAATCACCCAGTGCCTCTGCCAGATGCTGTGTGCAGGCTGGGCTCTGCACTGTGCTGTCCTGCAGTGAGTTTGGGGATCCTGTGCCGATCAGGGCTCCATCAGCCCCACCAGCATCTCCTGCTCAGGTGGCTCCAGCCTGATTTTGTGGCTCCTGGGTAGTCCCAGCAGGATGTGGCAGCCCTGTGTGTGCATCAGGCACTGCTTGTTTGGGAAGCCCACGTGCTGATGTTATTGTAGCCATGGACTCACTCCTCCCACGCTGCTCCAGCCCTTTATCTCCATCACTTGTGTGAGCCTGAATTTTCACAAGTAGTAACTCAGCCTCTGGAGATCTCCAGGTCTGTAGCAAGGTACCATGGCTGGCATCAGGACCTTGCTCAGCCCAGTGCTGGCTCCCCCACTGGGCAGCTTGGCTTGCTGCCCAGCCCAGTGCCTGTCAGTGTTGGGGAGGCTCTTCCGCCTCCTTTGATGGACACCAGCATGGTCCTGCTGTGACCCCAGGGAAACCCAGTAGCTCAGAAGATGGGGACCTGCAGCCTTCCCACAGTCAACAGGAAAGCCAGTGCTGAGGAAAGGCAGCACCCCAAACTGCTTGGGGCTAAAATCCTGATAACTCCTTTTGTTCAAAACATCTCAGTTTATTAAAGAGGTTCCCATATTCACTTCCTCCTTGTTGGAACTGGAAACACTGTCCCCATGGATGGTGCTGGGGTGGGGGTCCCTGCCTGGGATGCAGGAATGTTCCCTTTGGAAGCAGTGTCATTCCCTGGCTGCACCAGGAGTGAGCAGTGCCGTCCTGCTGCAGCAGGACACATGTTCCAAGCCTTGTGCAAACGCACCAGGCCTGACCTCACTCCAAGTTTCTGGTCAAGGATGTAATCTCAAGGGCAGTAATTTTCCCTTGCTTTCCCAACACTTTCCAAAAGAGTACATCTGAAAGCCTTGACTCAAGGGTTGTTGGGAGCTGGGCTGAGCACGACAAACGCCCAGGGACCGGCTCAGAGGCTCAAGAAATAAACAATAAAAGGAGCAGAACTCAGAACATCTGGTGGAAAGTAGGAGCATGTTCCGCTGTCTGGGTGTCTGAAGGATAAATGGGCTGGATCGAGTCACAGCTCCTTTCTTGTCCACGCTGCGAGTAGGGCAAGTGTGATATTTATGGGCTTCAGTGATGCTGTGACTGCAACATCTTGGCACTTCTTCACCAGCTTCGAGGGGAATAGAAACACACATGTGAAAAACATGTGCTGGGGCACAACAGCCCAGGCCCAAATGGCAGCAGACACAGGGAGGGAGAAGCTCTGGGGACAAGCTCAGCTCTTACACACAAATGTGATGGGATAGGGCCCCCTGTGCTGGGGGATAATGAAGAGCTGTGAGCCTTGGAGAGCTGCAGACACCTGGAGAACACAGAAACCAGACAACAAGGAGCCTGGCAAGAAAGGCTTCCCTAGAGGTGGGTATGGAATACGTGGGCCTGATCAGGGAAGCTGTACTGAGCTTCTCAGCACTGTGCCCCGTGGCTGGGGTCCTGCACCTTGCTTGTTTTCATGGGGCTGGACGAAGCAAAAATTAAATATAACTAAATCAAGTCCTCAAGGATCTGCATCCAAGAAACAGGACATGGGCTCTGGCATAGCAATCTGTAAGCCAGTGGTTCTGGTGATCCCTGCCTTAAAATTAAACACGTGAGTGGCCCCACTGGTTTCACTTAGGGAGGAGTGAGCACTTAAGTGCTTTGCTGGATGAAGGCCTAGGAGAGGGGAGGGCTGGACTCCAAGTGGAGCTGGGCAGGAAGGAGCCTACGCACTCTGCTGCAATGGTTGGGATTTCCAGCCTGGACGCAGGGAAGCAGAGCAGGCGGAGTGTGGAAATCCAGCCCTGGAGTTCCAGCAGGGCAGGGGCTGGATCAGCATCTTGGACAGCCCAGCTGGGATTCCCAGGGTGCCCGGGATGGGCTGGGGAGCTCTGGCTCTGCAGAACAATGGTCTTGTCATGGGGCCACGGCAAGATCCCCACCTCTGTGAGTGCTTGCACTCTGCAGAGGGGAAGCTGTGGGTGCCCTTGGCCTTGGCACTGACCCATGGCCTGCAGTGGCACTGATCTGTGTCCAGCAGTGCCCATTTCCTGGTGACCCTGGAGATGAGGCCCTGGGCTAAGAGGAAATGAGAAGGAGGAAGAGGCAGCACTGCCCTGGAGAAGGGGCAGTGTGATTTGTGTGAGGGTGAAGGAAGATGATCCGGTGTTTGCTGACATGGGGCCAGGCCATGATCAGGTGCTTCAGAAGTCCCCCATCCCTGCACCCAGAATGCTTCTTGGAGCTTCAGGAGCTGGATCTGGAGCAAACCTCTCTCACAATTCCAGATTCTGGGGCAGGGGTCTCACATCTCTTCCACAACCTGAAGGATGCTCTCCGCTGAGCCTGTTCTGGCAGGAGCTCCGGCCTCTTCCCAATGCCCCCTACCCCGACCCCAGCACACCTCCAGCTGCCCCAAGGCCATGGACACATCCCATGCCAGGCAGGAGATGCCATGGCTGGCTCAGCCCTGTGACTGCACTCCCTGGGAGCCTGGCACCATGGAACCCTGCTCCTGTACCACAGCTCTGCTCATGTGGGCCAGGAGAGGCCAAGTCACTGCCTCGGCAAGGCTGGGGATGGGCAGGACACTGTGCTTGATGCTCCGGGTGGGGGTCACCAGGATGGTCCCTCTAGAAGTGCAGCAAGTGCCCAAAACCATGGAGAGCTCCTCCACAAGAGGTCCATGGGCTCCCAAGACCTCTTCAAAGAGGGATGTTGCCTGTGTCTGGACCCTGCTCATGGAGAGCTAGACAACAGCTCCATTTGGCAGGCACCAAAACGGCCATTCCCTGGACATCCACAAGGCCAAGGATGTGTATGGGGAGGAGGGAATGGCTTCCTTGCAGCTGGGACTTGGCAGAGGTGAGGTCTCATGCCTGGTGCTGATCCTCAGATATCATCTCTGGTGATTTACAGCTGGAGCAAGCAAGCACTGCTTTGGGAAGATCCTCATAAATAGCTCTGGCGTGACAGAGGACTGCTGGATAATGGAAAATAGTGGGATCAGCCCCTGTCACAACTCTGTGCAATGTCTGGTGTTAACTCTGTCGTGACAGCAGGGAGGGGCACATCCCTGTGGAGGCAGGGCCTTTGGCACTGCCATGCCAGGGCTCACACTCCATCCCGCTGAACCCTGCTGGTCATGCCTTAGGTGCTGCCTTTCTTATCCAGCACTGCCACGTCCCCCTCTTTCCAGACCCCTCTTGCATTACATATGGATTTTGCAGGACTGAAGTGGAACATATTTTGTCTGGAGGCTCTGCCACCTGTTACCAAAACTCATTGAAGCCTGGCTTCAGAGGAGCTGGCTTTCCTTCAAATGCCAGACAGAAATCATGGAATGGTTTGGGTTGGAAGAGACCATAAAACCCATCCAGTCCCACTCCCTGCCATAGGCCATTACCCCAGGTTGCTCCAAGCCCCGTCCAGTCTGGCCTTGAACTCTTCCAGTCACTGTGTTTGCCCTGTTATGTCCTTCTTGGAAGCTTTCTGCTCCAAAGGTCACCTCCTGCTCCCTTCTGCCACCAAGGAGGGATCGTCCTTTGCAGGACTTGCACAGGACCTGTGTCTCCCTGCCCAGGTCTCCACTGACCTCCCTGTGCCACCTCTGCAGGCTGATCCTGTCCCTGCACACCCTGGCCAGGACTCATCCTGGTGTTCCCAGCCTTGATATGGGCATGGACCTGCTCATGCTGGGGTGTCCTGGGGAGATCCCTCCACAGCTGAGCTGGAGCAAAAAAAGGAAATGGACATCTGAGTAGTGGAGAAACCATCAGCCCTCCCTGGACCCCTCAGAACAGCCTTGCTCACCCCTCGCTGGCATCCTCTCCTCCCAGCACGGCCCCGTGGCTGCTGCCAGTGTCTGGGCTGTGCTGTGAGGGAGATGAAGCCCCGGGAGGGGCACATGGCACATCTCCTCGACAAGGGGTGCCCAGTGCCTGCTGGGCAGGTGCCCAGGCAGCTGGGCTGGGCTGTCAGCACTGGCTGTCGTGCTCGAGGACCAACAGATGGGATCCATTAGCAGAGATTATTTCGATATCTTCAAAGGGCTCCATCACAACCCATTAAACTTAGACAAGCATACATAATGAGGGCTTAACACGCCGTTGGTGACACCCCTGGCACAGCTCTGCACCGGCGGAGCACTCAGGGACAGAGGCACGGGCAGAGCAGCCCATCAGATCCCGGAATCCTGGTGTGTCTGGATAGCCTCAGCCCTGGGGTGCAGGTCTTGTCTCGTCCCCCATGCGCACCTCCTGTGCAGCTCAGGTGCAATCCACTGAGGGGACTAGGATTCTGGATGTGCTTCCCTGCTCCAGCCCCACCCTTGCCCTCTCTGGCATCACCCAGAGAAAGGGGAGGCCAGCGCTGTCCCCGTGCTCTGTCACTGTGTTGACAATGCGGGGTGTGCATATTCCCAGTACTGATCCTGAGAGCTGCCAGTGGCCCTGGCTCGGATCCGGGATCCCTCCAGCCCCGGGAGCCCCCGTTCTCCATCGCCCCCCGAGAGGCACAGATGGCTCCGAGTATCGGAGCCAAAGAGAGGCCACAGGGTGCCATTTCCAGCGCCTCCATCCTGGCACGGAGGCTGGACCCCACCCGCCGGCATTCCCAGTGGAGCCAGGACGGTGCAGTGGCATACCAGGAAGCCCTTGAAGACCCGGTGCTGCTCAGCTGTGTCCCCTCCAGGTCTCCACTGCCACTCTCCCTCTTAAGGGACTAATTTCTGCTCGTTTGCTTTCTTACGGCATGTCCCGTGCTCTGGGAATGCTGTGCTCTAGAGGGAGGTCCCCCGTGGCCGGGAGGGGTCTCTGCCCTCTTCGTGGAGGGTTTGGAGAATGGGCTGTCCCAGGACATGGAAGGAGGGCAGGACACTCCCAGGGGATTCCTGCAAAGGAGTGGATTTGTCCTCATTAACTCTGGAACTTAAAGCAGCCTTTAATCTAACATCAATTTGCAAACATCAGAGGAAAAAGGCTGGAAGAGATTAGATGGAGATGACCCCAGCACCAGGACAATTTCCAGCGGGGGGTATATCCCTTGAACCAGGACACTGCAGGAGTTGGTGCATCCCTGGGCATGTTCAGCTGGAGGAGTCTGGCCTGTCCAGGGCAGGAACTGGATGGGCTTAAAGGTCCTTCCAACCCAAATCACTCCATGGCTGTGATTCCTGCTCCCAGCACAAAGTCCTGGGCTATCCCAACCCATGAGGGCACAGCTCCTGTTCCCCAGATGCCACAGGGATCTACCTCACTGTGTCCTGCCTGGTGCTTCCCATTCCTGGTGTCTACAAACCCTGGAGAGCTGTTTCCCACCAGCACATGACTTCTGCTGCCCCCACCCCCGTGGGGTTTGTGGGGCTCCCCAGATTCTGGCAGGGAAGGTTTTGAAACCAACTCGGGTTTCTCAGCCTCTAGGTGAGTGCTGGAGTTTCAAGGCAGCGCTCCAGGAATTCAGCAGCCCTGAAAGAGATCCTGATGGGATGGCTCAGGTATCTGAAGGTATGTCAAGCCTCCACTCAAGCATTTGACAGTGTTTTCCATGACCTCATTAGGCTGAGGCTCATTAGCCTGCTCTCCACAGAAACTGGAGCTCCTCCCAGGGAATTCTGGGCCATTCTTTGTTGCCAGCACAGTAGGTGGGTCATGGCTCAGAGTGCAGTTACGTGTGCCATTACATGGCTGGGTGCTGCAGTCTCTAATAAGGCTATTTCTGGATTGCAGTGATGCTAATTGAGAACTAGTATGTCATTAATTATACAAATGACTTGATGCCAGTGCTGGATTGTGTCTCTAATTTCTGGAACTACTGTCCTCGTTTGTTTGGTTTGACAGCTCCTAGCACTTGAGGTCTTGCACTATTTGACATTTCCACAACCACGGTGATTCCGGGGCAGTGGGTGCCTGGATGTGCATGTCCCTTATTCTGGCCCCAAGCAGAGCCAGCCTGGGATGCCTGGAAGCACTCCTGTCCATGAGCATTCTCCTCCCATGCTGCCAGGACAGGCGGCATTACCAGGATGGGCTTCCAGCTGTGCAAGGCACTGTGCCTGGGAACACATCTTCCTGCAGTTCCCTTCTCCCTCGAGGCACCTGATGGGTCAGAAGGGAGGATCAGCCAGCACAGAGGATTTCCCAGGTTTCTTTCTTAGCCTGTACCTTCTGGCCTGTTCAAGTAGTCCCAATCCTGAGGCTTCCAGTGTGGCTCCAGAGGGAGGAACTGGGAGTGACTGAGCAGAGCCTTGGCTTCCCTGCAGGGGAGCAGTCCCTGCTGGGGGTTATCCCAGGGAGTAACTCCATCCATTTCTGTACATTCCAATGGGAATCTGGTCTGGGATGAGCCAGCAGGTTCAGGGCACGTTGCTGGTTTGCACTGATGTGTGGGTGGGAGAACAAGTTATGCCACCAGGGCAGCAGGTCAGGCAGCTCCTGGGGGGCTGAGACTCAACCTTCCCTCAACTATTTATTTTATTTCTTTAATCTGGAGGATTTGCCCATTTTAAGTCCATCCCAGGACTTTGGTTGTGTTCTTCTAGCATTTTTCCCTGTAGTACAAAATCCACTGCCTTCAGCATCCCAAATATTTTCAGTATCTTTTTGTGAAATATTTTAGATGCACAGCCCCGCCCCAGGGAGTCCCAGGAAGCACCTCCTAGATAAGGCATTAGGAGTACACATGCAGGAAGGCTGGGGCTTTGTCCAGTGGAACTGGTGAGGATCCAGAGGAAAACATGAGAACATCTGACCTCTGTCACTTGCTCCAAACCCTTTCCCTGGCAGGCAGAGCAGAACAAGCCATTTTCACACCGAACTCAATCCCAGACTGAAGATTTCCGTTCTCCTTTGCACAGAGTGGCTCTGCAGGGCTTTGCTATCTCCGTCTCCCTGTTGCCAGCTGGTTCCTCTGTCAGAACTGCTGCAGTGCCAGAGGGACATTTTTAGCTGCTCTTATGAAAGGACAACGTGATTTTCTAAAATTACACGTTACCCATTATTTCCTAAGCTTCCCTAGCCCTGTTCTCTCCTCCCAAGGAGCGCATTGGAGCCAGGTCTAGGCATTGAGTGGACAGCTGGGGTGGGTCCCCCCCGTGGGTTCCCCCCAGATCTTTATACCCATCTGAAGGTCAGCACGGTCCCACGCTGCCATCTGGCATATGCTCCCCCCGAAATGTTTCCCAAAACAGCCTCTAGCAGGATCTTTTCCATGCTGCCTCTGTGTCCCATGCTGCAGGATCACCCCACATCCAGCTCTGACGTGGTTGTGCTTAACACAAGGAGTTTTTCCAAAAGCTCCTTTCAGCAGCTTTTCCAAGCCTGCATCAGTGGTCACCAGGGGGATTTTCCAGTCCCTATGTGTACCATTGCTTGGGTGCCCAGAGGGAATCCTGCACTGAGAGATTTTCCTCTCTCCCAGGAGTCCTTCTTTGGGTTCCCTTCCCTTCCCTTCCCTTCCCTTCCCTTCCCTTCCCTTCCCTTCCCTTNCCTCTCCCTCTCCCTCTCCCTCTCCCTCCCCTTCCTTCGTGGTGTTTTCCCCCCAGATGTCATCTCTAGGCTGGTAGAATCAGACTGGTTTCGTGGTTTTAAAGGAGGATTCCCCAGCCAGCTCCCTCAGCTTTGATTTTGGGATCCTCATTAATTCCTGGGCCCAATTAAAGCCCTGAATACCCCCCAGTGCTGCCTTTGATCACTCAACAGCCTCCAGTTTGCTGCACATTTCCAAAGTTTTGTTCTCTTCAGGCTGCTCCTCCCTTTCTCCCTGGCACCTTGGTGCTCTCTGGATTTCCACAGCACTGTCTCAGCCTCTTCCCTCTTTTCCAGCCAGAGCAGCTGTGGCTGCCCCGGGATCCCTGGCAGTGTCAAAGACCAGGTTGGATGGGCTTGGAGCACCCTGGGATAGTGGGAGCTGTCCCTGTCCATGGCAGGGGTGGCGCTGGATGAGCTCTGAGATCCCTTCCAACCCAATCCATTCTATGATTCCTCGAGTCCATTATTCCCCTCCAGCTCTGTGCCTCTATTCTTATCCTGGCAAAGAGACCAGTGAGCAGTCCCAGGAGAATCCTCTGCCCAGAGCTAATCCCAAACCACTGGCCCAGATCTCATGCACAGACTGTCCCAGGAGGTCTGTAGCACCAGAGACACCTCTCTGGGAAGGGACAGTCCCTCTGCTGGGAAGGGAAGTGACTGCAGTGCCCAAAGGGAAGATGAGGAACTGCAGCCCCTCGTGAAAAGAACCATCAGGATTTTTACAGGATCTGGAGGGAAATTTCTCAGTTCTCGCTTACAGGTTACCAAGTTCTTAAAAAGTCCATTTTAAACATAAGCATGATGCCAGGATGTACAGTGACAACTCTGCAGCCATCCAGGAAAACTAAGGTTAGAGAAACAAATGGTTTCCAATGTGTTTTCTTGGAGTGTGGACTATGAACAACAACTGTGCTCATCCTCAGTGGCTGCATTACTGAGAGACAAGTGTTTGGTGGCTGATGATGTCCACAGAGGGTGCTACAGTGTCCCCATCCCAAATAGATGATCCCAGAGCTCTCATCCACCTCTCCAACCCATCCACCTTTCTGTCAGCTCTATATAACCCAGCCAGGGCTCCCATTTTCTCTGTGAGGTGCTTTCTCTTGCTGTTTCGACACAAATACATGGCCTTATCAGCACTGCCTTCATGGATTTGGTGCAGTAGAAGTCAAAATTCTCAGTCTCCTGTCCCAATAGGATCCCAGAATCCAACTCTGGGCTGTCATGGTGAGAACCTCCACTGTTTTGAAACCAATTTGTGCAATTTATGTCCAGAATAGTTTGAGATTGCATTGAAATACTCTCAAGAGCCCTTCAGTTGAGGCTTAAGCAGGAATAAAAAGTGCACACCCTGATGTCAGATGAAAGAGAAAGCCCTTTGCCTATGGAAGGGAGGTGCGTAATTGCAGAGACATGAACTGGATCTGGTTTTAATCCCACTGGACAGATTGAGCACTCTCAAGTGCAGTTTCTAATCTCGGTCCCGCTCGGCTGCGTCGGAGTATGGCTGAAGGTGTTTTTCAAGTATTTAGGAGGCTTTCCAAAGACAACAGTGTCATCTGGAGAACATCAGCCTGCAGGCTGGTTGCTGTGAACGGGATGCTCTTTGAAAAGCCCTCAGTGCTGATGCAAGTCCAGATGCCTCGTGTTGAACCTGGGGCTGGGCCATGCCAGAACATGCCGTGAGGTTCCTGTGGCTCCACCACACTCAGCCTGTGGAGCACAGGAGTGTTGACCCCTCTTCCCAGTCCCACAGGACTTCCCCGACCCACAGATGTGTCCAATGTGTCTCTAGGTACAGCTTGCACCCTTCCAGGTGCCCTCTGTGCAGCACTGAGCTTATCCCTGTCCTGCAGCACAGCACCAGCAGTCCAGGAGAGCAGGACCACTGTGGGGATGGCTCAGCATGAGAATGGGATCCTCCAGGGACACCCATGGGCTTGAGGAGTGTAGGTTCAGGGGGTGCAGAGGTGATGCTCAGTGTCAGCTCAGATCCAGGGAAGAAGAGCAGTTCTCTGTCTGCTTCTCTTTTCCAGTGTCTACTTCCAGGCACACGGAGCTCTCCCTGCCTCTCCCTCCACCTTCATCTCCACAACACCCTAGTGCCAGCCTGGCGGGATCCCATCCACCCACAGCTCCATCTCTATGGTCAGCACTGCTCCTGCCCACACTAATCCTGCTGGACACACAGCTGGGAGTGAGGTTAGCAGCCACCCCTATACCCTCCACAACCCAGGGGCTGAGACCCTTGGGGGCTTTCCACAGCTCCCACTGCCCCAAGGAAAGGCTCTGGGGATCTGCATCCTCAGGCTGTGGGGCCAAGGGCTCGATCTGGCTGCACATCAGCATCACACAGCTGATCCTTGTGGGGAAGAGGATCTGTTTCTCTCCAAACAACTCTGAAGAGGCTTTTTCCTCTGTCCCACTGATCCTCTCAAACTCCTTACACTTGGCACAGCCCCTCTGTGGTGCGTTCCTGGGTTTCAGTTTTCCTTTTGCTGCTTCCAGAGGTGAAGAGGTTTGGAAAAGCTGTGGGTAGAAATGGAAAAGTGCAATGAATACATATCCTAGACACACTAGATTTTAATGGCCCTGAAAAGTGGAGGGGAAGAAAAGAAAAATGGGTGGATATTCCTGTCTGGAAACTTCGAAGCTGCAAGTAATAGGGAGGTGTTTGAGGAGATCAGGAAAACAGCCACAGTGGTGGGGAGTTGTTTCTGACTGCTATGCACAGCCTGTAACTTCAGAGAGCTCAGACTCTGGGTCTGGCCAAGAGCAGGGTGGATCAGCTCCACACACCTGGCATTCCCCCGGAGCAGCAGAGCTCTGCTTTCCAACCAGGACCTGCATGAAGAGTACAGCAAGTGAAGCAAGGCACAGAGGGGCTCAGGTCAGACCTGCTGACCTCCCTGGGCTGGGCTGGACCTCCCTGGGCTGGCCCAAGAGCATCGATCTGCTGGGACACAGCAGTGCTTGGCACCAGCACAGGGAGCTGCTGGCTGGGATTAACCTCATGTCAACAGAATGCCGACCTGCATTTGGGTACCCAAAATAAATCACTCACTGAGGAGCAGCTGAGTGAGAGACAGATCTTTGCAGCTTTCCTTCCTGTTTACATCTGTTCTGGTGTCTCTCCCTAAAAGTGTCTGCTCAACGATTGCAGAGGATGAGGCTCAGAGGAGCACACATGGGCACCAAATGCTGCAGCTGCACAACTCGTGGTCAAGCTCCTGGGGAAAGACTCACAGATGCAGGTGCCAGCACTGCTATCCCCGTGGAAAGGTAGAGAGCGGATGGTCTGGAGCCTCTGGCGCCTTTGCTGTTGCCAGGCTGAGTGCACAGAGCTGCCTCCAGCACCCCTACCTGGATCCCACCAGCCTTTGAGCTGTTTGAGTTTCCCTGAAGCCTCCTGGGATCAGCACTGGGAAGTCCTGATCAATGGTCAGGAAGCTCCCCCCGCTCCAGAGTTGCTCCTGTGCCCACATAAGGGACAAGTGACAATGTTGCAGTGCTGTCAGACACCATCAACTTCTTGGAGCAGCAGCTGGAGCTCCCTGCACCCATCCTGGTGTCACAGCACCATCACTGGGAGGGAAATATTTGGCCATCACCACTGCACCTGGAGCTCTTCCAGCTCCCTCTCCCAGGGGGGACCTGGCTGTATCCAAATCCAGCAGCAGTGATGGGTGGAAGAGCTGGATGTGAGGATGTGGCTGCTGCCATGGAGAGCAGCAGATGCAGAGTTCCCTAATAGAAATTAATTCAATTTTATGAGCAAAACTCTTATATTACATTAGTGAAGTTAAGACATTCTGTCTCCTTCCTAACAAAATAAACATTTTTGGCAAAGCAAACAAGTGTTTCCTGTCTAAGCTCTACCTGGCACAAGCCCCTGTCCCCAGAAACTACATCTGGATACCCACTGGTATTGTGCTGCCCCTGCTTCTCCCAGGCAGGGGATAACCCAGACACAGCTTAGCAGAGGTAGAAATGAAGTGCAGAGAGTTTTCATCTTTCCCAAAGCCCACTGTGGCCTCTCCATGGTGCTACTCCCATGGTCCAGCTGGGTCTGGCTGAGCTGACTCCTCACCATCCTCCACAGGAGTGGTGTCTCTTCTTGTCTTCCTTCCAGCATAAGGCGCTGACAGCTAAAAATGTCTTTTTTCCCATTTGTCACGGGACCTGTGTTTGCTGCATTTGAGTCTTCAGCTCAGAGAGGAGCCTGTTCCTGTTGTTTGGGTGATGTCCATCCCACGAGTATCCAGGAGGGCCCTGCAGCGGTGGGGCCGGGCTGTCTGCACACGAAGGTGACACCAAAGGGCTACCAAGTTTCCCTGGGGACTGATCAGCTCTGCTGGGAAGCCCTGGGCCAGGTGGGACACCCTGGACAGCCCTGGTTGGTTGTCCCACTGTCCCAGACTCAAGCTATGTCTCAGGACTCCAGAGGAGGTGGAGGGCTCTGGGACCAGAGCGGGAGTATGGACAGGCCTCAGGGTTGAGAAAAAGGAGGGCAAAATACACGAGAAAACAAATCCCTTGCTGTGGTTGCTTCTCCTAATGAGGAGCAGGACTTTTTGCCCAAGCCTGAGGGTGCAGAGGGGAGGGCTGAGCAGAGCTCCACTCTCTCCCTTCAGAGCTGGGTGGGGAGTCAGGCACACCATGTCGTGAGCCCCGGGGCAAAGTCCTGATGGCTTTTGCTCCTCGGAGCTACTTTTCCTAGAAAGCAGTGATACAGATGGGCACCATGTGAGCAGCGCTGCTGAGGTCTCTGCCGGGGGGACGGTGTGGGGGAGACAGGGATGAGCTGCCAGTCCAGGGAGGTCTGCTGGGTCGTGCAGTTGTCCAGGCTCCGCTGCCTCCAGCCAGCACTCGGGCTCGTTGGAAAGTATTTCCGAATGGTTCCCAGCCATGGTTCCCATTTTGTTCTGTTTAATTTTTTCCTCTAAGACAATATCAGTCATAATTGTTCTCAGATTTAGGAAACTGGCTCTTCCTGAGACCAGAAAGCACCATTACTTGATTGGGACAGTATCCCTTATCCCTCTCGCTCACAGTGAACTCCCTTGAACAACATCTGTGCCTAAGGCTGCTGCAGCCTTCTAGGCCAGGCTGCAACCTCATTTGTGCTGTCCCTGTGAAGTTCACACAGCTACCACCTTGTGCTGGGTAGAAACCTTTTGGCTTCAGAAATGAACTGGCTTTTGGTGAACCCCAGGCAGCAGGGAGACCCTCTGGTGGCCCTCTGAGGAGCAGTGGCATGGAGGTTCTCCTGTGGTGCTTTGTGGATGCCCATCCCTCTCCCCAGGAGCGACAAGACCTCTGCAATGTGACTCCTATGGAAGGAGCGGGAAGAAGCAGAGATCATCTTGTGCAGGTCTGCAGGGAGGGGCAGAGCAGGGCCCAGGCTCTGCTCCGGGGGCCCAGCAGTGGCACCAGAGCCACGGGCAGGGACTGAGTCCAGCAATTCCCCCTGCACAGGAGGCACAACTTCTGCCCTGGGCAGTGTCCAGCCCTGAACAGGCTGCTCAGGGAGGGGCTGGAGTCTCCCTCGGTGGGAATATTCCAGAGCCCTTTGCACACAATCCTGTGCCCTGTGCTCTGGGATGGCCCAGCCTGAGTGGGAGGGGTGGGGGGTGGTTTGAACTGGTGACCTCCAGTGATTCCTTACAAACTCATCCATTCTGGGATTGTGTGCAGTATCCTGAGCCTTCAGCAACCCCAACCTGAGCTTCCCTGGCTTTGATTACACCAGGAGCAGTTTTCCTTTAAAAATGCCTCCTGCCAGGATCTGGCTGCAGCTAAACCAGCTGATAAATGGATTGAGGAGTGTTTTACTGCTGCCCTTGGTCTCCTCACTACCACACCAAACCAGCCCACTGCTCCTTTGGTGGCTGCCAAGCTCCAGGGACCTTGAGGGTGGCTGGACCAGAGGCATCAATGCCCTTCCAGCCAACACATGCTATCAGGAATCAGTCCCCAGTGTTTGGAGCCCCGTGTCTGCAATGGTGACTGGGAGCAAGACCTTCTCCTTCAGTCCATGGGCATGGTGTCCCTTGGAGCCTCAGGAATGTTTGGCCCAGGAAGCTGCCCATGCTCCCCTGCAGCACCACAGGTATGCTCGGTGCAGATGCTGGGGCTGCTGCCAGGATGTGTCCATCTGCCCTTCACTGGGCAGAGGGGATGGGAAAGAGCTGCATGGAAATAGAGCAGAAAGGTGGGGAAACAGGGACAGAGAGGCTGGACTGTTGAATGGGGAGGAACTGAGAGGGAGGGCAGTAAGAGGATGTGCTGCAGGATGAGCTGTGGCTTGAAGGCAGGTGCTGGAGCTGGTCCAGAGACTGTGGCCTTGCTAATGGAATTTGCTGGAGTGCCAAATGGGAGAGATAACAGACACAGAGAACCACAGACTTGTGGAATCCCTGAGCTTGGAAAAGCTCTCCAGGATAATAGAGTGCAGACTGTGCCTGATCCACACCTTGTCCCCAGCCCAGAGCACCGAGTGCCACCTCCAGCCCTTCCTTGGACTCCTCCAGGGATGGGCACTCCAAAACTCCCTGGGCTGCCCCTGTCAAGGCCTGAATACCCTTTCCATGGAGAAATTCCTCCTGATGTCCACCCTGAGCCTGCCCTGGCCCAGCCTGAGGCTGTTCCCTCTCCTCCTGTCCCTGTTCCCTGGCAGCAGGGCCCGACCCCCCGGCTGTCCCCTCCTGTCAGGGAGTTGTGCAGAGCCGCAAGGTCCGCCTGAGTCTCCCCTCAAGGTCCCTCCCTCAAGGTCCCCCCTGAGTCTCCTTTCCTTCCAGGCTGAGCCCATTTCCCAGCTCCCTCAGCTGCTCCTGGGGCTCCAGCCCCTTCCCAGTTGTTCCCTGCCTTGGACATGCTCCAGCTCCTCAGGTTCTATATTGTCCTGAGGGGCCCTGGACTGGACACAGGACTTGAGGGGCCTCAGCAGTGCCAGCACAGGGGGGACAGCCACTGCCTTGGTCCTGCAGCCACTCTGCCTGTGACACAGGCCAACATCACAGGCACATCAAAATAGCCTGGAAAGGCTGGGCTGGGAGAAATATTAGGGCAAGGTCAGGTATCTGCACAGTCCTACTGGAAGGGTCCATGAAAGGTGAAACAGGAACAGAAGAGCAGTGTGGGAACACTGGAGTCACCAGCGTGGCATTGTAAAGGACAATCCCTCTTGTCAGGGTGCTCACAGTGGGTACTGGCTTGTCCTCATGCCATCAAGGGGGCACTGCCAAGAGCTGGCATTGTCCCAGCCCTGCTTACCCACAGACACCATGAGGGACTCTGCGGGCAGAGGAGGGACAGGCAGGTGGAAGGAGAGCTGGTTTTAGGAGAGAAGAATGAAAATGCTGGGCTTGTTTAGTCTAGGAAAATGAAGGCTGGGAGAGAGCTAGTCTATAAATACATCTGGGAGTAAACAGCAGGAGGGATCAGAACTATTTAGGCTGGAGGAGTGTGCTGGCAGAGGAGCAGATGGCTATCAGCTGGCCGTGAACTGCAGAGAGAGGAGCCATCCCCTTCTTGCTAAAGGCAACCCTGGGATAGCCTCTCCTGGGGTCAGTGAGGGCCAAAACCTACACTGAGCCAAAAACTGTGGCCCAGCAGCCTTGTCAAAAATCATCTTCAGAGGCTCCAGCACCTCTGTGTCACCATGGAAGGGGACTCCCTTGGTTGGTCCCTGGTGGGCTCCTGGGAGAGTCACCTGGAGCAGCCCTGGGACGCTGCTCAGAGCCCTGGGTGCTGTCAGAGCTGAGGTCACATCATGTTCCCACTGGTGTGAGCTGGAAATGAGCTGAAGAAGGCTTCAATTCACAGAGCCCCTGTGGGGCTGGGAAGTCTGTGGTACACCGGAAACTTCAAAAAACCCTGGTGTGGATCCAGCTTGGCCCTGGCCCAGATTAAAAAAACAAACAAGCACGGCATTTCTGGTCAACTACAAACCCTGGCACGTGGCCAGGACCGCAAATAGCCCAACTGGTTTCAAGATGGATGTTGGAAAATTTATGGGGAGGATTTACCCAGACGGGTGCCTGTGGTAGCAGGAATGGGAATGGGTCCCTCAGGAGCACTTCCCTTCCCGGCATTCGACCTGTGGCTGTAGCCTGGAGCACCAGGCCATGGACACCCTGCTATGGCTGGGAGGAGTGCTGTCCTGGCCACCCTCCTGTGGGACCTCTCTGCTCTCTCCTGCTCTGCTCCCTGGCCACAGAGACTGCCCTTTGGGATCATCCTTTGGGAAGCCAAGAGGGAATTAATCACTGTGGGAATCCCAGCTGTGCTGCCCAGGAAGGTGATGCTGCAGGAGGATCTCGTAAGCTGATGCTCCAGAGGGGCTCAAGGTCTCTGCACAGCGTGTGAGGGTGATGCTCAAGAGCACCATTTATAACATTCCCACTCTCCTTGGTGCCATTTAATCCTCCACCTCCCTCCTCCCATCACTTATTTGCAGAGCCCAGAGCCTCTTCAATCCCATTTTCCTTCCCTGCATGGTCTGGGATCAAATCTCTCCTCCCTATCCCTCAATGCCCCCACCTCAGGGGCTCCCCCAACAGCCCTGCCTGCATGCAGGGGTTTCCTGATGCTACTCAACTACCTTTCACTCCAACTGCCCCTCCAAGCCCTTTTCCTAGGACTGGTTTCCTTATTCCACATTCTCCTTTCTTCTCCTCCCACCACAGCCACCTTCTGGTGGGACATGGATAAAAGCCTTTGTGAGGGTACCTACAGGTGCTGTTGCCTCCTGTGCCAGGATCCCTAGAGCTACTCCCTGCCCACGACAAGGGGCAGGGGTGAGGTTGTTACACTGCGTCCATGGCTCCCAGCAGATTTTTGTCAGGAATGCCACAGGCCCAGGTACTGATTTGTTCCCAAGGCATCAGTACCCAAAGCATCAGCGATGCAGAGGTGTGGGGAGAGCCACACACTGGCAGAGACTCTGCCCCAAATCCCCCTGCCTGTCTTGGATCAGCCTCATGGAACTGCCACTCACTTTCCTGGGCCATCATTACCCTTCAGCATTGGTGTTTTCACTTTTCCCCATTTCCCCATCACATGGGATGACATCCTGCTCTGTTCCTGCTGCCCAGCCCATCTGGATTGGCAGTGGGAGTAGAGAGCAGGGCACAGCCCCTGATATGGTGCAGAATTTGTGACACAACATGCACACCCAGCACAGGTGTTTGCACCTGCAGGCCCCAAGGACGGAGCTACCTACACCATTCCTAGTTGTACCCTCTCAGCCTCCTATGCAGGGCCAGGGATTGGACTTGATCCTTGTGGTCCCCTTCCAACTCAGGACATTCTGTGATTAGATTGCCCAGAGAAGCTGTAGCTGCCCCTGGATGGCTGGAAGTTCCAAGGCCAAGCTTGACATGGCTTGGAGCAACCTGGGATAGTGGAATGGCAGGGGGTGAGTTGAGATGGGGTTTATGTTCCCCCCAACACAAACCATCCTGTGATTCTTTGATTTGCTACCCGCAGATTTTTCCATGAGACCCATTTGTTTCACATTCCTTATCATTTCCTCTTTCCTCCCAGCCCATTTGGAGGCTTTGTTCAGTTTTATGGCTCTCCCCTTCTCTGTCCCGGGAAGCTCTGGGAAGAAGGAATGATCCGTGCCGAGGCTGGGCAGTAGGGATGGCTGCTGTGAAGTGTTTGAGGAGAGATGAGAAGCATTGCTCATGCTTGGGGGACTCAGGGCCTCCTTCCAGCTGCTTGGGCTTAGAGCAGGTTACAGTTCTGGGAAATGGGGCCCTTTTCCAGTGTCAAATACACGGTGCTTTGGCATTCTCAGAGCACAGGAGATGTAAAGCTGCTCCCCAAGCATGGCACCACTCCTCTCTCCACGTCACAGCTCAGGCCCCTGGGACCCCTCCTCAGGATGAGCCTGCCTATGCTGCATTCACAGCTCTGCAGAGTTCTCAGGCAGAGGATTTACCCTGATACACTGAAAGCCTCCCTCCCCTACGTGGAAATAAGAATTTTATCTCCTGTCAGCTCTCAAGCTGCCTGTAACCTGTAGCCATGTCCTTTCATTCCTGGGTGACCTTCAGGTGTCTCTGTCCTCTCCCTGCTGGATTTATTCTGCTAATATCCAGTGAAGAGCAGGGTGGGAAGGGGTAACAGCCAGGATTTTGAGTCACTAGGCTGCCACTGAGCTCTGCAAGTCCTGGCCGCGTGCAGGAGTCTTGACCCTCCACATAAGGGACACAGTCACCCTTGGGAACACCCTGACACCTTGCCCCAGGCTGCTCAGGCATCATGATCTGGCTTCAAAGCCCTCTGGCTCTGTACAGCACCAGGGGTTTGGCAGTGCCAGCAGCACTGGTGGATGCCCTGTGCTGCAGCACCCACTGCCCAAGTGTCCCCAACACCCCCAGCTTGTCTGCACACACAACAGGACCCTGGACATCCCAGGCTCAGGGCTTGTCCCAAAAAGAGTTCTCTCTCCTTCATATCCTGGGGCCTGTGGAGTGGCATCAACCCAGGTTGTTCCTGCACTCCAGGTGCTGCAAATCCATCCCATTGGGTGCTGGGCTGGTTGTGTCTGCTCACCACGGGTCTGAGTCACTGCTGTGTTTTGTCTGTCCAAGGTGGCTCTGCTGGATCCAATCAGTGCTGTGCTGGCCTCACCTGCTTGGGAAAGCAATCACTTAAAGCAATCACTTGGTGTGGGCTGCTTCACCTCGGGGCTTTGCTGACAAGGATTCTGCACTGGGGCTGGGCAGAGTGGTTTCAACCACACTGGGACCAGGATGCTCTGGGAACACTGGCCAAGGTGGCTTTGGCCACCCTGGCAGCTGTGGGAATACTGGCCGCAGCACTGCCAGGGGACACTCTCAGCACCAGGGGTTGGTGTGCTCTGGGCAATGGGCCACCTTAGGTGCTGGCAAGGGCACAGTCCTAACTTTACCTCTAACCCCAATCCCTACCCCAGCAGCACTTCTGTCTCCAATAAAACTTCAGCCTCTCTTCTGTGCCCCCATCCCACCCCAGGCACTTGGACTAGCTTCTCCTGCTGCCCCAAGCACCAGGGGCATGTGATGGGCACAGGAGAGGAAGCAGTGCTCTATGCTTATCTTTGTGTGTGCCTGAGGACAGTGCCACCCCTGCCATGGCTCTCTCTCAGGACAGGGCAACTCCTGTCCCCACACATCTGTGACAGACACAGGTGCCATGAGGTGCTGGCATTGCCAGCACCCAAACCTGCCTGGGGTGTCCATGTAACACCTCTCAGCTCGAGGAAGTCATCTGCCGCTTAATGCCAGCCCCCCTTTGTTATGTGCTAAGATGCAAAATATTTTAATCCACGTTTCTCTTTCGCGTTTCTTTTCTTTCCCATGCTGGATTCCTAGAAGACAGGGAATTTATGGTGTGAGTCTGCTCCAGCCACAGAGAAAACCCAGCCAAGGTCAACACCACGAGACAGGCAACTCCTGCCAAGGGGGAAAGAGCGATTGCTTAGTGCTTGGCGGAGGAGGAAATCAAACCAAAACCCTTCCAAAAAAATCGAGATATAAAACACCCTCCACCCCAAAACCCTTTGGTGGAAAAAGCCCAAAAGCTGTAAGGATGGTGCCTGCATTTCCCCTGCATGGCCCCAGCCTGGTCCTGCTTTGCCTTGCCCCAGCCTTGTCCCCTGGCACTGTGCAGGGAGGCCAGTGATCAGGGCTGCAGCTGGCCACCACGGGGACATCCGTGTGGCGGCACAGGGACATCCCTGGCTGTGCCCAGCTCCAGCCCTCACCCAGAGCTCCAACACCAAGATCAACTCTTGCCACCACATTCCAGGAGAGCTGTTGTGTGGTAGGGCTGCTCCTGGGTGGCTGTTTGGTTTAGCATCACTGCCCAGCATCCTTCCCCACCTCCCACTGGCGCCAGATACTGCTCTGTGCCTGTGGGTACCAGGGATTTCACCTGCTCACAGCACATGCACTTCCAGCCCGGGCTGGCAGCTATTGGGAATTCGAGCCACTCTGTTCCATGAATGCCGTGGTCTGGGGTGTTCTCCAGCAAATGCCCTCTGTGCTCTCCCTGGGGTGTGTGTGGGACTCCAAGCACCCATGCTAGGCTAGCTAGAATGACCCACGCACGTGTCAGTGAGGCTGCACCGTAGGATGGGTGCCATGGCCCTGCCCATGTTGCCCCTGCTGCCTCTGCTCATGGCAGGACAAGGAAAACAGGAAAAACAGATGCCAAGGGATGGACAATGGACAGTCCTCTGGAGATTGTGATAGTGCTCACAGAGCCTTGGCAAGGGCAGCCGTGCTGCTCCTTTCAAAGATGTAAAACAGCTCCAGAGGGGAAGGAACAGACTGTTCTCTGCTGGTGGCAGACAGGATATCAAATGGGCTTTAGTGGGGGAATGTCAGGTTAAACACAGGGAAAAGCAGGCAGAGCAAAGCAGGCAGAGCAAAGCAGGCAGAGTAGCTCTGCCAGTGTGGAAGTGCCCAGGCCCAGGACTGGGGTGGAATGGCAGAGCACCCATGAGCCTCCTGGACCCTGTGCCATTCCTTTTGGATCCTGTGGGTATCCCTGGGCATTGGTGTGGGTGCCAGCTCTGATCAAGTCCCAGTCTGGGCCATCTGCTTCTTCTCCCTGATCTCCTCTGCTATGCCCACATTTTTTTCCATCACTCCCTCCCCATGTGCTGGGAGCTGGGACAAGGTTTCTGTCCTGGCCAGGGAGCTGCAGGAGGTGCTTTTGTCTGGAGGTGATGGAGTGTGGAATGGGGCAGTGGAGAGGTCCCACAGCCAGACCAGCAGTGACTGATCGCATTCTCCAAGGGTCACTGTGCTGGCTTGACTCACCCTTCCCAGCTTGCCTCCCTGCCTGCCTTTAGCCCTGCTCATGTCAAAGCCTGGATTTTCCAGTGCCAGGCATGTCCTGTGCAGTGACCCAGAGCCACTCTCCAGCTCTTGGGAGCTTGTTGGAAAGGCTAAGCCTTGCCAAGCCAGGCCAACCCCAGCTTTAGTGGTGTGTGGGACATTTCTGTGGCTGCCACATTTGCTTGCTCTGGACCCTTGTCACCATCCAGGGACTCAACCAGAGGGTGTCCACAGCTTGTGGGCCCTTGTGTGGCCTCAGTGCTTGGAGAAGGTGCCTGTCCAGGACAGAGGGGTTGCAGAGCCCTGACAGGCAACATGATCTGCTCTCCTCCCACATTGGAACTGCCTTGTGCCATTCTCCAGGGCTTGTTTGGGGACAAGCCTGGGGTGATCTTCTGGGCAGGATTTCCACAACGTGCTCTGAAACACCAGCTCCATCATTTTATTGGAGGTATTTTGGGAAAGCCAGGGGACATTGTCTTTATTGTCTGCTGGAAGGAAGGACAGAAGGAAGGACATGGACCTGTTGGAGCAAGTCCTGAGGAGGCACCAATTTGATCAGAGGGATGGAGCAGCTCTCCTGTGAGGAAAGGCTGGGAGAATTGGGATTGTTCTGCCTGGAGAAGAGGATTCAGGGTGAACTGATTGTGACCTTCCAGTTCCTGAAAGGAATTTACAGAAAACATTAAGAGAAGCTATTTACAAGGGCCTGGAGTGATAAGACAAGGGGGAATGAGTTCAAATTGACAGAGAGCAAGGTTTAGATTGGATATTAGGAAAAATTCCTCCTCATGGGGTATGGTGAGGCCCTGGCACAGGTTGCCCAGAGAAGCTGTGGCTGCCCCTGGAAGTGTCCAAGGCCAGACTAGATGGGGCTTGGAGCAGCCTGGGATATGGGAAGGTGTCTGTGCCCATGGCAGAGGTGGAATGAGATAAGTTTTAAGTTCCTTTCCAATTCCTGATTCTCCAGTTCTGCTGGGACATCACCATCACCCTTCTCCCTGCCAGGGCACATACAGGAAGAGCCCTGGCTTTCCTAGACTCCTCATGTACAAAACTGCGCAGCAGGGCTGGAGGTGTCCTCTGGCCATGGGGCTGCTGGGGACATGGGGTACACTGCAGTGAACCCTCCAGTCCTGGGACAGAACACTAGGAGCTGAGTAAACAGCTGAGTAAAGCCTCTGCCAGCTTCTGTCTGGCTCTGCTGCTCCTACATGTGCCCTACACCCAGCTGGGGACAACCTGTGCCCAGGGGCTGGTGCCAATTGACCCTTGCACCTTATCCAGGAGAAAAGGCATTTCCTGTGGGTATCCTGCCCATCAGCTGCAATGACTCATGCTGCTGGTTTCCTCTCCCAGCCCCTTCTGCACCTCCTGGCATCTCCCTCCCACTTCCACCCTTCCTTGGCAGGGAAGGGTGTGAAATACCCAGTTTATTGAAGCCCTGCTCCCCAGGGACTGCAGTGCTTGTCCTGGGCAGGCACCTCCCTGCCCCACACCATCCACCCCACAGGGATAGGTATTGGGCAGGTCATGGGGCTCACTTGGCCACAGCCCTCCTGCTGCTCTCTGAGAACTCTGGGCATTCTGGGCACCCTAGGCATCCTGGGCATCCTGGAAACCCTGTGCATCCTTGGCATCCTGGGCACCCTGAGCACCTTGGATACATTGGGCATCCTAGGCACCCTGAACCTGAGAACCTGCTTTCAAAAACTGGTCTTTTGGGAAATCCTCAAACCTGGAGTCTGCCTTGGCCATCTCCTCAGGGGAACCCCTCTGGTACAGCCATGTGCCTGTAGATGCCCTCCAGCTGTGGGCTAGGGTGAAAACTGATTTCCCCAGATGGTATTTTGGGCACAAAAGGGGCAGGTTTGATGGCAAATACACACCACCCATCTGGCCAAGTGTGCTCACTTGTCCTGGGAGTTGCTTGTTGTGGGAGTGTCTTGTTGTGAATCCTCATTCCATGCCCATTCCCTGCCTCAAGGAGAAGGCAGAAAATTTCAGCAGTGAGATTTGTGTGGTCTTGACACCATTCATTTAGGGGAAGAAAGAAGGGGGTTGTGGTTAAAGGTTTGGTGGCTGAGACAGGCTTCAGTCTCTGCCTTTGCCACACTTCAGTCCCAGGGAGTCACAAGGAACCCTCGGTGCTGCCATGGAGCAAACTCTCCCCCACTGCCTTGGGGTGGTGATACCACCACCGTCCCAGCTGCTGGGCCACTTGGGGTGACAGTCCCTGCGTCTGTCCTGGATGAAGGAAGGGCCCATTCCCTGTGTTTACTCTGTTGGACTTCATGAGCTGACTGATGTCTCCCTGTATGAGGCCCCCTCAGCTCGGCTCCATTTAAGGGGCTTAGGAAGAATTGAACATTGCTGGAATTCTTCTCTTGCTAACTTTAAACATTCATTACTTTAAATGCTAATCTCCTGGGATTATCCCATTGGAGAGAGCAATGTAAAGCAATGGGGGAGAGAACAGAGTGTCTTCTTGACCACTGCACACCACTCGACAGCTCTTTTGGGGAGGGAAGTGTGAAAATGCCAATGTAAGGTTCTCCAAACCTGGCGTGATTTTTACACCGCAGTGTGGACTCTCAAACAAGCCAAGGCTGAAGTGTCTTGTTCCAGCTGGTTTTGAGTCGTACATGTCCAAAGTGTCTCCATGGAGCAAGAGGGGGAAATGTGTATTTTTCCATGTGTGTGACTCAGAAATGACTGAACCCAGTCGGTTCCAATTTCTTGAAAAATCTGCTTTTGGCTTGAACCCAAGAGTGGAAACTTTCAACCAAAAAAGAGTTGATTTGAGCTCTAAATAACATGAAAAAAGGCTTAGAAGGGAAACTATTTCAACCATCATTATGGCAATCACTTCTCATGGACCTCTGACAGCAACAGTGGAGCAAGTAGTGAAAGTAATTCCCAAAGAAAATTCACTTGCATTCCTTGGGCAGAACGGGATTGGGCTGCAGATGCTTTGTACACGCCGTTCACGAGTGGGAGAGGGACCAGCCCTTGGAACGGCCAAGGAACAGGAAAGCTCAGCTCCAGAGGGATGGAGGTCAGCCCTGGGCCTTGGCACAGGGCAAGGCTTTGGGACAGAGGCACAGCCCTGCCCACAGAGACATCCCTTGCTCCCCTCCAACTTGTGCCTTCCCTGCAAAACGCCCTGTTCACTCAGGGAAGATTTATTTATTCCCTGAGAAGTGCCGGCATAATTTGAAGCCACAGTTAATTAAAGACTTCTGCAGTCTGCTTGCAAACAGGAAGCGAGGCAGAGAAAAAGACACAATCTCTTGAAAACAGACATGTTGTGAATTAGCTCTAATCAGCCTAACAATGATGGATGCACTCCCCCAGTGGCTTTCATCTGTGAGCTGATTATGCTGATGGTTGTGAAGGCCCTATGCTGTATTAGGATGAGATGGACAAACTGATAGCCTGGGTTTCTCCTGTCTTTCGAAGATGCTGGATCTCGGCATGTTGATGCTGTCCAACTTGGCCATGGTCATACCAATAAATCAATGGCCGGGCTATAACTGGCAATGTGGCTCCCTGGCTCTGAAGAGAGGCCAGCAGATTTCCCTGAAAGGAGCAGACTGTTTATATTTAGGGAAAAAAGATCCTTTAATTGGAATGAAAGCCAGGACTACATGTTGCAGGACATTGCAGTATGGCACGGAGCTGCAGGCAGGGAGGGATTGCTGCCTCCGAGCAGAGCCAGCTCCAAGGAGAGACCAGGTGGCTTTGGGCTTTGTCCAGGCCAGTTGCAAACATCTCCAAAGAGGATTTTCACCCTTGCTGTGCAAATCTTTCTTTTTCTTCACCTCATCCTGGATTTTCTCTCATCACAACTTGTACTGGCTGGATCCTTCTCACAGCCCAGAGAAGAGTTTGGCTCTGTCTTTGTAACTCATTAGGCAGCTGAAAACAGCAATTAGAGAGTCTCTTACTGACAAATCCCTAATTGTCCCCTCAGGCACCATGTGCTCCAGTCCTTTCCCAACCTGGCAAGGACAGGACTCACCCCAGCACATCACTTTTTATGGCCATCCCAACCCAATGTCCCTGGTCTGGGCGTGGGACAAATTCATGAGGGTAAAAATGGCTGTGGCTGGAGTCACCCCCAGGTTCCTGCTCTCAGCATGGTCAACCCATCTCAAGGGGACGAGGGCCTGGGCAGGGATGGGTTAGAGGAGGACAGGGCTCAGGAAGAAACATGACTGAGGCCAAACCATGAAGAGAGGTGTGTGCTGTTGCAGGAGCCCATGGAGCTCTCACAGGACACCTGGAAATGTGAGAGGATGCAAAGGATGAGTGAAGGCATGGAATGACCCCAGGGATGGGGAATACCATGCAGAAAACCAGTCTATCAGTGGGGATATTCCAGAATCATGGTCAGAGGAAAGGACTTTGAAAGTTGATGTGCTGAGGTTTGACTGACTTTGGCTGTGGGTTCTACTTTGGGAGGAAAAGTGTCTCCAGGACTAGAGACACTAGGTGGAGAGAAATAGGCACCTCCAGAGCACTGTGGCTGCCTTGAGACTGGGATCTGCAGCTTGGGAAAAGGAGGCTGTGGACAGACGTTCGTAATGATGCTCAAGTCCACTTGGAGGCTGCTGGAGTTGCTGAAGGCATCATGGAGGAGAAGTGGTGGATAGGATAAGGTCTGTCCCCATCCCCTGGGGAGCTGGGACAGAGAGACCCCGTGGAGGGATATCCTAGCTGAGCTAGGCTCAAGGGGCAGTGGAGCAGGAGCCCAGCAAAGCCAGAGGGCTTTTCCCTTTGGCTGTGCCCAAGTCCTTTTTAGGTCCCAGAGAGAGCAGTCTGCACATGTCCCTTGATCACAACTGCCCATAAATCTTGCTGTCATTGAGGGAGCCTTTCACTTCCAGATATAGATTGGAGAGCAAATGCTACTGGCTATTCTGGGACGTGGCAGTTGATAGATGCCCCCAGAATTTACTATTTTAGACTTGGACTTTGCTGTTGGGGGAACACGATGGAGAAACCAGTTGTGGAATGTGCATATTGGCCACGTAGGATTCATCTAAAACAGACCAAAGAATAAACCCTGCCAGATGAGCAATGCAGGTGGAGGATTCCTCTTTCCTGTACTGGGAGATTTTTAGGGGTTCAAGTCAACTGAGCTGAATAGCCCAGAGGCTGAAGGTGCTGGAGGATGACAAGGCAATAAATGGGAACAGTTGGACATCCTTGGGAAATCCAGGCCTGACCAGAATGAGCATTTTGTAGATGTTGGGAGGAGAAGATCTGTTCTCAGTGGGCAGAAAGGAGATGAACCCTTGCTCTGGTTGTAAGTAAGTGCAACCTCCTCCTCCCTCCTTGGGCCAGCTGAGCTTTGTCCCTTGCCCTCAGCTCTGGCCCTTCCAGCATCCCAGAAGGGATTTCCAGTTCACCAAGACTTTCACTGTTGTTCCACCACAGGCTCAGCCCAGCTTGCCCCAGGGCCCAGGACTGGTCCCGTGTGGCCCCCGTGCACATGCACATTGCCTCCAAGGAATGTGCTTTCTTGGGTGGAAACTGTGTCATCGGAGAAATATTTCATATTTTCATTTGTTCGCATTCCCCAAATGAAAAATGAATCGTGAAGTCTCATAAATAAGGGGCCGAGTTTCTCATTTACATATTTCTGTGGTTCTTGGAGCAGTGGTGGCTGTGGCCTTGCCAACCATGTCCTAAGCCTCATGCACCTTGGCTCCCGCTGGCAGCTGCCTGCCGTCCCTGGAATGGGAGAGCTCAGACCAGCTCCGTGTCGCTGAGGTCACTCTGCTTCCTGCCAACATCACGTGCAGCTGCTGGCATGAGCAGGGCAGGGAAAGCTTGGAGCCTTGCAGAAATCTCATCCCCAGGCAGGGTTTTGGGATGCAAAGAGGGGTTTGCATAGAGCAAGACAGGGAAAATGCCATGGCATGGTCCCAGCTTGGCTCTGGTGACAGGACCGGGGTGGTGGTACCTGGTGAGTGGAGAAGGGGTGGCTGGAGAAACATGAGGGATGGAGCAACTGGGAGAGCTGAGGGCAGGAACTGGGGAGATCCTAGAAGGGGGAACAGGCAGCAGGTGGATGAGCACAGGCTGGCCCTGTCTTAACACTGCAAACATGGGGTTGGCCCACGTTCCCTCCTCAGACACAGGCCCATGCTCTGCCCTTGCTTGCCCCAGCTCAGCTGCACCACAGCTCCATCTCCTCTCCTCTCCTCTCCTCTCCTCTCCTCTCCTCTCCTCCTCCATTGCGTCTTTGTTCTCCTCTCCTCTCCTCTCCTCTCTCCCTTTGCTCCATGGCCACTTGACAGTTTGCCTTGTCCATCCTCTCCCTGTCCCTGGGGGAACTCTGCACCATCACAGTTGAATGTGGCCCCACATCCAAGTGCCTCCTCTGAGCTTCAGCACCTGGCACAGGTGGGTTGGATAGAGAAGCAGAAACTCTGGGCATCCCCTGCAGATTCCCCCAAAATTTTTGTAGCAAGCTGTGTTGGGACTTCTGTCTGGGGCAGGTGTTTTCCTCACAGTTCCTCCAAAGAGACCTTCAAGGGGCTCCAGTGGGTGCAGGGCAGCAGGGTGCCCTTCTGGATGCACCAGGAAACCATCTCAGTGTGTTCTCCTGGACTGGGAGGGGCATCTCCCCTTTGGGATGCTGCTGACCTTCAGCTGCTCACACCAGCAGCCTGACCTTCTCCTGGTGCACGCCTGGGTTTGGATATGCGGCTTGGCAGCTGGAGATGCACCACAGGCACCAGCTGTGGCCACAGCTATCCATGCCCAAACTCCAGGCCAGGGTTGGAGTTTGAGGTGGACCATTTCCTCCTGGCACTTCAGGGGAAGTCCAGCTGGTGTCACCCAAGGGTTAATGGCAATAAACTGTGCTGCTAAAGGGATCCTCTGGTTTCAATTTAACTTAGCATTTGTGTGTGGATTACACTCAAGGATGCTCATACTCACTTAATAACCTCCCCACTCAGGCACTGCAGAGATGAGCTGTGCCAGAGCCCGAGGAGGAAGGGCAATGTTTAACACTTGTCCCCCTGAAAGGTGACCCCACTTTCCCAGGCCTCAGGAGCAAAGAGAGTTGGACACCTGGCTGCGAAGCCATAGTGATGTCCAAGGAGGATACAAGAGCTCAGCAGAGCCCCCATGCTCAGGAGAGACCTGTCCATCGAGCTCTTCCAAGAGCAGATGGAGAGCAAGGGATGTGGGGTGGCCAGAGTCTCTCCCTGTCCTCCTGCAGAACTCCATGCATGATAGGATGCTCCAAGCTCTGGCAATGCCATGTGTGAGACATGGATAATGCACCCCAATCCACTGGGAGAGGAGCAAGTGGACCCTGCTTAATCCAGGGAAGCCCAACACCAACAGTGCTTGTGCCATCCACCTGGACCTGGCACACACGGAGCCTGTGGCCTTGCCTGGGCTTTCACCAGCTCCTCTCTTTTGTGGGGATTCAGTCATGCAGAAAAATGGGTTTGGAGTAGAAGCATGTCCTGCACAGTTGTCTAAACATAGCCCAAGGAAAGAGGAATGTGGGGCAAGGCCTGGACACAGCAAAAATAGCCCAGGGCCTGCTGCTCACAGCTCAGCATCCTTTGGGACAGCCAGGTCCCAGGCATCTGGGCAGGCACAAGCAGCCAGGGCTGTCCAGGAGCCAGGGACTGTGCCAGGTTGGCAGGGACAGAGTGTGCAGTTTCCCCTAAGCCTCCTCAGCTGTGCTGGAGCTTGGGACACCAGTGGCCCTGGAGATCCTGAAACCCATGTCAGAAAGTTCTGTAAGAACAGGAACGTCCTGGGGCTCTGCTTGCTCCTCATTCTTTGCCCATTCCCTGTCTCTGACCCTGTCCCTTGGAGGAGAGCAGGGCTGAGGTTCCCCTGCCCAGAGCCTCCCCAGCAGAGTGGGGAATGTATGGGGGACGTTATTCCAGACACTGGTGGCCATCCTGGTGCTACAGGAAAGGGAAGTCATGGTGCCATGAGTTTGCAGGAGGTAGAACTGCTGGGAGCCCCACACAGGACAAGGAGGATTGGCTCCACCAGAGGAGAGTGTCCTGGACTTCCTGAAGTGTCCCAGGGTACAGCGCCTCCCCTCTATCCATCTTACAACGGGCCCTGGACCTGTTCTGAGCCATGGACACAGTCCAGTGGGCACAATCCATGGGTGACTGGCTCCAGGTGTCCGTACTCAAGCAGAGGGTTGGAATGACCTGCAGAGGCCTACCCAACCTCAGCCAGTCTGTGATTCAGTGGCTTTCCTCTCTTCAGCCACTTCTCAGAGCCATCTCCCTTCTCTAATCCCAGATTCCTGGAGCACTGACCAGCAGGGTGTTCCTATCTCCCCATCCTTCTGTGCTTGGTCAGAGGACACAGAGGCCACATGGCCAGTGGTGGGCTCTCCCCAAGGTCTGTTCAGCTGGGCTGGCACACATTGAGGAGCATCTGGAGGGATTTCCCCCTCAGTTTAGACACCTGTGTAGATGGTCATCAGGTTCCCCTTCCCGGTGACCTCCTCAAGCCGCACAGTCCCACCACACTGGTGACTCTCCACAGCCCTGAACTCCTGGAAACAGCCATGTGGGTTTGCAGGATGCTGCACACTCAGGTTCTGCAGCTCCACAGCTCTCTGCTCACCCAATTTGCTCTGTGGCTCCCTGCCCAGGGCTGCACTCCATCTCAATATTCAAATATGGGGTTGATGGCAGCCTGGATGTGCCTCCTGCCAGAAGGGACCTGATCAGATTAGGTGGTCCTCAGCAGAGCAGACAGGGTCCTCACCTCCCCGTCTGAAACTCTTTAAAGAAAGCAGAAAGGAGGAAAAGGGAGTTTTTAACATGAAACATCTGGCGAGTTGTTCTGCCCTGCACACCAGGATGGGAGGGAAACATATCCTCCAGGCAGAAGTGAGGGAAGAGGAGCTCTCTGGATATTTACAATGATGGGCACGAGTGCAGTTGGACCAGCTGTCCCTATGTGCTCACTGTCCTGTGTGCCCGTGTCCCCCAGGACATGCCCAAAGCCATTCTTGGGACATGTCCTGTGAGGTCAGGGAGGGGACAGGAGCTGCGCTGTGCACAGTCACCTGAAAAAGCATGAAGCCATCTGAAGACCAAACTAGGGACTGATCTGTTGGCCACCACCACGAGCTGGCACCAGGCAAGGTCCCAAGTTTCCTTTAGAAGACGGAAACTCAGCACCCGGAGCGAGAACGAGCCAGGAGAGTTAAGCAGGGACAGGCTGTAAGGAGACTGTTAGAGAACAAAGCGTGCCTGAGAGAGAGTGCTGTGAAATACTTGGGAGTCTCTCAAGAAAGCTGGCAGCAGAGCAAGTTCAGATGGACTCAAACATCGTTCCCACCTGGTCTGAGAGTGGGCCAGGGAGTGCGGCAGGCGGGGCCGCGCAGGGCTCGGAGCCTGCAGTGACCCAGACGAATGCTCCCTTTTATCGCCCGGCTTTAAACACGCTTTTATGATGTGCGAGAACAGGGCAGATGGTTCTCTAATTAACTCGAGAGCGCTGAGTTGTGAAGTGTTGCGAGGAAAAGCAGCTCCAGCAGGGATGGCAAGGCGAGTCAGCAGAGTAGCCCGTGCCTCAGCTCAGTGCTGCCCAGGGGCAAATGTCTCCTCCCAGGGGCATTGCCTGCTCCCAGCACCCCAGCTCCGGAGGGGCTTGGCCAGCCATTCTCTGAGAGAATATTTACCCTCACAAATGCCACGTGAAAACCTGTGTCTAGTGAAAGTGATGCTGATCCAGAGGATTTTCTCATGCAGAACGCCCAGGGAAGCTCATTGTCACTGCTTCTTCAGTCTCATCTTGCTCTTTGTGTGCTTGGCTGCTTTTCCCATCGCCCTGTATTAAGACAGAACAGCAGTGGTCCTGCAGCCCCTGCTGTGGGTGTCTCATCCATCTGCACCTGTGGAGACATGCTTGAAGCCACCACACAACTCCCCATCCTCTCACCTGATCAGGCTGGAGCTCCACAAATCCAACACTGGAACACCTCTGCGACTGGAAAACATCTTCCCTAAGGAATACCAGTGGACCTAAAAGCCTGATGCTTGTCAGTTTTACCTAAACCAAGTATCTCTGTGATTTCTATCCCTGAAACTAAAACTAAATTCCTAATAATCTGGATTCAAAGTGAAAATGTGAAGCAGGCCTATTTCCACCTGAAATTCAATGGCTGGGTTTGCTTTATGCATTCAGCCCTGAAATACAATCCAGTTCCCAGTCGGAACAAAAAAATTCTCCCAAATTTTCCTTTGAAATGGTGAAATATTTCATCAATGTTCTATTTGTCTGCAGCCTCTTCAGCGAGCAGCTCACCTGGCCAGAGGCAACATTCTGCAGTCAAAGATAAATTGAATGAATTAAACTGAAACATCATCCATGTGCCAGTTACAAATGACATCTTAACTGGCCGAATAGAGCCAAAGCATCACCAGGGGCAACAGGATCCGGGTGGCAGCGCAGAGGTGAACCTGACAGCTTTCAAACCTTCCATCCCTGCCCATCCCTGAGGCAGTTTTTGGCACATGGCTAATGCCAGGGTACTCACGTCATGGGGAGCAGCAGCTTCAAACACCAGCAGGCAGGAGCATGAGGCAGGAGGAATCGTCCCTGTTCAGCCCCCGCTCCAGGGAATAAAAGGGAGGAGGATAGTGAAGCCTCTGTTATCTCAGCAGGAGTAAGGGACTTGAGGGATGGAGATGACATCTCTTGAGGAAACAGGTGAAACTTGGCAGTTGAGAGGAAAATTCAGCGATGGTTGTGCAAGAGGGACAGTTTGAAGGGAACGGGTTGTTTGCATCTGACAGTGCAGGATTTCTGACATAGGGAAAAGCCCCAAATTCCAGGGGCTGTTGATGGATTCTGGCAAAGAACAGAACCAGAAACACCCCAGAAAACCTGGTGGAAGAAACGAGGGGCGCATTCGGCAGCAATTCCCAAATTCCCACTGCCCTTTCATAAGGCTTCCCCCTGGCACTGCCCAGCACCGACCCCAGCCCTCCGCCACCCCCTTCCCCACGCTGTCTGAGCTGTCGACCAGGCTCCTGTCCTCAGCTGACTCCTCTTGGCCGGCCTGTCGGGAGGAAACAGCGTGCGCTGGGGCAGGGCCAGCGCTGCGCTTGTGCCGGGGCTGCTGCCAGACTGCGCAGCGAGCGCCTGAGCCCGGGGGCTGAGCCCCGCGGCTGCTCCCAGCCCAGACACGCCGCTGGGAACCGGGACGCTGAGACCTGCCAGCACCGGGCAGCGGCTCCCAGGGCTGCTCGGGAGCGGAGCCAAGCCCCAGCAGACGGACAAAGTCACGGCTTCCCCTGGGAAGCTGAGACCTGGAGTGGGGCTTAGTGGAGAGAGAGAAGGAATTCAGTGAAACAGCCCCCAAAAGGCTGCCCATCACCCCAAACCAAGGGGCTTCTCTCCTCCAGCAGTGTTTCTCTCCTCAAGCCCCGGGAGGATGTAGCAACAAGTGGCGCTGGATCATCCCTTATACACCCCTGGGAGAGACACAGGGGCAGCTCCTCATGATTCCTGCCATTTGTGCCAGGCATCTGTGGGGTCTGTAGATGTGGGGGGGCTGCAGGCTGGTGGTGACCTGGCTCCCCTTCCTACCCTGGCCCTCAGAAGGTAGCACAGGCTGGAACACGTCGGGGAGGATGTTCCCAGCACAGGCACGCTGAAAGAGAGGGACTTTGCTGGCCCCGCAGCGATGGGGAGAGGCAGCCAGGGCTGGGCAGAGCCCATCTGAGGGAGGATCTGGTTCTGCTGCTGCTGCTCTGGGAGGAAGATTGAAGAACAGCACTGACTCAAGAAGAATGAACTGGAGATGGCCAGGAATGCACTGGCAGAATCCTGCAGGGATGCAGCTCTGGAGGAGCACCAGGAGGTATGAGAGAATCCTGCCTGGTGCTGGGATGAAAGCAGGAACCTCCTTACCCACCTCTGTTCCGTCATAGCTGCCATTCCTGATGTCAGCCCATGCAGGGACTTTTGGGCCACCATCACCTCTGCTTGGTGTCACCAGCCCTTGCTCAGCCCCTGACACCTCTGTTGTCTCTGGCACAAGGTCTCAGGTCTGCTGGTTTTCTCCTTTCCCAGCCCTGAGAGCTAGTCCCTTCCATCCCACAGGGTGTTTGATCTCTCCTCCTCACTCTCCCATCTTGGACCAGATCCATATCCCTTCCTTGGTGACCACCTATCCCTTTCTGATCCCTCCTTTTCCATTTTTCCCTCAAGTCTGACACCTGGTTTCCTCTCCTTTTGCCACCAAATCTCTCCTGTATCCATGACCCCATTGCTGCAGGTCATACCATGTGGCTCAAGGTCATGTTCCAGCTCTTCTTGCCTTGGTCCAGCTGTCTTCTCACCCCACTCCCTGGTCTGCTCTGCCTTCTCCTCCAGTCCCCACACCTATGTTGCTGTGGAGATCCCCCAGCCTGGCAGTACCCCAGACCCATGACCTCCTGCATCACTTCCTCAGGTTTCTCTCCATGTTATTTCATTAAATCCCACAGTCACATTTCCAGTTGCCAGGACAGAGCCAGACCAGCTGTGGACAATGACCCTCCACAGCAGCAGGTGCTTTCCCAAGGGGAAAATAATGGGAAAACTGCAGGTCCTTAGGCAGCCCTGGGAAGGTGGCAGAGGGACCTGGCACCAGCCTGCACAGACATACACAGCTGCAGCCCTGGGCAAAGCACTTTTTTAGCTTTTTGCAGGATTTCTGTCATTTCCCGGCAAAGACACCACCACATTCCAGATCTGAGGATTGCAAGGCTTTTAATCACACACGTGGTGCCTCTCTGGGAGTCAGAAAAGGAGGGGCTGGAGGTGGCTGCTGAGCCAGATCCCCACCTTTACAAGTGTTTTGATGCAAGGAATTCATCTCAAGATCACCCCATGAATGAGCTGGTCCCTTCCAACCTCAAAGCAGGACAGGCCAGTGTCCCTCAACCTGTGTGGGGGACAGTTCCCCACAAGGGATTTTTGGGGAAAGAACATCCTCTGTGGATCCATAATCTTGTTGCCATCAGCAAATGCATAACTCTCCTCTCAGGTTCTCTAATCCCCATCTCCCAGAGTCCTGTGCCTGAGGGAGGCTCATATTTCACATTGCTGAAAGGCAAACTCTGAGCCCTTCTGGATGCACAGAAAAGCTGGAGGTATAAATCTTATGGCTTAAAAAGCAGAATACAAAAAAAAATGTACCCACTATGTGCTTTTTTTTTTTTTTTAATAATAATTCTTAATTTGGAGCTCTGCTCTTGATTTTTGGTCTCTGAGTCATGGTTGGAATTATCAGGGCTCTGTGAGCCATTGACTGGCATTTGCAGGGTGCACTGGGAGGGGAGGGAGACAGCCCAGCCCAGCCCAGCCCTGCTCTATATTTCCCCTCAGCACCACAAGGATCTGGCTGTGAGATAATAGAGCTCCATTGCCTTTTTACTCAGGGCCCCTCTGTGCTGCAGACACAAACTGGAGCACAGGCAGTGTCTAAAGTTCATGTTCTGGCTGAGTGTAACCAGTTACATCTCTGTGCTCAGTTGCCCATGATTTGCTTCAGTTTTCCCCTTCTGGGTTGAGATTTTCCAGCCCCACTCCCTGCACAAAGGAGATTTAAGAGTCTCTTTGAACACACTTTGGCCATCGCAGAGCACACAGGCAGTGGAAAGCAATATCTCCATGATAAACATACCCTGCTTTTTTTCCTTTCTTTCAAGAATACAAAACAATCTTCCAATTTTTAAGCGGATCTGCTGCCGAAACTGCTGGGGGTCAGAACTGACATCTGGCAGGGAATCGGCGCTGACCGTTCCAGTAAACAGAGTCTCCCTTGCTGAAAGCTACAGCCACTCAGGCACAGCATGTTTTGCAGTGATGGTACCTTTTAATCAACACTTGGAAAGCTCCAGACAGTGGGAGCAGGATGAAAACAATCACTTGAAAGCTCTGAGGGCAGGTCAGAGCTGGGGATGGAGGCAGGCAGAGGTTTCACACCCAGGCGGGGAGCGGCGGCCTGGAGTTACCTATGGGCAGCAGATGTTCAGCTGTCCTTGAGAAGGACAATGTGAATGAGATTGAAGGAGCCAGGACCACTAAATCCCTCCTTGGCCATAGTCAGATCAGAGCCGTTCAATGATACATCACTGAAGGCTTCCCAGAACTGCAGAAATACCAGAGAGAATTCAATATAAATCATAGAAGGATTTAGGTTGGAAAGGATGCCTGGAGGTCCCCAGCCCAGCCCCAGAGTAAGTGAACACTCCAAAGCCAGGTCAGGCTGTTCAGGGCCATATCCAGGCACGTTTTGAATGTGTCCAAGGATGGAGATCCCACCACTGCTGTCCTGCAGCTGCGCCACTTCCAACACAATCCCAACTTCATGAGCCACATCCAGGCTCTTCCCAGCACATGGAGAGCTGGTTATCCACAAAGGGAAGGGCAGAGGATGAGAGAGGCAAAGCCTGCAGACAAGGCACTGCCACAAACATTACTGTGACCAAGGTAACAGAGTTGGAACAGGGCTTGCAGCCAAGTGTGGCCTGCAGTGAGGGGGTCATGGATACAGGAGAGATATAGGGGGCCAAGGGGTGGCAGAACCAGGCACCAAAACTGGTGGAAAGATGGAAAAGGAGAGTACCTTGGAGGGACAGGAGAGGAACGGGTTACCAAGGAGGAGATATGGATCTGGTCCTGGTTGTTCATGCCCAGCAAAAACCAGAAACTTGGGATGGGGTCTCTACCAGGGGCTGGGGAAGGTGTCTCCCCTTCTCTCCAATGAGGAGACTCCAATGACAAAACATTCCCAAGAGATCTCAAGTGTCTCTCTGGTGGTGGAAGGCCAATGCTGTTTCTGTTGGTCACGTCAAGGAAGAGCATCCCCCCCATGGCCCTGGGCTGCTGCTCCGGCCCTGCTCCCTCCAAGCAGCATCCTTGTGTTGGCAAAACCTCTTCCCATAAAAACCGTGGGGAAAGGGGAGCTCATGGAAAGTTAAGGATAGATGAGGTACAGATTGGATCACAAGAGCCTTCGAACCCAACAGACAATGGGATCTGGCAGGGAGGGGCTGCCTAAGCCCATCCCAACCCCCAAAGAGGTCCCACAGAACTGGCAATGCTCCTTTTGCTTTGACAAACACCCCAGCACCAAGTGTACAAGGACAACATGGAAAATCCAATCTTGGAATTGTCCAAGGTCAGGCTGGACAGAACTTGGAACAACCGGGGATAGTGGGGACAAGGGGATTGGAACCAGATGATGTTTAATGTCCCTTCCATGCAGGCTATTTTATGATTCTACCCTATGATCTTGCCCATGATACTGGAATAAGTCCTTGGTGGCTTACAGCCTCACACTGAGGACAGGATGGCTCCCTGGCTGCCCCAGGTGTGTACCATGTGGGTGTCCTGTGGGGCTGTGGCATGGGCTGTGCATGGGGTCAAATGTTCCCCCAGAGAAGGTGCTGGGGGATGCAATGGGATGTACAGGGGAGGGGGAGATGGAGACCATATTCCCAGACCATGCTCAGAGCACCCAGAGAACCCTGGTGTTTTAACATCAGGAGAGCCATGGGATGAACAGTGGGCTGGTGAAAACACCTCGGAGTGCGGGACTTGGAAAACAAAAAGGTTTCTCTTGCTGAAAATAAGGCTAAACAGAGACTTGCCCTGATTGCCAGGTACCAGAGAACCCTGTTCGTGCCTCACAATCCTCCTGCCCCATGTCCTGGGTGGATTTTCTCTAGGATGTCTGACTGAAGTGTCCTTTTCAGACAGTCTCTCTAGTTTGGAGCTTCCTTTCTGCAGCATATCCAGGGGTGATGATCTGTTAGTCAACAGTGGTGAACCAAGACAGGAAAACCTAAGAATGGTCAGCACAAGAAAAGGCAGCTCCCCTGTCCCTTCACCACTTTCCTGGCACACACCCCAAAGAAGGAGCATTTACTCAGCAGAGACACAGGACGAATGAAAATTTCAGGCCCTCACAATCTCGGTGAGTTTGGCTATTCCAAAGCCATGTACCAGCCTCAGCTTCCCTGGGACGGTGATGAGGCCACTCGGTGCGTGTGACCTGCCCCTCGCACATACCTTTCCTTTGAGCGCATCCGGAGCAGGCACCGCAAAGCCCCGGCACACCCCGGCAATGCCGTTTCCTATGACAACGCCGTCAACAGCGCTCAGAGCAGCGTTGGGGTCCGGGGGGCCGGGCAGGTGTGGGGTTCCTCGTAGCTATGGCAAAGGGTTGTTTACTTCTGTGTTTTGCATGTCGGTGTTACCTCCGGGACAGCTCCCCGCCCGTGTCACAGCAGGGTAAGGCTCTTTGGCATTTCCCCCAGCAACTATGTCAGCGTTTAGGGGAGCTGTGTGTAACCTGCACCTGCCACCGACCGGTTGCAGGAAGCATCCATCCTTCCGGAGCTGCCAAGGCTCCCAGGAACCCCCTACGCTGGTACAGGCTGTGGCTGCAGGTGCTCTTGCTGCAGCCCTCGCCGTGGGCTTTCTCACCCCGATATTGCACCATGCAGCTAACTCCCCCTTTTTCGCACGGGCCCCGCTGTGGGAAGGGTTTGCTGCCTTGCTCCTTTCCCGTCAGACCGTACCCGTCTCTGTGCCTTCCCCGCAGCTTCTGCCGACACTTTGCAAGCTCGGGGGAACGCTCCCAGCCCATCGCCGCCGGCGGCTCACGGAGCGCTCCGGCCAAATCACAAAGGGTTTGGATCCCGTTGACCGGTGCGAGTGCCAGGGGCGGGGAGGTCTTGCCTCACATCTATTCTTTCTAGGTACAAAACACGCATTCAAAAGTCAGAGCCGTTTCTCTGGCAAGGGCTGGGAGCTGCTCGGAGCCGGCCAGCTGCCCCAGTTCTGATTCCCAGAGAGGCAGCTTTCCCAGCCCTGCTCTCTGCACGTTTTGCAGACGCTCGCATAGAGGATGTATCACCCGGCCAGCCCCGCCCGGGGGGCTGCATCCCGCGGGCCACATCAGAGCCCCGAGGCTGCTGGAGCCGCTGCAGAGCTGCCGGTCCCCGCATCCATCTGCTCCCGCGTCGCTCTTCTGGAGCGTGGAGCTCGTGTTTAACGACCGCTTGTGTTTTCGCTCAAGCATTACATCACCTGGCAACCAGCGGGACGGACGGACGGACGGACTCGGCCGGCCCGGCTGCGCTGTCCCTGCCGATGCTCGTCCCTGTCTCGTGCCCCGTGTCCCCAGCCCGCTGCCCTTTGCCCTGTGCAGGAGAAAATCCGCTTCCATGCAGAGTCCACCGAGGGGCTCATGCACAGCCCCCTCCCCTCCCCATCTCCTTGGAGTGTCCCAGCGCCGGGTGTGGAGGGCAAAACGCTCCTCAGTTTCCACCTCCCGGAATTCCTGCGACCGTAGCCATCGGCACTTTCCCTAAAATAAAGTGGGAGCTGAGATAAACCAGACAGGCAGGCTCCGGAGGGCCGGTCCCGAGCGTGGATTGAGCTCACACTTCTTTAAGTGGGCGGCCAGGTCGGGTCTTCGCACCTCGCACAGCCGGAGAGGAACGGGATGGATTTGCTGATAATTGGCTGCCGATTTCTGCAGCGGTGGAAGGAGCGTGGGGAACGGGGAGAATTATGGCAGAGAGCCCTGCGGGAGGGGGGTGCAGACATGGCATTTCCGTGCACGTGCTCCCACTCCCAGTACATCAGGGTCACAAGGAGTCAGGTACTCGGGTAAGCAGCATCTCAAACCCTTGGCACGAGGGGGGAAGGGCAGTGTTGGACCTGCAGTGGAGAGGGTGATTTTGCATTCCTTGCCCTTCATCCACACAGCAGGTTCTCATTTACATCCACACAGATTCTCTCCTTCTACGCTGGCCCACCTGGCAGTGTTCTAGCCACCTCTGGGGGTCCCAGCATAAAAAGGACATGGACCTGCTGGAGTAAGTCCAGAGGAATCCACAGAGATCCTCCAAGGGCTGGAGCAAGACTTGGAGAGCTGGAAGTGTTCACCCAGAGAACAGAAGGCTCCAGGGAGAGCTCAGAGCCTCTTCCGAAAGAGCCGAAAGGGGCTCCAGGAGAGCTGGAGAGGGACTGGGGATAGAGGATGGAAGGACAGGATAAGGAGAATGGCTTAATATTGACAGAAGGGAGTGAAAGAGTAAATGTTGGGAAGAAATTCTTCCCTGTGAGGGTGGTGAGGCCCTGGCACAGGTTGCCCAGAGAAGTTGTGGCTGCCCCTGGATCCCTAGAAGTGTCCAAAGCCAGACCCCACCTCATGCCCGGCTCTGAGTGTCGCGGGGGCCCCGTGTCCATCACGATCCCCGGCCGGACCGGGCGCTGCGTGTCCCTAAGGCACCCCTGGCCGCGAAGGGACCCCCGGGGCCCGGCAGCACGTTTTCCTGCAAAAATGCCCGGTTTTCCCTCCCTGCCGGCGGCCGCGCACCCCGCGCCCGCCACCTAACGGCCACCGCCGGCGGACACCGGGATCGGTACCGGGATCGGCACGGGGATCAGCACGGGGATCGGGACACTGGCACCGGGAGCCGGCCATTGGGCACCCGTACCAGGATCCGGGCACCGGGCATTGACACCGGGATCCGGACAACGGTACTGGCACCGAGATCCAGACTCCGTGCACGGGGCACTGGTACCGGGCACAGTACCGGGCATCGGGCCGATCCCTTCCCTCAAGCCCCAATGCGGCTGGAGCGGTATTCCCCGAATTCCCGCCTGCACTCCCGGACATCCCCAACCCTTCAACCCGCCGATCTCCACCTGGCCCCCCCAATCCCCTTTCGGGCCGATGCCCCCTGGGGTGCAAAAGTCCCCCGGTGTCAACCGGGATGCGAGACCGCTCCGATGCTAGTTGCGATGTGACACATGTCCATCACCCTAAACCCCTGTGGTCCCCATGCCGGTGGGCGCAGTCCTCCCGTCCTTCCCCACCGCCTGCCTTGGCAGCTCCCCCCCTCTTCCAGCTTTTTTGGCAGTGACGCGCCGGCTTGGAGAGAGCAGCGAGGAATTTAGGGAAAAAAAAAAAAAGGGGGAAAGGAAAAAAAAAACCTCCCCGAGCAGCCAGCCCAACCGGCGGGAGAGGCTCGTGTGTGTTTGGCCTTCCCTCATGACGTAGTGTCCTGTGCCTCTCCCCCCCTCTCCCTCTCCTTTTCCCCTCCCTCCTCATCCCCCTCCCCTTCCCCTCGCATCCTTGGGAGCAACAATTAAGCAGCTCTGGGATAAAACACACAGCCCGCGGGAGCACGGGGGCATTGCTTCAAGAGATGGCAAGGCAGGCAGCTGCACCCCTCCTCCCCGGAGTCCTCCTCCTCCTCTCCATCCTCCCGGCTACTCAGCAAGGAGGTAAGGAACGCAAGGCTCCTTCCCGTACCCCGACCAGCGCTTCGGTCCTGCGGAGACCCTCCGCGGGCACCGGGGCTGCGACACCCCCACCCTCCGGACAACCCCTCTCCCGCCCCCCGCCCGTCCCGGCTGCTCAGCCCCGAGCAGGGAGAGTCACCCACCTTGCCCTGCCTTGGGGACATCCCCGATGGTGGGCGGGCAGGCCCCGGGGTGTCACCTCCGCCCATGGCTCTTTGCTCCCCAAACTGACGGGTGGTTTGTGCCACCCCGGGATGAGATGGGATGTCACCGAGGGTGGTGACACGGGGCAGTCGGTAACGGCACTGCTCTATCCAGCACTTGTCAGGGAGAGGCTGAGAGGGGTGTCCCGCTGGCAGGCTTGGGAACACCATAGGTTTGGGGACATGAGAGGCTTGGCTACATGAGAGGTTTGGGGCCATGAGAGGCTAAGGAATATGAGAGGCTTGGAGGCACGAAAGGCTCAGGAACACGCAGGCAGGACACCAGGGGTGGCCAACAAACTCCCACGGGACTTGGAAGTGCGAGGGACCTGCGGAAGTGGCAGCTATCACCCCGCGGTGCGATGGCAGCGGGAGCTGAGGGCGGTGGGTGGGTGGCAGCGCCCCGCACTCGCTGTGTGCGAGCTGCTGCTCAGTGTGTGGCCGTGACAGCCCCGAGGCTGCTGCAGCTGCAGAGCTGCACGACCCACCCGAACGGCAGGCTGGAGGTGCCGGGGGGCCCTCACACCGCCCTCATCGCCCATGCGCCACCGGCGTCGGGTCCCTGTCCCAGCGCGGTGCCAGGGCTGTGTGACAGCCCAGTCCAAGCACATGCAGGTGCGGCACACAGAGCCGGGGCGGGGAGGTGACAGCCAGCGCAGGGGTCTGTGTCCCAGCCGTGTGACACAGCCCAGCCAGTGCAGATGATGCCTGCCCAGTGACCAGCCCCTATCTCGGGGTCAGACTGGGATCTGAACTCCCACCCAGGCGGGGAGAGCAGCTGAGCACAGATTCAGAGCCCCCACTGCAGTGGCCAAACTGGGCAGAGGGCTTTGAGGAGGTGACAGCACCACCAGGGAGGGGACAATCACCTCGGGAGAGCCGGGTGGTTCTGCCAAGGGGAGTGTGTGGTAGGAAGAGCAACCATCGGCCACGGTGTCGGTGCTGGGGCTGTCATGCAGGGCTTGTGGGACAGAGAGGACTGAGGAGGTGAGGGGGCAGTGCCAGGGCTTGGTAGGCTACCTGTCACCAAGGGCAGAGCTCCATCTACCCATGCCCTGCAGCTCATGAGACCCCAACCTCGGCCTGGCTGGCCCTGGCTGCACAGGCAGTGGGACCCCAGAGCCAGGAGCTGCCTGGGAAGTTGAGCTGCTGTTGGTGCCTAATCCTGCTCAGGGTACTGGATGGGATGTGCTCAGTCCCAGGCACCGTCCATCTCTGGTGGTGAGAGAGACGTGGCTTGCTGATCCAGGTTGGCTTTGTTCTGATCCTTCAAACTGTGGCCAGCTGGGACAGTCTCTGGAGGACTTTGGACCCTGGGTGAGACCCTGCAGCAGTTCCTGAGCAGTTTGGGACTTTTGGCCCCACTCCAGGCCCCAGCTCAGTCCCCAGGGGTGTTTGCTAGTTTGGGAAGCAGCTCACAGAGGAGGTGACCTGACCCTGGAGATGGTCCCACTGCTGGTGGAACACAGGAGAAGGCTCTCCCATGGAGGACTGGGCAGTATCTCTGCAGCCTGGTGTCTCACCCCTGCTCCTGGCACACCAGCCCTTGGGGACGGAGCTGGCACAGAGCCATGGTGGTATGGTGAGGGGGGATCCCAGGGTGCTGGAGAAAGTCAGGGCTGTGTTCTCCAGCATGGCTGCCAGTACAACTCCAAATCAGCCTGGCAGGAGAGGGAACCCTGAGACATCCCAGACTGTCACCTCAGAACAGTGTCCAGCGGCTGAGCTGGCAGCACTCAGGAAACCCCCAGCAGCAGGTTAGGATCAGCCCCTGGGCATCTGCCCCTGGGGAGGAGAGCTGTGCTGGCACCGTGGGGACCTGCACATCCAGACACAGGCCACTGCAGGGGGAAGGTGCCATGATTCCATAAAGGTGCCAAGTGCAGCCTGTCCCAGCATCTGGAGCAGGGCATCCATCCCTCAGTGCTTCCATCCATCCCTCAGTGCTTCTTGTGTGGAGCACAGGGGATCCCCTGGCAGTGACTCCCCCAGGAAGGACAAGAGGGACCCTGGGGAGGTCCCAATGCTGCAGGCTCTGGGTCCATGGGGAGCAGCTCAGGTGGGTGCAGAGGGGCAGGCACTGGGTGTGCTGGCACCCAGCCTGGGGCTGTGGGGACCCTTTGAGGACACCCAGAGTCCCCAGGGTGAGGCTGGGATGGCATCTCTCCTTCCTAGCTGGACCTTGGCCTGCTGGGGCTGCTCCCTCCCTTCACAACTGGTAGGGTGCAGCTCATCCGCCAGCTCTCAGAGATGAAAGCTGGAGCTTCAGGGGGGCTGGAGAGGAGCCAGGCCCCAGCAGCAGCCCCCCCGCTCCCCCTGAGCTGCTACCAGCGAGCTCGGCCCAGGATGCAGCACAGCTTCAAAGTCGCTTGGAGACTGAATGTTTCCATAACTTTCTCCCAAGAAAAAGAAAACAGCAGAATAAGGGAAGAGAGGAAATGTTGGTGGCTTCACACTGAGGCTCCTCTGGGAGCAGGAGCCCATGGGCGCAGAGAGGGGGTGAGGTATGAGGGTGTCCTGTGTGTCCTGTGGTGGATTCTCCATCCTGGTCTTGGTCTCAAAACCTATAGAATAGAGAAATCCTCTGCATTTCTGGCTTGTGAAGGGAGCTGCAAGCAGTGGTACAGCTAGAAATGGTGCAGCTGATCCAAACAGGATCAGAAGCAGCTCTGGCAGCAGAACAGCGTGGACATCCACACCTGTGGATAGAGCTGTGGGGGGAAAACGTCCCGTTCCCATAAACAAGGAGACTCCACACCAGATCCTGAGCACCTCCATGGCTCACACCCTGAGACAGCTGGGGCTGCACAAGTGGCTGCAAATTCTCTGGCCTCCGGATTGAGAAACTATCCCTGGGGTGGGATGCAGGCTCACAGCCAGCCCAGCCCAGGAGACAGGCTGGGAGCCCAGGAAAATCCCCTTCTCAGGGTCCTGGCAAGCTCAGAGCAGAGCAGCACAGAGCTCCTTCAGTGCTGGGAAGCTGCTGACTCAGTCTCCCCTTCCTGATGTGCCAAGGGAATGGCTGGAGAGGACAAATGGGAGCACATAGACCCCAAACTGGGCTGGGGGCTGCTGGCCCTGAGGCTGGGCAAGGACAGAGATGGCCAGAGAGTGATGGCCCAGTGTGGTCACGATGTCACCAGTGTGTGGGCTGCCACCAACACCTGTGCTCGGTGGTGCTGCTAGGGGGAGGGACTGGAGAGACCCCCCCCGGCACCGGGAACAGCCCCAAGCTGGGTTCTGGGGGAGCAGCTTGTGAAGGAGCATCCAGAGCAGTGCAGATCCAGCCGTGCCTGGCATCAGAGCTGGTCAGGAAGAGCTCCTGAGGGAAAGGTTTATGCCCCCAAAGCCGCTTGGCATCACCACCCAGCCTCCCATCACACTGCCTCTGGGCCATCCCATCTCCTGCCAGGCCTTGCTGACCTGCCCCGCCCCCCACCCCCCATATCCCACCTCCTGCTGTGGATAAGGAGGGGGCAGATAGACCAGCACAGCCTCTGCAGCCTCCCAAATGTGTCCAGGCACAGATCCCTGTCTCTGGAATGGTGCCTGGGGGATGCCTGGGGAGGGGACAGTGGCACCTTCTGGCAGGACCCCCAGTGCCCCAGGACAGCGGTGATGATGATAAAGGGCTGAGTTTGGCAGCTGTCGCTGTGGACAGGTCACACCTGGACATTTCTGTGGTCCCCACACTGGAGGGATGCTGCGAGAAATCCTTGTCCCAGCTTCCTTGTGAGTCTCCATCAGGCAGCACTGGCACAGGGTGACAGAGGGGTAGGGGAGGTCAGCCCGGGTTCCCCATTGTCACCCCAGCACCAGGGACCTTGCCTCGTTTTGGGGGGCTGAGGCTGGGGAGGATGATGGGGGACGAGCATCCCCTTGCGGGTGGAGACAGTCCCTGGCTCTGCCACGGGGGTCCCTGGCCATGCCCGGCACTGGGTCCCAGCGGCAGCGGGGCTGGGACGGAGAATTGGCAGCGTGCGGACTCTTGGAGTTTATTTGGAAACAAGGCAGGAGTTGAGGTTGTGTTTATCCAGGTTGGGGGGCGGTGTGGGCGGGGAATGTGCCGGGAAAAGGAGCTGTTCTGGAACCCCTTGTCCAGGGGCCGGGCCGGGCCATGACAAAGGGCTGAGCACGTGTCCCCTCCTGTCCAAGGGACACTGGTGGAACCTCGGGATGGGATATAGGGGCACAGGCCTGGACCTCACTCTCTGGGGCTGCCTGATGGGTTCTGGAACGGCTCCTCCCCCTGTGCAGTACCTCCAGGGATGTCCTGAGTGTCCCAACATCTCCTGTGCATGTACTGCCCTGTCACACACAGGGGTGTCCTGGCACCCTGGTGCATCCCTGTCGAGAACTGGGCATCTCTGCCAGGTGCCCAGGATGGAAGGGACACGTGAGCAGGGTCCAAGGGACATCCTCATCCCTGCCACTGGTGGGGCACAGTGCAGGGGACGCCCCCCAGAGTTTGCTCCACTTCTGCGATGGAGAGATGTGCAGCACAATGTGCTACCCTGGTCTGCCAGCCCTGCTAGCTGCCAGCCCTACCACCTCCCAGCCCTGCCACCTGCCTGTCCCCCTGGGCACTTGCACTGCCCTGCCCAGCCCCTGAGCATTGCCCAGCCCGTGGTGGTGCTGCCAGGCCTGTGCCACTGCAGGCAGCCACCTCCCGGGTGGGCAGCTGGGGAGGCCACTGCAGATCCTCAGATCCCAGTGATGCCCCCAGAGTGTCTCCAGTGCCTATGCCCCCTGAAGTCCATCCCCTGTGGCAGTGCAAACAGCAGGGCTGGCTGCAGCTTCCCACAGGGACTGTGGCCACGGCAGCCGCCCCATACCCTCCTGGCATCCCCCCTGCCTGGCTCTGTCCTGCAAACCCCACCACAACCCCTCTCCTGCTGCCAGAAGAGAAGCTTTCCTCTGCACTGCAGCCCTCTTGTGTCCCCAACCCATCTGCAAAGTCCCCAGACCACCCATAGCCATGGTGGAGCTGGGGGGCCAGCTGGGGGTGGCAGCCAGGTGGCCTGCAGCACACCTGCCCCTGCCCGTGTCCAAAACAGCTAAAACACCTTGTTGTGGCCTCTGAGCATGAGCTGAGATGCCCTGGAAAGCGCTGGCACCTGGGTGGTGACCTCAGTGTCACACGGACAGGCAGAGGGACACAGGGGACATTCCATGGGTCTCTGCAGTGTTCCCCCAGTCTGTCACCCCAGTCCCACTGGCCTCAGCTGGCTCTTCCAACTGGCACCTAAGTAGACACGACACATCCAAGGATCCTTGGGGCCCCAGAGGATGCTCAGGCGTGGCTGGGACCAGCAGGGACTGTGGGGATGGACTGGGATAGCCCCACATCAGTGGCCATGCCTGGACCCACCCCCCAGAGCAACGTGAAACTGGAGGTGATGGAGACAGCCCTGGTTGTAGGATGGGGCAGGAGCTGGGAAGCAGAGCTGGACAGCAGCCAGCCCCTTGTCCCTCCCTCCTTCCCATGCAGGGCCAGGTCCTGCTGATGCCTCCTGCTGATCGAGGTGCCATGCCTAGGTCCCAGCTGGGGCACCTCCACGCCCTGTCACCCCTGTCACTGTAGGCAAACAGGGATGCAAGGAAAGGCAGGGACCCGCCCTCGAGCTCCACATCCCAACTCCTCCGCAGGGAGCAGCAGAAGAACCAGGAGGAGTCCCCCACACCCCTGCCTTGGACCTCTGGGGGGATTTTAACAAGGGTGTCTTCTCTTGCAGGGGTTCCTGGTGCTATCCCGGGAGGGGGAGTCCCAGGAGGAGGCTTTTTCCCAGGTAAGGGGTCCCAGGCACCACTGGGAGGGGGAATCACCCTGTCTACAAGGATGGGCAGGTGCCTGGGTGTTCCTTGAATGCCTTTGAGACACCATGGAAGGCTGGGAACTTGCCAGCCACGATCAGGTGACATGGGGACATCCTGTCTGACTGCTCAGCATGGACTCAGTATCAGCCCCATGGTGTGGGGACATGACTGGGTGGCAGTGTCAGGCTTTCCCTGTGGGGTCCATAGCCCAGGGCTGGCACCCATACCCTGCCCAGCCCTGGCCACAGGAGGTGCTCAGACATCACAGCCTGTCCCCAGAGCTTCAGCCAAAATCCTGGGGACATCCCAGGGGGGATGGCCCATCCCCTGACACCCTTGTGACCCTCCCCACCTCCCCAGAGCCCCCCAGGAGCCTGGGTGGGTGCTGAGTGCTCCCAGGGGCAGCGCTCAGACTGTGCCCTTGCTTGCAGGTGCTGGAATTGGAGGTTTGGGAGCAGGTGAGTGGGATCCCCTGGCAGGCTGTGCTGGGCTGGGGAGAGGGGCAGATCTGCCGTGTTTGGGCAGGGGGTCTGCCACGAGGCTGGCTCTGTCCCATGTGTCCCCATGCCCGGGGATGCTCAGAGGGAGGATGGCTCTGATCCCTCTCCCTCTACTTGCTCTCCCCTAGGACTCGGGGCTGCAGGAAAACCTCCTAAACCAGGTAAGAAGTCTTTCCCTGGCTCTCACCACCTCCAGGCACGCCAGTGGCCAGGACATTTCCCAACCACTGCTGCCCTCATGCTGCCCCCCGTGGCCAAGGGGGACCCCCGCTGGCCAAGGCACATCCAGCCCTGCCCTGCCACACTAATCCTGCCACAACCTCCAGGAGCCTCCCTCCCCACACCCTGCTTCGGTGCTGCCTCTGTCCCCAGCCCCCCCAAACCGCCTTTCTGGGGTGCTTGCTGCCTCTAAAGCTGCGCCAAAGCTGCGGGAGGAGATGCAAAGCCGGGAGCCAGTGGCCCAGAGGGAAACTGGCAGTGCCTCCACCTACCTGCCTTCGGGGCCAAGCAGCCTTTGCAGAGGCTCCTGCAGCCCATGCTAGTCTTTGCCTGGCCTAGAAATGTTGGGGAGAGGGCACATCACCAGGGGAGAGGGGAGATGCTGACAGGAGGATACACAGCTGGAGAAGGCACAGCTGGAGGGCACTGAGCCTGGGGCAGCAGGGACTGAATGTGCAACATCTGGGGCCAAGGGAAATAATGGAATCATAGAATTGCCTGAGTTGGAAGGGACCTTAAACGTCATCCAGTTCCACCCCCTGCCACAGGCAGGGATACCTTCCACTATCCCAGGCTGCTCCAAGCCCTGTCTAACCTGGCCTTCGACACTCCCAGGGATGGGGCAGCCACAGCTTCTCTGGGCACCCTGTGCCCGGACCTCACCACCTCCAGGGCAGAGAATTTCCTCATAACACTGAGTCTAAATCTCTCCTCTTTTGGTTCAAACCATTCCCCCTTGCCCTGGCACTCTCTTCCCGGTGCCTGTTGATCCCCATGAAGAGATGCTGCTTCAGGCAGACCCTGGGGTCCCCTCAGTGCCCACCCCAGGGGTCCCCACTGTGCCTAGGGCAGGGGTACCCCACGTCCCCTACATCCCGAGCAGGCCCAGCTGTGCAGTGGGAGCTGCAGCTTGAGGCGGGGGCCGACAGCCTCCGTTTGCTCAGATTTCAGCTCGTGGAAAGAAAAACAAGGCTCTTTATTTCAGCGTAATTAAAACCAAACGCGGGGCGGCCGCGAAGGCCCAGCCAGAGCGGTGTCCGCGCCCGGAGCCAGCGGCACTGGAATTTGCGCCTGGAGGGAGCGAGGGCTGATGAGCCCCAGATGTTGGAAGGCAGCACTGGCCAGAGACCCAGGGACTCATTCTTCAGCCATAAACATTTTAGTTCCGTCCCCTTGTGGCCTGGCAGGGTGGGGGGTAGGTGAGACAAAAGGGATGGGATGGAGGACCCAAGTGCTGGCAAGGACATTTGTCACCTGTCCTTGTGCCCATCCCTGGGCTGCTCTCCAATCCCCACGGTGGCATGGGACTCCCCTGTCCCTCTGGGCCTGCCCACCCCCCACCTCAGCCTGCTTCTTTTTCTAGGGGTCGGAGGACTTGGGGGACTTGGCCCCCTTGGCCTGCAGCCAGGTGAGCACTGTCCACCCCCGCTCTGGGCCATCCTTGGGGTGATGTCCCCAGAGACCCACCCTGGGGACAGCACATCCCTTGTCCCCATCCCCACAGCTCTCCAGAGCATGCTGGGTGGGTCCCATCTGGGCTGGGTGCCCTTCCCAGACCTGAGCCACCCAACAGGCAGCCCTGAGGTCCTCCAACATGATGACATCAACCACAGGGGTGACCCTGCAGGAGAGGAGGCAGCTGGGGTCCCCTCAGGGCAAGCAGCAGCAGGACAGTGCCTGCAGGTGGTTAGCCAGGGGCTCCAGGGATGTCAGCATCCACTGCTGGGGTGTCAGGTGGTTGTGTGTGCCAGGTGGGATGTGGATGGGAGCACGAATTTGGGGAATGCAGGACAGGGCAGTGCCTGCTAACGCCGTCTCGCAGCCTAACGCCAACCCTGGCACTGCCACGCAGCCCCCACAGCTCACCACCCCCTCTGCCCACCGCGAGGGCAGGACACCCTCTTGGCAGCTGTTTTTTAGGGATGTTGATGCTGGTTGTTCTCCCCACAGGTGCTGCGGGTCTGTTCCCCGGAGCTGCCTTCCCCGGGGGAGCGTTCCCGGGAGCCGCCTCAGCCGCGGCGCTCAAGGCTGCTGCAAAAGCTGGTGAGTGCTTGGATGGGGAGGGGTCTGGGCAAGGCAGCCCCGGGGCTCGGGCAGCCCCCAGGGACTCCCGGTGTCCCCTGAGAGTCTGGGCCAACACAGATTTCTCCTGGAGCCGGGGCCTGGAGCTGATGCTCTCACTGGGCTCCCCAGTGACTCGGAGGAACCCAGGCACGGGGGAGTTGGCCGGACCTGAGCCCCCAGGAGCAGAGACCACAGAGCTGCCTGGTCCCTGTGCCCAGTATGGGGAACCTACCCCTATCCTTACTGCCTCAGGGAGTCCCCTTCACCCCCCGCAAGGGCCATCCTGAGCTTGTCCCTTCTCTGGCACCGTTCCATCCAGCTGCAGCCCAGCGGTGGCAGCTCCCCCTGGTACACCCCTTTTCCCAATGCCCCCAGGTGCTGGCATTGGAGGCGTGGGTGGAATTGGTGGTCCTGGTGGCCTCGGGGTCTCCACAGGTAGGAAATACCCCTCGCTTCCAGCAGAGCCAAGCCTGGGGCAGAGTTGTCCCCGGGGTGGGCAGGAGCCAGGCCGGGGCTCAGGGGTCTCTGCTGCCCGCAGGTGCCGTGGTACCGGGCGCGGTGCAGCCCGGCCTTGGCGCGGCAGGGAAACCCCCTAAAATACCAGGTAGGTGACGGCCCCGGAGTCGGGGCCGGGGCGGGGAGCGACTCCATCCGGCCCCTCAACCCTTAATTTCTTTCGCCTGCAGGTGCTGGGATTCCTGGAGCTTTTCCGGGCGGCGTGCTCCCCGGCGCAGGTGAGCTGGGGGTGCCCACCCCACCGTCAGCACCCCAACCTCCCAAGTGGTCCCCGCCCAGTGCCAGAACCTCCCGTGGGGAGAGCACCCTGCCCTGCCGCCCGCCTACCTCCCGCTGCTCCCTGCAGCTTCCAAACCCCTTGGCTGAGGTCACAGTGACATTTCCACCGTGCCAACGGCATGGAGGGATCTGGTACCTCCATCCCGTGCCAAGCTTGGCGGGAGCAGGCAGCACTAGCACTAGGGGGAGCTGGCACAGCCACCAGGGCTGGCGGCGTGGGAAGGAGGGGGAGGAGGTGGCGGGAGAGAGGAATTCCTCAGTGCAAAGTAATTTGGGGGAGGAAAACTTGTGAAAACAAGATGTTTCGACACTGTCCGAAGTGTGTTGCTGGTCAGGAATGTCTTTTCCATGTCTGAAAATGCTCGAGTTATAATGAAAGACATTTGTAAGAGGGGGAAAAAGAACCCCAAACCAAAAGGAAACTCAAAACCCAAAAATCCAACCCAAATGACAGCAAGGCCAAAACACTGTCGGGGCTGGAGAGCCCTGTCTGGCCCCAGTCCACCGAGCATCACCAGGGCAGAGAGCACTTCCCGGGTCTGGCTGGGGCTTTGCTGTCATCAGTGGGACCCCTCTTGAGTGCCGTATCCCTTGCAGGCTCCCAGTCTGTTCCACAGGCAGTTCCAGGCTGGAGCAAACCCCTCCTGGCAGCTGGGGTGCAGGCAGCTGGCACAGGGCAGTACCAGCAAGCCCGGAGGATGAGGGTGCCCTGGGTGACAAGAGATAGGTGACAGGGATTTGGAAACAGGGTGTGGGGGTCTTGGGTACCAGTAACATCCCAAGGCACCAGCTCACCACTCTGGTCTCTACCCCAGGTGTTCGCTTTCCTGGCGTGGGGGTGCTTCCCGGAGTCCCCACTGGAGCTGGAGTCAAGCCTAAAGCCCCAGGTAGGTCCCCTCAATGCCCTTGGAGCACCGGGGTGGGTTCAGGGCTGGCTCCAGCTTGGCACCCCAGCCCATCCTTTGGGATCAAAGCCCTACAGGGCACTTGGCAGTGAAGCTCAATTCACTTAGGTTAATTTGGGCTTCCAGGAGCAGCCCAGGGCTCACACAGATGTCTTTGTGTTTCCTTTTAGGAGCTGGAGCCTTTGGAGGAATCCCTGGTGAGTGTCCCATCTCTCTTGCCTGTCCTCCTTTTTCCTAAGCCTGTTCCTCACAGCCATGGTCTCCCCACACCAGAAGATGCCTCAGGGCTTCTCAAGCCACCCACTCTCCTCTGCCGGGGTGCCCTGGGGCACTCCCCTCCCTCCAGGACTGGTGGCAGCCGTGGCATGGGCTCCAGGTGAGAGTCTGCTGTTGGTTTGCAGGATTGGGAGGTTTTGGAGGTCAGCAGCCCGGTGTCCCTCTGGGGTATCCCATCAAAGCTCCTAAGCTGCCAGGTAAGCTCCACAACCAGCAGAGTGCCTTCACTGCGGGTAAAGGATCCCCAGCAGTGTCAGGAGAAGGACCCGCCGTTTCCCGGGGCTGAAGCACAGTGCTCACAGGTCCCCTGGACCTGGCAGTGCCTGTGCTGGCCCTGGGACAGCAGGACAGAGCCAGGGGCTCTGCTGTGCCCTGCCTGTGGCAGCCCCATGGGCAGCTGCTGGGGTGGTGCCCGTGGTCCTGCCCCCAGCTCATGTGGACAATGCTGTGCCTCTCTCCAGCTGTTGTAAGGTAGGAAGGCTCACATTCTGGGGACATGCTCTGGGCCAGGCCACCCTGGGATGTCCATGCCAGCTCCTGCTGGCACAAGGCACAGTCCTTGCAGGGACAGTGTGTATTCTGTGGCTCCTGGGGTTGGGCTGGGCATTTACCTGGGCCAGATGTCCTGGCTCAAGGAGCTGTAGCTGAGGCCACCTGGGGGCTCTGGGCAGGTCTCCCTCCCCACTGCCCACCTGGACAGGGCTCAGCCCCAGCCCAGTTCAGCCTCGGGGAGCTCAGCATCCCTTTCCCAGCCTGGGCTGCTCTGGACAACTTCCCCACCCAGCCATGTGCCGGGTGCCAGTTCTGCCTGTGCCTGGGCAGCCATGCCCACAGAGGGACAGTGGCAGGTTCTGTGCCTTCCAGGGGCCATGCTGCCACCTGACTGCTCCCCAGTGCATCCCAAGGAGGAGGGCAGCCACATCTGGGCAGGGCCCCCATCCCTGGGGTGCTGGGGAGTGCATTGGAGATCCACAGGCATTTCCCCATGCACCCAAACAAGTTGCTGGAGGCAGGAGAGCCTCGGTAAGAGGAGCCCACCCCAGGCAGCACATCCCAGCCCAGCACATTCCAGCCCAGCTCCAGCCCCAGCAGCTCTGCTGGCTTCCCCCCAGCAGGGCCCGTGGCCACAAGCAGTGGTAGGGATCCCTGGCCTGCTCTGGTTTCCTGCAGTGGAGGAGAGTTACGATCCTTAAGGAGACTCAGCCCTGCCACCAGCAGACCTTGTCTGGGTCCCAGCCCCAGGATAGGGACCAGGACAGTGGGGGTGTCTCCACACCTTTCTGGGATGCTGGGGGATGCTAGTTTGTCATTTCTGAGGGCTCGGGGATGACAGTATAAGGACAGACTGTGCTGCTGGCTGTGAAGGCTGTTTTCTTGATGCTGCAGGTGGATCAGGGGCTGCCTCAACAGTCCCCTGCACTGTTGCTGCTGCCCATCCCCCAACTGAGAGGGGATGAAGGGACAGTGGGACAAATGACATTTTCAGTGGAAAGTCATCTCTTTAGATGACTTGCTCCTGTGGTGTCTCCACCCAGGAGGTGGCCCTGGAGTCACCCACCTCCCTGGAGGCTCAGTCTGAATCTGTGGCTGAGGTTAGGATCCCATCGATGCTGTGGGGACCACTGGGGAGCGTCCAGCTGTGCTTGGGTGACATCAGTCTGTGCAGAGCCCTTCCAGTGTCTGCATTGGCCTGAGCCCCCCTGGCAGTACTGGTGACATTCCCATGGGCACAGCGCAAGGGCAGGGGCTGCCTTCCCATCCAGCTGGGGGTGGTGAGGGGATGGAACTGGACCTGGCAAAACCCTTGGAGACCCAAGGCTTGGACATCTGGTCCTTGGAGTCACCTCCATGTGTGTCACCTCTTTCCCAGCTTTAGGGCAAGCAAGGGGCTGCTGATAAGGTGCCCCTGGATGGGCAAGGGTGGCCCTCAAGGTGCAGTACACCTGGCACAGCTGACTGTGAGCCTCTGCCTGCCAGCACCACTGTGGGATACCACGGGATAGCCCAGCAGGAAGGAGGGAAATCCAATAACCATATGCTGGCTACTGGGAGAGGATGGTGTCCAGTGCTCGAGGCGATGCTGTGCCATGAGTAATTGCATCCTAGCTGCAGGCAGCCACATCCCTGCCCACGGCCCCCTTGCTGGAGGCACTCCCCGTCCTGTGTGCAGCTCAAGGTGTCCCCCCCAGGAATGTGGCAGCCCATGGCCTCGGGCTGCTGCCAGCAGTGATGGGAGCTGTGAGTTGCTGGCTGCCAAGCCCACGGTCCCCGCTGAGTCAGGGGCATCCCCACGCCAGTCCCGCCAGGATCTGGCTCTTTCTCGAGGAGACATTTCCCTGGCCACAATGTTCCAGCTCATAATCCCTCCCCATTCCTTTGCACCGACCTCCTAACGAGGTCACGTTTCAGTCGAGGCTCCCAAGCCCTGATTCCAATTAAAACCTTTCCTTTGTAGCTGGCTGGGGCGCAGCCAGCTGGGTACAGCTCTTGCTGCTGGGCTCCCAAGGGACCCCTTGCTGGAGTGGGGTCATGGGAGGCTCCTGCAGAACCAGCTTCAGGCAGCACAGCCCTTGGCCAGGGCTCAGAGGGGGCGGCTCTTTCAGTCACTGCTTCCAAGGTGAGGGAGAACAGCATCTTCTGGCCCAGCTCCACCATGGGGGTTTGTATCCTGGAGGATTCATTATCACAATGGACTGGGCCCCCGGGCTGATGCTGCACAGTCCTGGCAGAGTGGGGCCATGCCATGGAGCAGAGGGGACAGGGCTCGCAGCAGCCAGGTGCTAACCTCCTCTCCTCTCCTCTCCTCTCCTCTCCTCTCCTCTCCTCTCCTCTCCTCTCCAGGTGGCTACGGACTGCCCTACACCAATGGTAAGCTGCCCCGTGGTGAGTGTTTGTGTCTTCACTCCTTGTGGCTGCCACCATGACCTCGTGGCCACCAGCCCTCGGGGTGGTGTGAGGGATATCCCGCTCCCAGGGCAAGGTGGGTCCTTGGGGACCTCGTGCCTTGCCCATGGTGGCTGTGGACCAGCCTGGGAACTCAAATCTCCTGCCATCCCTGGGAGCTGTTAATCCATCCTGAGCCGTGCCAGCTCCAGACAGGGATGTCTGAACTGGGATCTCAAGTGAGGAGGAGCTGGCTTTGGCATCCCCCCCTGCATCCTCTGGCACCAGGGGGAAGAGATCCAAGGGAGCCGCTCCGTCTGTCTCATTGTCCTTCCTCTGGCTTGTGCCTGACCTGGCTCTGCCGCTGTGTTGTGATTGCAGGCCTCAGGCCCGCCGGGATAGGAGCCGGCCTCCTGGCAGGAAAGGCAGGATACCCCACTGGGACAGGTACACTCCGACCCTGCAGTCCCAGGGTGGGGATTGGCACGGGCATGGCAGAGAACAGTGTCACCTTGCTGGCCCCTGGATGGGTGTTGGGCACTGCCCGGCTGTCTGGGGACTGCAGGGACAGCCCAGAGGGGAGCAGCACCTCCCCCAGGAGACGGGGACAGATGCTGGCAGGAGTGTCCGGTCCCAAGGGTCCCTGTGGGGTGGGGGAGATGAGGTGGGAATGGTCTCAGGACCTCAGTGGCTCAGTGCCCGTGTCCCTTCGCAGGGGTCGGAGCACAGGCGGCAGCAGCAAAGGCAGCAGCGAAACTTGGTGAGTCGCCCTCTGTGGCACAAATACTACCCATCTCCCCAGCAGGGAGCTGCTCCCTCCCCTCCCCCCCAGCCCCGGGAATGCTGGTTGTGTCCCCGTGTCCCCTCATCATCGGCTGACCGTGCTGTCCCCTGCGGCAGGAGCCGGTGTCTTGCCCGGGGTTGGCGGCATCCCGGGAGTCGCACCCGGTGTCGGCGTCGGCGGTGTTCCAGGAGTTGGAGGTGAGACGATAAGAGGGATCTGCCCTGGGGCTCGGGGAGGGTCTCCTTCCCTTATCCCACATCCTGACTCTCTGCCGCTATCCCGGCAGTTGGAGGACCGGCAGCAGCGGCAAAGGCAGCGGCAAAGGCAGGAGCTTTTGGTGAGTTCCTGCTGTCTCGGACAGATTTCGGGGCAGGGAAGACCCGTGCATCGATGCCAGGGGCTGCGTGCCCTGGCAGCCCCTATCCCATTCTCTGGGGTGCTCTTCCTGCCCCCTGTCCCGGCCCCCAGCAGTGATGAAGGGCTGACGGGCACCTCGGGATGCAGCAGCCTGGCATGGGGCAGAGAATGCCCATCACACGGGGTTTCTCCATGAGATGTGGGTTTGCTGTGCCAGGTGCCAGTGGGGTGGCCAGGGACGTGGTGTCTGTGTTCAGCTGTCCTTCCCTATTGCGGGATGCTCCTGGTGATGCAGATCTCCACTGCTCCCCTACATGGCTGCTCTGTGCGAGAAAAACGAGGAGCAAATCACACATTCAGGGAAAACGAGCCAGCCCTAGGGCAGCTGGGATGTGCAGCCACAGCCCTGGGGGACCTTGGGAGTCCCCATATCCTGGGTGGCCAGGCCTCTGATGGGTGTAGGAAATCAAATTTCCAGATGCAGCCCAGGTTACCAGAGGATGAGTGAGGAGCCCACCACAAAGCCACTGCCCAAGACACTCCCGTGACCATGGGACAGACTGTGTCTCCACAGGTGGCAAAGTGGGGTATTTGTGGGGTCTGATTACTCTGCTTCCCTCCAGGTCCAGGGGCAGTGCCCGGAGTCGGAGGTGTCCCTGGCTTGGTACCTGGTGTTGGAGGAGTCCCCGGGGTGGTGCCCGGTGTTGGAGCTGTCCCCGGAGTGGCAGGTGACTGTTCCAGGAGCCCTGTCCCCATGGCCCAGCTCTGTGGGGCCGTGGTGGCTGAGAGTCCCTGTCTCCTTTGTCCCCAGGGGTGCCGTCGGCAGCAGCAGCAGCAAAGGCAGCTAAGTACGGTACGTGCTGTGTGGGGCTCCAGCCCCCGGGACCCTGCCCAGGCATGGGGTGTCCCCTGGGATCACTCCTGATGGCGAATTGGGAATGCTCAGCCCAGCTCTTGGCTGCTCTTCTTGTGCCTGGCTCCATCTCCAGGGCAGGACCTTCTCCCTCTCCAGGGTTTCTCCATGCTGTCTTGTGGAAGTGAATGATGAGCTTCAATTGATGGCTTTAGATTTGACTGAATTCTTGGATTTTGTACAGAATCCATTTTCCAGCACTTGACCTGTTGCAGGATGTCGTGCCCAAGGGCTCAGTGCTGCTGCCATTAGGGCAGAGATTCCTGGCAGAGGGGCCCCTGCCTATGGTCAGCATACTCCAAAAACTTGTTGGGGTGCAGAAGCACATCCAACTGGGTCTAGCAAACCCTGCCCTGCCCCGCTAGGGTCTCT
>VWYE01007304.1:0-12059 GCA_013398995.1 Alaudala cheleensis
CATTAGTTACTAACAGACTTGAAGAAAAACTGTTATGAGAATATATAGAATAGAAGAATAGAAGTATAGGGCACCTTCAGACAAAAAAAACTCCACTTGTGTCACTTAAAACTTGAAGGTAGGTGAGCCAAAAAGGCAAGAAGCCAAGACTGAAGAAGTCAGAAAAAGACAGAACAGAGGGCATGGATAAGAAAAGTTACAGCAAAGACATCTTGAAGATTAATTTACATCACAACTCTTACTTTTAAAGAATCAGCCAGAGGACTTCATTGGCCAGCCCTATAAAAATGCAGATAGGTTCTCACAACAAGGGGCAAACTACTCTGAATTTACCAGACCTAGAAAACACCTGAAGAAATATAAATTCCCACTATTGTACTGCTCTGAGGTTGTTTGTGTACTAAAATGTGCCTGTTTGGCTTTCCTTACAGCATAGGAAAAAAAAAAAAAAGAAAGAAAGAGAGAAATTTAGTAGCCATTTATTTGGTGCTTAAAAAAGGACAGATGACAGTGTATCATTGAAAANGGCAGAAAAAATAAGTACAATTTAAAGTCATGGACTGCATATCTTTCAGCAAAATTAGTCCTCCTTAACATCAGGGTAGTCATGGAATAAAATATTCCCTAAACTGTGTGTATATTTACCTCTTAAATTCTTGGCTGAAGGGGGATGATGATTGTGGTTTGGTTTCTCTTACCTTCCAAGTAATCAATCAACAGATTAATTCATTTTATTAATTTTTAATAAAAAATTATCATATTGACCCGTTAAAAATTATATTTACCCAAATATAGCAAACAATTATACCACATAGAAAGCATTAGTTACTAACAGACTTGAAGAAAAACTGTTATGAGAATATATAGAATAGAAGAATAGAAGTATAGGGCACCTTCAGACAAAAAAAACTCCACTTGTGTCACTTAAAACTTGAAGGTAGGTGAGCCAAAAAGGCAAGAAGCCAAGACTGAAGAAGTCAGAAAAAGACAGAACAGAGGGCATGGATAAGAAAAGTTACAGCAAAGACATCTTGAAGATTAATTTACATCACAACTCTTACTTTTAAAGAATCAGCCAGAGGACTTCATTGGCCAGCCCTATAAAAATGCAGATAGGTTCTCACAACAAGGGGCAAACTACTCTGAATTTACCAGACCTAGAAAACACCTGCAGAAATATAAATTCCCACTATTGTACTGCTCTGAGGTTGTTAATGTATTAAAATGTGCCTGTTTGACTTTCCTTACAGCATAGGAAAAAAAAAAAAGAGAGAGAAACTTAGTAGCCATTTCTTTGGTGCTTAAAAAAGGACACTAGGCCAGATGACAGTGTATCATTGAAAAAGTAGTTTAAATTGTTTCCTTCTGGGTAGTAACACTGGGGCGTTTCCTGGGATATGTTTTCCTTCTAGGAAAGTGATGGGCAGCAGATCAATTGATCAGAAGCTGAGTCTAAGGAAAAACCAAAAAAAGAGGTGACAATTGACTGAGTGTGAGAAAAGCAACCAGCAGAGATTCTACCCTGAAATCAGCACGGCTCAAATGAGCTTCCCCATGCTGCAGTAATTACTGATGTGGCTTCCCAGCACGCAGCTGCCTCCCCTAAAGATGAATAAAACAGAAGTGCCTGAGCTAGGGAGGGGCTTCCACTTAAGAGAAAGGAAGAGAGGCAGGTCCCACAGCAAAGACACCCTGCAGCTCCTCTCAGAGCCTCTCTGTGTCACCAGCATGTGGCCAGATGCTTGGGTGGTAGCTGTTTTAAGGTATGCAGCCAGGGAATTTTCCCTAATGTTGCTCCAGAAAAACCTCTCTAACAAAGGGAAAATTGTTGCATTCCTCTTGATAGCAATATGAAATGTGGAATATATAAAAACTTATATTTGCTTTCAGGCTGCTGATGTTGGTTTAAATCACTTGTTACCACACATGGATGCAAGCACCTTATGAGCAGAGAGAGATTATTTTCCCTTAGGGAATAATAAATAATAAATCTTAGGGAACAATTCTATTGGATATTCATGTCCCTTTTCTTGTATGCCACACAGATGCTATAGAAAGTGCTAAGGTTTATGGGTTGCTTTGCAGTACCTATTTTCTTTTTTCTGCAAAATTAAGAATGATTACAGTGTTTTTATGCCGATTTCAATTATATTTTTGAAGAGCCTTTGTTCTGTTGATATTAAAAAGGAAAAATAAGGTGTCTAATCTCATCCTGTGCAAGGAAATGACTTTTATTTTACTAAATTACATGCATGCACAATGTGTTTAATGCAGAAAAAGAGATGTCTTAATAGCATAATACATATTCTATTTGTATTAGATGCAACCAGCTGCTTGGGAGACTAATGGAATAGAGAGGATAATACTCTTTAATGCTTTTCTGATGGATTTCACAAATCCTCTTGGTATCTTCATGTGAGAAGTTTACATGTTGCTGCAGGTTGGCTTTGGCAGAAATTGCTGTACAAACTAAGTGTTAGCCTGTGCCTGCCTCAGACTATGTTTGACATTGGATGGGACCTTTGAAGGTCACGTTCTCCAACCCCCCTGCTCAAGCAGGGTGACCTAGGTCTGGTTGCCGATGACCCCATGGATGGGGACCTCTGCAATCTTTCTGGGCAACCTGTGCTAGTGTCCAGTCACCTTCCTAGCAGCTGAGTTTCCTGAAGCCTTCTGTTTTTCAGTTTTTCCTCAGTGTCTCCATATCTGCCACTGGGCTCCAGTGGAAAGTGCCTGACTCTACACTCTTTACTATTTCCCTTCAGGTAACAGCTGTCACTGACAAGATTTCCTTTGAGCCTTCTCCTCTCCAGGCTGAAAAGGCCCAACTTTCTCAACCTTTCCATACACGATAGGTTCTCCAGTCTTTTAATCACATTGATAGCCCTTCATTGGATCTTTCCTGTGGCTTCAGATTTCTCTTGTGCTGAGGAGCCCAAATGGAACATATCACTCCAGCTGTGGTCTCTCCAGTGCTGAGTAGAAGGGAAGAAGCACCTCCCTTAAACAGGTGACAGTCCAGGCTTTCTTTGTCATTTAACACAAAGCTAATAAAAAACCTTAGAGCTGTCTGATCAGTCCTTCATCAATGCCTGGATTATGCTGCCTTTTATTCTTGCATTTATATTTCAGGGACAGGGAGGTTATAGCAATGCAAACTACTTTAGGCATGGACTTAAATTTTTTTAAGATTCCTTGGTGGAGAATACACATACCTCAAGTAATGTTCCTACCTCCTTTGTGCTTCTTTCCCATATGTCACCCCAGGAGAGAAGCAATAAATATGCAAAGAAGGACTTTTAAAAAGGCTATAGTTATTATTTGCTTCTGGATGCATGTAGATAAATTGAACACAAAGCAGGTGAAGCACATCCAGAAACCCTGGCACTCTCCTGCAGATCAAAGAATTGCTATGAAATCTCAATGTTTCAGTCACTGTCATGATCTCTGCAGTAGTTAAAAGTCATAGTAAGCATGCATGGTGATAGACTGCAGCTTGTATATGAATGAAATGTCAGTTGGTAGTCTAGATTCATTAGAGGAGTTAGTCACTACAAGTTTTTACATATCTCCAGTTCATTTTCAATAATAAGAGTCCCATCTTTCTGCTTACTGCATTAATGCAATAAAATTATAACTTGTACTGGCTTTTAATAAGGTTTTAATAAGGTAACTTGTTAAGGAATATTTTTAAAGTATTAGAGCTCTACAGGTGCAACAGAATAATAAGAATCAAGGTTTTTTTGCTTTTCCTGAACTCAGGCTGTTAGGCATTGTTACAAAGGAATTGTCATAAAATTATGTATTGTGTGTTCATTACACTGTTCACTATAATTACGATCACAATTAAACCTCAAAAGTGGTTACTGTCAGTTTAGGATGTATGAAGATGAAAAGACAGTTTGCAGTGCAATGTATTTTGTTATTATTAAAGGCTGGTTAATCATAGCCAGCTGCAGTTGATTAGTCTGGAAATCTCACACATTTAGGAATGTGTCACCAAGTTGATTCCATTAATTTTGGGGTTGTTTTTGCAGCTACAGTTTAACTGTTTCTGTGGAAAGAGCAATCTTAAATGTCTTTCATCTTTCACTGTCCTTGTCCAAACCATTATAACCAGATTAGGTCTTAACCTTTTTTTAATACAATTGGAAATTTTTTGTAATCAGATTGGACTACTGCATTTTTTTTGCTAAAAAGACACTTCTATAGATTTGGTAGTAAGGAAAGAGTGTCAACTTTACATCCTCAAATTAGGCCTTGGACTCAGAAAGTTTTCATTTGAAGTCCTCTCTTGTATTATTAGCAGATAAAATTCATAATTTATAGAATTAAAGCATCTTCCTCTAGATTTTCAAATTAATAGCCGTTGAGTTTGATATACGAAACTTTAGTACTTTAGTTGGTTCAACAGTGTAATGATTGGTTATATATGGAAATACCTAGATTATAATCTAACCACAAATCCCTATGAAATAATAGATAAAATTTTACTCTTTAGTCGGTTGGTCCAATTGGAATTCTGAATTGAGTGCTTGAATTACTGGAAGATCGTACTTACAAGAATTATAACAGAACAGATTTAAGTATTTAATATAATCATCTTATGTTTCAGTATTATTTGACTTAATAAATAATAATAATAAAATAAATAGAAGTAGATAAACTTGTATCACAAGTCTTTCTGATCTCAGGGAGCAGGAGTATTTCAATCATTGTCTTTGGCCTCCCTTGAAGATTTGTGACTGGCTTTTTATGAAGGTCTCATGCCCTTGACACATACCAAGAACTTCTTTCTCTATTGAACTTAACTCTGCAAGTTTTGAGTTCGTATCATTTGACATTTATGATAACAAAAAAGTTCTTTTGTGTTTTCCAACTCATTCCTTAATCTGTAACTCAACTAGAGGTCTTTGTGTCTGGGAGAGTAAGAAAAGTATGGCCTGGAACTATGAGCAATTATGATAAATATTCTCTCAAAAAGTAATTATTTTCAAGAATGCATCATAAAAATTTAGTTGAATGGTATGAAAAGGCAGTACACATTTCAAATTTATTTCCATTGTTACTTGAAAGCTTAATTAAATCTCATAAATGTTATGTCCCTGTTATTTTCATATGCAGTTCTGAATGTAACATAAATTAATTTTCAATTTTTCACGTTTACCTTATAAACAAAATCAGGGACATGAGAAATAGCATCCATTTGTCAGCTACAGAACTTCATTTGCATTTCCTGTGCTGCACTCAGTGCAACTGTGTACTATGCATATGTGAGGATATGTAAGAAAGTGAATGAGAATAGGAGCTGGAGAGTGGAATTAGAGACAAAGTAATGTCAGGAAAAGAGGCAATTGGACAGAGCCTGTATATCCATGAGTATTTAAGGTAAAAACCTAAATCTGACAAGCTGTATGGGAATAAGAATAGTTCCTCAAAAGAGTCTGTTGTCATGACATTTAGACTTAAGGTGAGTGGTTACTTCTCTCCCACAAAACCCTTCAGAAAGCCTTAAAAATTGATTTGTGAAACTCTAACTGCATTATACAAATGGAATTTCTTAGATGATTTTGCTTGGTAAATCACAGAATTGAATACTCCAGCATTCATCAGTATGCAGAATCTTGAATTTTGATGTCACTCTGAATCTGTGTTTAACGGCTGGACTCAACAGTTTCACCTGAAGTGAGAATTAGATCCGTTTTTCCTTTCTCACAAAGTTCATTGCCAAAGTTTCCAGCGGTAAACTGGTTCATCAAGGCACATATGTGATCTTGCACTGATTTAATTTTAAAAGTGGACTGTCTTTTTGCATCTGACTCTTTGTTCTGTTCACATTCAATTCACTTCAAATTTATAATCGTACCTGCTTATAACTGTGACAAAAGCCACAAGATTTCTCTCCTGGTTTTCTTTTTCACTACATACATAAGTTATTGTACCAGTTTTTGTAACATGATAGATATTAATAAATACTGTTTTCAGTGTGTTTAATTAGGTGGTTAGCTTTTCCACTGTTGTTAAATTCACCTAATAGTTTTGAAGTTCAGGGCATTATTAGTTGTTGTTTAGTATTTTAAGTAAAACCTAGATTTATGTTCTAGAGAAGAAAATATCCTTGGTTCTGATGTCTGAAGTGCTGAGCAGTTAGTATCACAGCAATTGGGGACTCCATGCCACATTTCCTTAAAAAGAAGAGCTAGGTTCCTATGTCAATAGGAAATATAATTTCAAAGTATAAGTCCTTTTTAGGTCCTATATTTATCATGAGATAAATCATTTTCATGAAAATATGCTGTATTATCATATCCAAAGCACAATAGCAAAGTATCCTCATCATAAAACAGCAAGACCAGGAATTTAAAAGTTTATTCCAAATTGGAATCTAAGACATAATCTGAAGTTTTATATTAGGAGCATTCCATATTCTGCGTAATGACTATAGCATTGTCACCACACTTCATCCCACCACATGCAACAACCCCAGTGAGGTGTCTGACTGAAACAGAAGTTGCACTGCTGATGGCTCTGTACATGCTCCTAATAAAAGTGCAAATTTTTAGTCAAATATCATACTTCAAGCCTGGCAATAAATATCTTTGTGTGTAATTCCTGGACTTCGTGGTTGTTCAAATACTATTTTCCTGAAGGGCATTTAAAGCAAAGAGGTTAAAAAGCATGCATGAGGATAATGAGCAATAGGAATGAAAAGATAATAACATATTTTTGATTCTTTGGTGGACTTCAAATATAATAATTATTTTCATATGTAGATACTAGTGAATAAAACTTTTTAAATGCCTTTAGGTACGCCTGCCTCCTTTTAAACTTTGTGTAATGATTATAGTTCCCAGACTTACTTCTGGAGTTAACAGGTTTCAATTTCATATCAGTATGTTTACTCTGTTCACTCATAAATGAACTAGAAATTACTGCAACTTCATCACTGCAGATGATTCTTCAGATACATATCAGCAGTGTCCTTAGCAGCAACTATCAGATTCCAACCACAAGAATCCTTATTATCCTGCTTTTAGTTGTACCTCTTCTAATTTCTTGTGCTACAAAGACAACTATTTTTCAGTAAAAAGTATGGCTCTGGGGATTGTCAAAGTTTTATTGCTATTGAAAAAGAGTAGTTATAAGGGAAATGATTGGAAAAAACATTGGAAACGTTTGCAGATATGTTTATCATATTTTTCTAATCTGTTCTAACTCATTTCTAATCCAAAGTACCACATTTATTGCTTTACAGAAAATAAAAGTAACTAAATTATCTTTTTTGTTATTCATATTTGCAAGAAAAATTGGAAATAATTTCCCCTACTGATGTCTTTCTCTGAACATAACCAAATCTATATGGTTATTGAAGTCTTTTTTTCACAATTATTAGTGTGGAATTTGTAGAAATACTCATTTTCATCCTGCTGTTCTGTTTTATAGGCATCTACAGAAAATATTTTAAAAGCAATAGACAAATATTTTTAAGGCTATAGATTTACTTTATGTACCCTAGGTCTTTCAAAAGAAGAATCCAATTTATGAAACCCTTTTCCTAATCCATCTAGAACTAGAGACAGAGGAACAAAAGCTATTGTCATATTGTCAGTGATTTATGGCTTGTGTCTACTGTAAAGTAGACAAGTGAAAGTGTTTGAGCTCTTTGATCTAGCTCTGAGAAAGTTTTCAGGGGGCCAGCATTTTAGGAGCTGCTCTAATCCTGAAAATGAGCAGGATTGGTGCATCCCCTCAGTCCTGGCTGGAATGCAATGAGAGTAACTGGAGATAGGTAATGAGGACTCCTGGCTCAGCCTTCTTTAAAATTAAAACCTGACAGCTATAATGCTAACCTACTTTTCAAAAAAAAAAAAAAAAAAGAGTGACAAAATCAACTCATTGGTATTTTCTCTCTTCCTTTCTTCTGCAGGTTGGTAGCCCTGAGGACTCTATAAAAGGTGATATTAGTGCTGAGTGGCCATTGCTTTGCCGTTGGAAGCCCTGGAGGAAGTCCTTTGTTCATGGCCATTCAAGCTGCAGATGCAGGAGCAGGAAGGAGTTGTTTGATGGCAGATGTCCCCAGCATGACCCCACACCAGCTCCTTCTGCAGAACAACAACATTCCCTGACAGACAAGAGCAAGTGACACTCTTGCTGGGGGTGAGGTTTTCAGTTCACTCCTGCTGATCACATTATTGCATTCCTTTGTCTTGTTACTGCTGTTTGAGCAGGGATAAATTGCACCTGCAGGTTTCTATCACCCTTGTTGGTCCTGTAAACTGGTATCCACAGATGCCCATGAAGGGCAGGACTGCAGTTGTGTAGGATTAGTAGGTGGCAAGATAGTGCCAAAGACTGATGAAGCAAATTATTTAATAAAAGCTTTCTGACACTTGCAAACATATTCTGATATAACTTATTTATATACAATTGCAAACATAATGTATTGTAGCTTTTTATAATCCTCTAGTCTCCTGCTTGCAAACCCAAACTATTTTTAACTCTCAAACTCTTCCTCGTGCAATTAATTATTCTCATGGATGAGTGGTGAAAAAATAACCAATTTGGAAGAAAACATTAAAAATTTCCTCTGTTACTGCAGTGTGTGGTTCTGCTATTACATAATTACTTACATTACTGATGACATTTCACAGAATTATTCACACTTGCATGGTTTAGAGAGAAAATAGAAAGCGTTGTACCCAAAACACGTTCTTTACAATGGATCTCTAGTTCACACTTTCTCTCACACAGATGATCATACTTGTAATTATGGATCTATAGATGCTGATAGAAGCTGTTCTCTCTCAGAGGAGAAGTACTGCTGCCTTTAAAAGCAATCAGATTTATCCCAGAGTTGACAGAACAAGTGAAGCCATCTGTCTGCATTTACCACCATCAAACCAAGGCAGAGCCTCGCTGGGTAATCTCTGGTGGGCATCAGCAGAGCTCCAAGGGCAGAATCACAGCAGATTGCTGCTTCAGCTGGCCTCTGAATTCACCCTCCACTCTGTTTCTGGGCATAACCTGAAGGTGGACATTATTCTTTCCCCACTGAAGCTTCCTTGTCATGGGTGTCCCAGCACACCTTCCTGGAGCTTCACCAGGCAGGGACACAGTACTGTCTGCTCCTTTTACAGAAGTACTGTAAGTGAAATGAGGGCAATTATCCACTAACTTTTTTTCTGCCAGTTTCCAACCAAGGACAGAGCACTCATCTATCTACAAATTGTGCATTTTTACCGGATGAAGCTGGTTGCTCAGCAGGGGAGGCAGCCAGGAAGCCCAACCAGTACAGTCTGTGTATCTGATTGGGAGGAAAGTCTTACACTCCTTTTGCAAGATAAATTATTTTCCATCTCCATCATATACTATAATTTTTACTTTTCCTTGATTGTGGAGAATATAATAACCTTTAAACATTCTTTTCTTCTGGAGAATAATTGGAGTTTTACTGTGAGAACTGGACTGTTACTATTATTGTATGCCTCTCTCTGTTCAACAGGTAATTTTTTTAAATAACCAATAATATCAATGGAAACCACTAATTAACACCTCAATATGTGAATAATCCCCTTACATTTCAAATAACAGAAAAGTTTTGCTTTACAATAAGAAGCATTATTATGACTTCAAGGTCATAAATACCATATGAATGGGTACATTTGAAAATTCACTTTCTTGAAGTTGGTGGCTTTATGAGATTTAACTTCTCTGGTAGATGTCCTGATAATAGAAAATTGGAAAATAAAATTGCACATGCTAAAAAAGGTTTTGTATTCCACTTTAGGCCTATTTTGATATAATCCAATTTATTTGAAAAGCAAATAAAGGGACAAAAAGCCAGACACTTGCAATTTGAGGCTTTATTTGTGCAATTCCTATATTAAACGACATTGAGAAGGACTTTAGTTTGCTTGGTGTGCACTTACACCAACACTCAGTCTTTGGGAATTTCAGAAACCTTTTCTGTAATACCTGGAAAACAAGAGTCTAATCACAAAGTGACATCTGGAGTAAGAAGAGTCCTTCAGTAGACCTTATATTGAGCTGATGCTGAAGTACAAGAGGTCATAATATGATTTGTTTTGTGATATGGAAAGAAATATAAAATGAAAAATTTTCATCTTTCTTTAAAAAGACAGTTTTTAATAATGGATAAATCCTGAGCCAAATCATTTGAGGGATGTAACTAAAGATTAAAATTTTAATTGCATGTAGAACACTTTAACAGACATCCAATAATTTCACAGTATAGCAGGACTAAATTGGGAGCAAAACCAGGTATCATAAAATTTAAAGGAGAAATACAAATAAAAGGAAGAGGGTGTTTATAGCAATAAACTAAAGCTATGAACTCAGTAAACCAATAACTTTCTAGAAAAGCATAAGGACATCTACAGACAAATTTAGGATAAAATATATTTCAAAGAGCAGGAAAAAAAGAAACAAGTGAGTTATATTGATCACACTTCTGCTTGACTAGGGGGTTCATCTTTTGACTGATAGATCAAATCTAGCTGATCAGTGGGATTTGGCAAACTCTGCACTTTCATTTCAATTACATGACAGGCTAAAGCATTCAGAAATAGATATTATGATAAAAGAAGTCAGAGGACTACTTCATTCCTACCATATGATGAAATATTTTCTATGACATCAGTAACTTTGAGAGGTTTTAACATTTACAAGAGCTAGACATATATATGAAGATTTCTAGTACAATTGGAAAACTTTCACTGACAGTTCTGGAAGAATTCCTTATTAACATTAGCTAATGTTGATTTTCAATAACTCATGGAACAGCCAATATTGAAAAAAGGCAGTTGGGATGATCAAACTAATTATGTCTGTCAGCTTATCATAAACCCTGAAGTAAAGTGTGGACAAACCGATAATAAGAATTTAATAATAAAGATTTAAAGGAAAGTAATGTAGTTAATGCCAGTAGGCATAAGTTTATGGAAAACAGATCTTGTCAAGCCAGCTATATATCTTCCTATTGCTGAAAATAAACCAAATTATCTATGGGAAAAAAAAAAAATCCACAAGCAGCAAGCTGTGGATACAGACTAAGGCTGAGGTCTCATATTGGTTTGTAGGAAGTTGTTAGCCTGATGCATGCAGGATGCCAGCCTGAACAGGAGATCCCTCTGGAGCAGACAGACCAAAGGAGTAACTATTGAAATATTCTATCTGCTTTGCCTCTATTTTCCTCAACTTTCCCAAGTGGGGAAAGAGCCTGGGACTATTCTCAGTAGGTTTCTTGAAATGGTTAAATTTTCAAGGGGGGAAAAAAGGTCATTGAGGAGAGGTTTTAATAGTATGAATGCATGTACAATTTGTGGAGTTAGAAGCAGTCATAGCACCTGTATTTGTCAGTGTTTCCATCTCAAATAGGAATTCTTTATATACACCAGAAGTTACTGATTAAAGAAGTCATGGGGAAACTGAGAAGATTTCACAGACAAGCCACAAGAACAGCTGACAGACTGGAAAGATGCTCGAGAATTTGAGAAGTCATTCATTGATTGTGAAAACTTAGCAAATATTTATGTGTTATTTGATAACCTCTCATACATGCCTGGTGAGGAAACAGGAATTTGACAGTGAAGAGTAGATGTCCCATGGCTATGAAGTAGTGTAAAAGAGTTCAGGCAAAAGAAATAAAAAGACATAATTTTTCAATGACAAGAATTATAATAATAAGCACTTAGCAAGGACTATAGCATTTTTTCCATTACTTGTTTTAAAGGATATTATAATATACTTTCATTTAAAATATGTTTTATACAAAAGGAAATTAGGCCAATACAACTCTAAAGCCAGAACAGTTGTGTTAGAGCAGCTGATTGTGATTCAGCTCACAGGTTTGATACAGAGGCTCTTACTATCACCACAGGTTATATGCCATAAACAGCTGTACAAGTATTGCCTGGGACAATCTTGTATTTTGAGAGTCCATTAGCAGCCCAGACTTTCAGAGCTATTCTCCAGCTGCAGGGCGTAAGAACTGGCTTGGGGATGAAATTCAGAGCATGCTATGGCTAATTTCTAAGGTG
>VWYE01007304.1:17390-118013 GCA_013398995.1 Alaudala cheleensis
GAAGGAAGGAAGGAAGGAAGGAAGGAAGGAAGGAAGGAAGGAAGGAAGGAAGGAAGGAAGGAAGGAAGGAAGGAAGGGAAAGAAAAAAGAACATTACTTGCTGTAGTAATGGTCCATGATGGGATGATACAGAATGACATGAAACAGAGCCAGAGCAAGCCTAACACCCAAGCTGTAGGGTTAATTCTTCATTAATACTCCTAGTACCTTCTTAGACCTGCATGGTGGGTGTACCAGAGCCATGCAAACTGACAAGCCTTAAAAAAAAATCTGAAGAGAGGAATTCACTTTTTCTTGATACTTGGAGCACAGATGTTTGCATCTGTCTCATTGTCTACAACCTCCTAAGCATCAGTAGAACAATCCTGGGGAGAAATCAATCCCATCCTAAAGTAAAGGTCTACAATAGACCAGATTAACTGGTAATTAAATTTGTCCATTATATTTTGTTGAGTGCAGAAAGTGGAATCCAAACAGCCCAGAGAGGTGTCTGAAGGTAGGTGTAGAGACTCCCACCCCCAGTTTATTCATTGATGTAGAAGCTTGTCTGACCTCCAGTGACAGAGACTGTGACAATCACTTTAGTCAATGTATTCCTGCATTCATAATAATTTTAAAATAATTTTTTAACTACAAGCTATAAATTAAGCCAAATATTTTAATGCAGTCTCTCAGAGAGAAATAGAAGAGAACTGTTTTTCTATTTTAAATCTTTTTTTAACCTACATGAAGAAAGGCACATCTCATTTTGCTTTTGCCTTCTCCAGGCTAAACAAAACCAGCATTCTTGATACTTACCTGTCGTGCTTTCTACATCTGTGCTCATCTGAAACAATATTCATTTGAGAAAAGATTTTTTTGCTGTAGCATCTAAGGATGGCTGTAAGATTCCAGCTGAGACCTTATCACAGTAACATAGACATCAGAGAAAATCTACTTCAAATGCCATAGGCACAAATTTTCTGCATAGAAATTGCTTTTTTCACTCTCTACACTCCCCCATTATTCAACAGCAAAAAGGTTACTCATCCTTGCTCTCTTTATAAATCAGGTCATTTTGCAGGTATTTTTTTCCAGTCAATATGCTATTCTGCTTATTCCTGCCTGTATGTAACAAGTTGCACAAGAAAAATACCATCTTTTTTTCCGATCCCAACTAAAATATGACAAGATTTATTTGAATTTCACAATAATAATTACAATCTTATTGTCTTTGTGGCCGATAATACTTAATGAGCACACCTTCTGTTCACTTCCCTAGGTCATTCATACAAATATTTTATCGTTTTATATCCTGCAGAAACCTTTTGGAGAGTGGAAACTGCTGAGCTTTCTAGCTACATGTGGTATTTTTATCTGAACAATGTTTTTCTGTATTTCTTCCTGGAAAGCCACCTGCTTTGAAAACCTTACTGGAGCTGCAATTCGACATGTGATGCTCCTCCTATATGCATAAGACCTTTATCTTTTGTAGGAGGAAATGAAGCTACTTAGGCATGATTCATTCCAGAGACACAAAGGTTGGTGGGTATTAATTCCTCTGTTTACTCACTGTGTTCACAAACTTCTTGCTTCAAGTTTTTTAAGCAGCAGAAGTTAGGACATCTGCAATTCTCAAGAACCTCCTTTATAAAGCAATCCACCACTTTTGCCTTTTGCTATTTTTTTCATATCCATCTGTCATAACTTCTCAGATGCAACCAAACACTGGGCATTTATTTGTGAATTCTTTCAGTGCTCTGAGAAAAAAAAAAGTCAGATGAAAGCAGTTTGAAAACATCTGATAAAGTCAAGTATCAATTTGTTCCTTGCTACACCAGCCTGAAATCTTGACCCTTCACGCCTGATATTAACTATGATAGCAAATGAGCTTTTTAGAGAGAGTGGAAAAAGTCATTAGGTGTTAGAAATTTTCAGCATCGCATGCCAATCACTTTCAATCTCTACAGGAGCAGAAAAATGATCTCTCTTTTTTTTCATCCTGCTTCTGGAGTACTTGCTTGTAACTGGTTTCTGTTTGAATTAATTTTCTCCACTATTTTCCTTTTCTGATTTTGTTTTTCTAACCCAAAGTTTAATTGTAATGCTGTGTTTTTGCACCCATCCTCAGTAGTTTCACCTGGGGTCTGTTTTCTAAGCTGTTCACTTTGTGATTAAAATGACAATGAGATTACTCTTTCTCAGCTCAGTGCCCTTGATATTTTTGTAAATTACTAATCTCTTTTACACATTCTACTAATATAAACAATTTAAAAGTTCTTTCCTTCTAATTCTCTGATTTCATTAAAGTCTGCCTTTCTGAAAACTGTTCTTTTCATTCTGGTCTTTTTTGTGCACTCTGTTAGGGTCATGAATTTACAATGTTGTGTTCACCCATAACCAAGATATATTTTAATCTGATGACCTTAGAATTCTTTCCTCTTGGTTGAAATAATATGTAGATTTTCTCAATTATGAATGTCCTACAGCTTTGTTACTAATTGGAAGAACTTGCAGGGCAGTCAGGGTCTAGCTATGTCTTTGTTTCTGTTTGTTATTAAAATTTCCAGTGATAATTACTCTTTCAAGGATTTTATAAAATGAGTAGGTAATGTCATTTTGATCCTTTAATTACTCCTTTAAGGATTTTAAAGGATCAAAATGACGTTACCTACTCTGGTTTAAACTTGGAGGAAATATTTATGTTTGAGATATTTCAGTGGCTAGTTCTATATTTTGCTACACTTTGCCACTTGAACATCTTTTATTTCAGTATCTTTATTTTTCCATTTTAGGGCCAGATATGAGCCTCAGACACAGCTGAGAATTCAATCTTTTCAAATAACCATCCCTGTAACTCTCATATCATTTCACTATATGCTTATTTCTACCCAATTCCTTTGTTTTTCCTGTGTTACCATCTTGCCTCTAACTTGTTCAGCACAGTGAACCTGTGTCTGTCTGTGTGTGAATACATGCCCAGGCCTGCACCTACTGGAATATTGAACTTAGAAGAACAGACAAAGGAGTGTTTGGTTTCTAGAATTAAAAGTGTCAGCTAAGCTGCCTATAATATGAAGATTTAAAAACCTTTAGGAAAAACTGGTAGATCCATGGGAACAATGTAATGACTGCAGCAACCTCAAAAATACTACAAATATTCCTGGTTATAGAAATACTGAAAAAATTATCTTTGCAATGTATAAACAGAGACAATTTCAGAAACCCCTATAGTTTAATAATCTGTTTAACATTCAATATTTTAAAGCATTTAATTTTGATTTATCCTTACCATATATGTCTTCGGTTATGTCTTTCCATTTCTTTAGAGGTTTTGGAATTGGAATGAGACAGTTTGATTTATTTTGGCTCATGTTTCCTGTAAGACTGCATTTAAACATCTTATCCATGAAAGACAAATAAAAATAAAACGTATCAAATATGCAAAGGACTGAGAAAAATATGTTTTTCTATCCTGGAATTAGTGTACCAAGGAATTTTAATTTCAATCTTCATTAAAAGCAAACTATCATTTTTAATCCTCTGTGCCCTTAAAATCATGNCTGCAATTCGACATGTGATGCTCCTCCTATATGCATAAGACCTTTATCTTTTGTAGGAGGAAATGAAGCTACTTAGGCATGATTCATTCCAGAGACACAAAGGTTGGTGGGTATTAATTCCTCTGTTTACTCACTGTGTTCACAAACTTCTTGCTTCAAGTTTTTTAAGCAGCAGAAGTTAGGACATCTGCAATTTTCAAGAACCTCCTTTATAAAGCAATCCACCACTTTTGCCTTTTGCTATTTTTTTCATATCCATCTGTCATAACTTCTCAGATGCAACCAAACACTGGGCAATTCTTTCAGTGCTCTGAGAAAAAAAAAAGTCAGATGAAAGCAGTTTGAAAACATCTGATAAAGTCAAGTATCAATTTGTTCCTTGCTACACCAGCCTGAAATCTTGACCCTTCACGCCTGATATTAACTATGATAGCAAATGAGCTTTTTAGAGAGAGTGGAAAAAGTCATTAGGTGTTAGAAATTTTCAGCATCACATGCCAATCACTTTCAATCTCTACAGGAGCAGAAAAATGATCTCTCTTTTTTTTCATCCTGCTTCTGGAGTACTTGCTTGTAACTGGTTTCTGTTTGAATTAATTTTCTCCACTATTTTCCTTTTCTGATTTTGTTTTTCTAACCCAAAGTTTAATTGTAATGCTGTGTTTTTGCACCCATCCTCAGTAGTTTCACCTGGGGTCTGTTTTCTAAGCTGTTCACTTTGTGATTAAAATGACAATGAGATTACTCTTTCTCAGCTCAGTGCCCTTGATATTTTTGTAAATTACTAATCTCTTTTACACATTCTACTAATATAAACAATTTAAAAGTTCTTTCCTTCTAATTCTCTGATTTCATTAAAGTCTGCCTTTCTGAAAACTGTTCTTTTCATTCTGGTCTTTTTTGTGCACTCTGTTAGGGTCATGAATTTACAATGTTGTGTTCACCCATAACCAAGATATATTTTAATCTGATGACCTTAGAATTCTTTCCTCTTGGTTGAAATAATATGTAGATTTTCTCAATTATGAATGTCCTACAGCTTTGTTACTAATTGGAAGAACTTGCAGGGCAGTCAGGGTCTAGCTATGTCTTTGTTTCTGTTTGTTATTAAAATTTCCAGTGATAATTACTCTTTTAAGGATTTTACAAAATGAGTAGGTAATGTCATTTTGATCCTTTAATTACTCCTTTAAGAATTTTAAAGGATCAAAATGACATTACTCTGGTTTACACTTGCAGGAAATATTTATGTTTGAGATATTTCAGTGGCTAGTTCTATATTTTGCTACACTTTGCCACTTGAACATCTTTTATTTCAGTATCTTTATTTTTCCATTTTAGGGCCAGATATGAGCCTCAGACACAGCTGAGAATTCAATCTTTTCAAATAACCATCCCTGTAACTCTCATATCATTTCACAATATGCTTATTTCTACCCAATTCCTTTGTTTTTCCTGTGTTACCATCTTGCCTCTAACTTGTTCAGCACAGTGAACCTGTGTCTGTCTGTGTGTGAATACATGCCCAGGCCTGCACCTACTGGAATATTGAACTTAGAAGAACAGACAAAGGAGTGTTTGGTTTCTAGAATTAAAAGTGTCAGCTAAGCTGCCTATAATATGAAGATTTAAAAACCTTTAGGAAAAACTGGTAGATCCATGGGAACAATGTAATGACTGCAGCAACCTCAAAAACACTACAAATATTCCTGATTATAAAAATACCGAAAAAATTATCTTAGCAACATATAAACAGAGACAATTTCAGAAACCCCTATAGTTTAATAATCTGTTTAACATTCAATATTTTAAAGCATTTAATTTTGATTTATCCTTACCATATATGTCTTCGGTTATGTCTTTCCATTTCTTTAGAGGTTTTGGAATTGGAATGAGACAGTTTGATTTATTTTGGCTCATGTTTCCTGTAAGACTGCATTTAAACATCTTATCCATGAAAGACAAATAAAAATAAAACGTATCAAATATGCAAAGGACTGAGAAAAATATGTTTTTCTATCCTGGAATTATCGTACCAAGGAATTCTAATTTCAATCTTCATTAAAAGCAAACTATCATTTTTAATCCTCTGTGCCCTTAAAATCATGATTCAATGAAGCTTTTAAACACTTGCTCTACTTCAAAGTATGCTCAATATTGCTTTATTGGATCAGGTCCTAATTTGCTCAAAAACATAAATGGACCTTATCAAAAGTCAACAAGCTCATGCTTTGTGACTTACTTTCAAGTTATTTCATTTGAAGCATAGGATTCAATTAATTCCCATAAAGCTGTTTAACAGATATTAAATTTACATATTAAGTACTAAATTGAGGCCAAATTGAAGAATACTGATGGTCTAAAGGCTTTTGGTTCTGTAGCTGTCTGCAGTGCAAAGTTATATTTATGGAAGATTTTCCTGTTATTAGACAATTTTATTATATATACTGATTCAATTCTTTTCACCTAAAATTTAGTTCATAAAGACATGCATCTTTCTTCAACTGCTAACACATAGAGATGTAATGATTTTCAAATATAGGTAATGAAATAAGTTAATGTCAATAAATAATAATGTTCATACACTGGACACACTGCATACTGAATTCCTCAGAATTAATTTTTGGAACACTTTAGCTGTATCTTGTTAAGATGAAATTTGGTTCTGATTCACAGGATCGCTATGGAGTTCCTTATTAAACTGTCACTCAGAGAGTATAAGAGTGGAAAACCCATTACTGTGTTAATTAGATCTGTGGTAGTTTTCAGGCTGGTGGTGACAGCTGCCTGCATGTGGCTCAGCATATACATTATCCTAGTGGCAACACCACCTCTGCTGTGGTAGAAGACTTTCCACAGCCATGACAAAAAGGAAAAGGATGCTGCTTTTACCCTTAGGGGGCAGTATCACAACCCCAGGAAAAGCTTCAAAGGTTAGATTTACTTTCTTGTAAAACACTTGTAATGACAAAATGTGCTGCAGAATCATTGCATTTAGTTCTTTTAAAATTTATTTCTTACTTAAATGCAGCTGCCTTGCACAAACACAGTTACATTCAATGAGGTACAAATGTTACCATGAAAAAATTATATTAAGGAATACCAGGGTACTATATTGTTCAAGTATGTTGTGCTTCTTGCGTGACTACAGAATTTCAGGAAATTATTCCATGATAAATTAGGTGTTTTTACTTCTGGTCTGAGGGGTCAGGTGATAGGTAGCCACTACATCTTTCAGCTGTTAATTATTTTCAGTTTCAGAAAATGGGGTGAAACAGAACATCCTAATATGCCTTCATGACATGGAGACTAGTCAAATTTTCAACAATGTTTGTGACAGTAGCGTCCCTCAGGCCGCAACACAGCTGTAACAGGGATGGAAATTGAGGTGCAATATTTGGAAGTTTATATGCTCTGGAGCAAGTGCCTTCATGACACGGAGACTAGTGCAGTAGCGAAACCCACCTCCATTGATAGGAACTTGTTTAGAAAAGCTGGTGGACTCCTTTGAATTGCCCTGAATTGCCTCAAAACTGGTATTGATTAGTAGCTAATACTTCTCATAAACCCTAAAACTTCACGTCACCAGTAAATATTCACTTGTTCGTGTGGTCAGGATTCTAAGTCACATATGAAAAACAGAACATGCTTTGTCAAGCCAGTACAGAATTTCTTCAGGAGTAGCTCAGAACTGGATACAGTGAATCAGATCAGGCCTGCCAGAAACAAAAGCATCACCAGATGAACCCATGAGATTTTTCCTTTCTTCTGCCTTCAAAAGGAAAGCACTCCCTCTTTTTCCTCTAGTAGAGTGCTGGGAGATGCTACTCAGCATGTGGTGAGCAGACATGGTACACTAAATAAATGAATCATTCATTTAGTGAGTATTCCTGGGCTAACACTTATACCTGTACTTGAGGAGCATGCTTAGTAATTATTCCTATCCACACTGCTGTTTCTGTGCATTAAAAAATGAAACAGTCTAAACAGAATGTGCTGTAAATCCATTGAAGTCAGTGAACAGTCTCTCCCTGCCCTTTGTGCCAGGGTCTCATGCTGTGCCTTGCTGAGAAAAATTACTTAATGAATTTTTCCCCATCTCTGACTTTGATGACTCCCTGATGTTATCTTCACCTGGTTTCCACTTCAATCTCATTTTCTTCAACATAACTTATCGCATGTTTTCTGTCATATTTTTAAATTCACAATTTAATGCTGAAAATTAGGTAGAATTTTTTATATTTAAGGGATCATGAACTGCTCAAAAGACATAAACCAAATCTGCCAGTCAGAACACAGGCCATGATTAGTGTGGAATCAAAACTTTTCCCATGCATATAAATTATTCCCCTTCCCAAAGTCTTAGGCAACAGGTGGATGAGACTTTAGTATCATAAAGTTCTGTTGATTAAAACAAGAAGCAGTAATTGGGACTAGAAAATCCTTTCTGTTCTTCAGGTTTTGATCTGACTTCATGAACTTGCTTTCAGTCAAGGGATTGAATCCAAAGCCACTTGTCTGGAAAAGTAAAGCTGCAGTCTGCTGGTAAACGAGATATTTCAGCCAGAATATTTACAAGACTGAAAAAAAAAATGTTAGCTACGTTTGTCTGGAAGCTTTGTGATCACCAATGTTTGACTGAACTACTAATTCAAAACAAGGACAAGAGAGAAAATAAAAAGGTACATCAAGATTAAATGCTCAATGTTCATAGTCCATCCCTCATATGGTTGAAGAATATAATGGTAAGTGACGTTTTCTTCTCTCTGGATTAAGGAGTCTTTGCTCATGGAGCACACGTGTCATTTTCCTTCCATCATAACCTCCTTTGGAGATCTCTACTGATCAAAGGTTTTAAAAAGTTGTATTAATCCACGTTAAAACAAGGAAATGAGAAACTTGTCCTTTTGGACAACAAAAAGGACAGTTTACAGAAGTGCTTTCCTTGATTTACCTTTTAGATGATATGTACAAGACCTTCCAGTCAGACAGGGGATGAAAAATAACACTTTATATTTGTCCCCAGTGAAGCAAGATGCCAAGAAATTGGATTTTCATAGGAAGACACAAAAAATCAAGAGCCACTGTGAACATTCTTCTGATTTTATCAAATTTATTTTAAAGTCTGATATAGAAGAGATATAAAACATGAAATCATGATAATTTTCTTTGACTGTGTTTCCAGGAGTAGTGTCTGTCCTCCCAGCAGAGTTTGGATTTTTTCAATCATCTTCATATCTCAAAAACGTGTTTGGAAAAGAGATTCTCAGAAGTAGCAACATGTGATTTCATGTGGGGTGAAAACCAGTAATACTATCTAGTACATGAGCTTAATTTGACAATTATGGCTTTATCTATACCAGGGTTTCTTAGCTTATATTTTTATACCCAGTGGAAAAATAAAGTATCATAACATTTCTGCTTTTTGAAACAGAGCAGAAATCATGCTTTAGAAGTCAGTAAAAATCTGTTCTTGTTCAAGCTTGAACAAAAAACTGAAAATTTCATTGTCAAGTGAACATTGTTACACCAAAGTTACCCACTTCAGTATGAAGATTGTTGAATGGGTGTGTAAAGGCAATGTGATTTAAATTATGAAATCCAGGACTGCAGAATTCAGTCCAGCAGCTCTGATGAAGCTGGCAAGATGCATTGGCTGAGGTTGTCATGAATCACAGCATATGCAATAGCACTGAATTTTCTAGTTTCTCTCATGCTTATAACTACACACATGCCAATAATGACTCTGACTATTTTGGTTTTTTATAACACTCTGACTATTTAGTTTCTGACAAGAACCTGGCCGAGGAAATGGAACAGGAAATACCTGTATTGCATGTACTGAGAAGAAAATATCAAAACTTGTTTTTTAACAACTTGGATTTGCCTTCCTAAGTCAACTGGTCTCTTGTCACCAGAAATTTAGATAGTGCAGTATAATGCAGCAAAACAAAGTTTCTCATCCCAATATGTTTGTTTCCATGAGAGAGGCTAGGGGAGCATTAGATTTGTAACAGCCCTGCTGTAAGGAACCACTAGCTGCCATAATTATTATCAACTGCAGCTTACTGAGTTTCCTCTTATTATTGTTATCACTTGGCACGGGATTATAATGCAGGTTTAGCCAGTTATTTAGCCATCTGTGAAGTGTCTTAACTCTGTAAGGTTTGGTATTAAATAAAAACTCTTATTAGTTTTGAGGACTACGAGATCATGGTATTGTCTGCAATTCGGTTAAATAAAAATGAAGTCAGTTGGGAAATTGCTATAGTTGGACTAATTGCATATAATATCCTATAAAAATATGGGGATTATAGATTAAACTAAATCCTTCAATAAAGCCTCCTTATGCTAGGCGTTTTTTGGATTCCTTTTCCTTGCAACAAGCTTTGTAAAAAATTGAACATCTCACTAAATTATCTTCCTTTAATTATTCAAATTTCAAATACAACATTTTTCATCCCTTGTCTTCATTTCCTGGCAGAGACCAGAAAAAATAAATTAATTTCATTAAGAGACATTAGAGGTACAGTATAGATTAGTAAATCTGGTCAATAATACATTGACTTATTGAATCATCTTGTAGTAAATTAAAAATTATTTCAACAGCCCACAGGCTAAAGTATTAAAACCTACATCAAACCCCTTTCACATGTAAGAATCAAAGGAACCAAAGGGCTGGAGTCTAAACACAGAGTCCTCTTCTCATTTATTCCCGGGGATGTCATCAGCAACTTCAGGCTTTCTGCCTGCCATCAATACTGACAAAATTTGCCAAGACTTATATCCCTACACCAACAGAACAGCCTAAGCTCATCTCTATCCCAGGCTAAATTTCTGGAGGAGCAATTTTCTGAGTAATGCACTAGGAAGTTCAGAATGTTCAGAAACTAGTGCCTACACCTGTATGAAGAAAGTTGAAAATTAGGTTAGTTATGTTGCTGAGAAGCCAGTACATTGTTTTTGTCATGTCTTCATGTCTGATAGGTTCTAGATCAAAGGAAAGAAAAATACCAAAAAAAAAACCAAACCTCACCAAAACCAAAACAGCAAAAAACGAAAACATTTTTTATAAAAAACTCATATTTGGTCTTTAAAAAAAGTTTCACAACAGAAAACTTTTTAGCCCAGAAAAAAATCATAGAGCCTTGTTAATGGTTTGATATGTTACTAAAATTTGTGAGAGAAAGTTATTTTCTCAAGGATAAAGTAATTCCCATTTTCCACTTCTTTGCTTAGATGAATGGGAGTGCTCATAAATTTTATGTTTCTTGTTTGATCTAAAAATATATAAATATATAAATGTCTATACATACATATATACACAAATATACAAACTGAATTCCCTCTAGGCAGTGTATAGTCTTCAAGGATACTGAAGCTTATTTCAAAAAGGAACAGGACAACCTGTGTGTGTGGTGGATTTGATGAGCAGAAGTAGATTTAACAGTGTGAAGAAAGCCTCAGCTTAATCTTTATTAGAAGTGTTTGAAAAGCAAGTAATATCCAAGAGGGAACAAACTAGAATAGATTATGTGGGAAGTGATAAGTCTGCATTTTTGGACATCTTTACAAGCAAGGTGGAAAATACCAGGAAAAATACAGTTAATCTTCCATCAGGAGAAGAAAACAGATCAAACAATCTCTCTTCAGACCCCTAGATAGACAAAGCAGAATTGTGTACATCCTTCAGGAGGGCAAAGTTTGGAACTTCAGCGTAGGCATTTAAGTGTGCATCCACATAATTGTTTTAATTTGGCTCAGGAAGATGCTTTCCAAGTGAATTTTGCACTGGTTCTCTCACTGCACCTTGGTTTGCATAGCAAAGGGGTGTCAGGAGGCACGAACTCTGTTCCCATTAGGTAACGCTAAAGTGAAAGCTACAATCTGGGATCACATTTAATAGATCATAACACTAATTAGCAATCATCTCATGGAGGGTCGTACTAAATTGGTCTGGAAGAATGTGACTGCAGTGGAGACAAAGTTTCTTACACAATATGTGTTGCTGTACAGAGCCTTTTCTGTTAGAACATTCTCCTTGCTAGTGTAGGCATGATTTAGGGCTTTTACTGGCTGCAGCAATAAGTTGTTGGTGCAGCCAGGATCTGTTGAGCTTCTGAATCCTGTACCACAGATACAACAAAAATCAAGCAGAGGAAAATAAAAGGAGAGGTAGAAATTGGGTACCTTTTAGTCCCTTTTAACAGCAGAAAAAAATTATTAGACAATATTTATACTGTATTAGATCATATCTATGCATCTTTATTTCTAGATATGAAATAAACATTCAAAACACTGAGATTCAGTTATTCAAGGGCAGAAATGGACACCAGGAATCTGCTTAGACATCATTGTTCTTCATCTTTCCTGAGAGTACTTTCCAAAAGGGGGTTTTCTAACAGACTGCAAATGAAATAAAAGTCTTTATGTTAAAAGGTCATGCCTTTTATGCTTTTTCCCAATTCATATCTGAACCATTTTTTATCTTAGAAAGACGCTATCTTTTGAAAATATTAAGTCACCAACAGAATATAAATTAGTAGATCACCTCACAATACAATGCTCTCTCTCCTCTTGTGGTACCCCACGCTTCTGGCTGTCATCCACCAACAAACATGCAGCTGTGAAAGATCAGGAAAAAATGGTGAAGATCTGGAGATACACCTCTGGTTTCTCTTATATTAGAAACTCTTTCTCTTAGACATCAAACTCATTTTCAAATGCTTAAATGGGTTTTGTCTCTCTTGATGGTTTCTCAGTATGCTTTCTATTGCACTGAAACACATGGAGAATCATTATTATTGATAGTTTATAGCAGAAGAACTTGTTTGTAATTTGGAAAAGGATCAGGAACAGACACCAATATTAATAATTGAATGCTAAAAGGACAGGGAATGGCTTGAGTGTCAGAAGCTTTTCCTGATGGTTGCAAACTACAGGGAGCTGCTGGAGGCACTGAATGAGAGACAGCAATATGTTAAATGTCAGTAAGCAAAGATTAGCTAGCCAAGGAGGGTTGTGTTCAGGTGTTCAGGTTGTATGCTGTGACCAAAATTAAACTGTCCTTTTAGGCTTTACTACTTAAGTAAATGGTAAAGTTTAAAGAGGTCTTGTGAATCTCATGTCTAATTACTCTTAAAATGTAATGTCCCTGGGAAGAGCTAAATGGTAAACCAGAGTGCCTGCAGCTTGGCTGAAATGTTGATGGAGCATGAAAGAGTGATGGTGGAATTTTGGGAGCAGCTTTTTTTAAAAAAGTTTTGGTCTACAAGTGACCTAACCTGTAGGAGTTCTCACAAAGGCTTGAAATTCTACTCTGAAATGGGCACATTAAAGCTGGAGGATAAAATCAGAGCCAAAATACTTTAAGGTCCTGACAGTATGAAAAAATGGGAATTTTTCTCCATACATATATATATGCATCTTTGAGACACAAACACATGTACACACCAACGTAGTAATTATCAGGAAGCTCACAGGAAGTTCTGATAACAATTTGTAAGGAAAATGACAAAAAAAAAGATCAAATTATGAATTGCCTAAAATGCAAGAAGTGGCTCCTTTGACCAATTGCATAATAGTAAGATTCACAACTTGCAAACTGCAAAATGTTTATGATCCAGCTACAAATGACTGCAGATCAGTCCTCTCCCAGATCATGTGCAGGACTTCAAAGTAGTCAAGGAAGCCGAAAGAGGAGAATGGAGAATTGCATATATTTTGGAAAACATAAACTATTAAAAATTTTCCAATAATTGTCTTTATATCATAAAAAAAAATTTTTATTTCTCCTACAAGAGAGCTACTCCTAGTAGCTTTGATTACAGAAAAGTACAATCACACATTCAAATAATGAAGGACTGTCTCTCTTTTAAACACAGACTGCTGGTAGGCTGCAGTATTTCACTACAGACTCAGGCTGGACTGAACATAGGACACTAAGTAAGGAAGAAGATAAAAAGGGCAACACATTCCTGTGTGAAATGTTATATTCATTTTGTCTCAGAATCAGACACCGACTTCCACCTCTGCATGCGTACAAGCGGGCACCGCCGGCACCACAGGGTATCACTTGTTTCCTCCCGACCAACATCACCTGGGCAAGATTTTGAAATTGCACCTGAGTTTAACTCTCTCACAGACACAGGGCCAATCTCAGAATTACCAATGCCTGTACAGCTGAATTGCAATAAACATCAAGGAAATGATAGCTCTCTGTGACACTGATTCTGCCCAGTGCTGAAAAAACAAATCCCTACAGGCTCTTGAGGTTCATATATCCAAATATTAAGAAGGTTTGGCATCCAGCCAGATTTCTTCCACAGAAAGTGTTAGGCTTTGGGAATGATGTTTTTTTGGGGAGGAATGTCCTTCTAGCTCTGAACACTGGATAATGAACCCCACTACTTACAAAAAACAAAGAAGCCTCTATTAAGGCCAAAGTCAGTGATCTTGACTAGGTTGTATAAGATGGCATTAATTTCGTAGTCTATCCTTTTTCCACAGAAAGTATGAATGATTCCTCAATCAGAAGCTTATCTTAAAAATACTGAGCCTTGTTCTTTTTACGGTTTCTATCTGAAATAATCTTTTGAACTAAATAATAAATTATTTTCCTCTCATATTTCACACTGGTATTGATTGATAAGAAAACTAACTTTGACAAGTGCAGTTTTACTCATTTGCTTAGGGAAAACTTCAGTACAGTATTCAAAGGAGGCATAGAAAAGGAATGAAAAGGAGAGAACAAAAGAAAAGTCAATGTTGTGCAGTTGGTGTATAAATAATCCTTTGGATATTGTCCATGACAGTTGGCTCTCACATAAGAGCAGGTGAATTCCTCACAACCATTTCAGTGTTAGAGGAAGTTGACAATTGCTGCAATAACTAGTGAATACACAGTTTAGGTTAGAAATGTGTACCAGGAGACAAGGTTACGGATGTTTTCCAGAAGGCAGAAGACAAAAGGCCAATTATTTAACCAATCCAGATGGTGGAGGAGAGTCAGCCTGTTTTGTGACTGTGTGTATGAGACGTGTTCCACATAGTTCCTCAAGGGAGCACTTTTTGAACATAAAAAAGCTGAAATCAGGTCACTAACAGCAATCTAGAATCTAGAAATATTTTTCCTACTCCTATAGTAAACAGAATTTTTTCTAGTGGTGAGGCGAATTTCTTTAGTCCTATTGACACAGTCTCTAAAGTCAGCAATTTCTACCATTTAATGTAAAGCATGAGGTTCTTCATGCAAACATGCTCCATGTGGGAGACCAGAGTATCCCNAGACTGTGTAAGAGCATTTTTAACAAGGTAACTACAGAATATTACTCATGAGGTCACTGGAGATTGCTGCACAGAAGGATTTTGTTCTCTGCCATTCTGGGTAATTCTGACAATAGATCTCCTCATCCAACAGCACACTTGCAGTCCTGCCTCTAGAAAATCATAATGAGAGATGTTAAATGCATGGCATAGTCATGCAAAAAACTACACATGGTGTCTATTATGCTGTACTGTTACAGCAAATTCTCCTTGACAGCCAAACAAAAAGGAAATGGGCTTACAAGTAAAAGCAATTTAAATAAGCAAACACCCAGAAATTATTGGCTTAAGCTGTTTTCTTTTGTCTTTTTATTTTCTTCATGTGAAACCTGAGAAGTTCACTAAGATTACATTTTTAAGCTCTTCTCTGCAACTACAGGCAAATTTTCCTCTTAGCTGAAAGTTAAGACTGGCATAGACTCAGGACTTGTGGCTAAAAGGAGAACACCAGCTACCACAAGAGTCATGATAATATCGTACTGAGCTCACCTCAAACCTCCTGGTTGTGAGTCCTGTGAGCTTGTTGCAGAAACAGCTGGCATTGAGATGACTCAGATGCCAGTTTCAGGACTGCTATCATGAAACAGAAACCAGGGACAATATATTTCTACTCTCACAGAGATAATGGAATACGTGCTCAAGCCCAAAGGTGCTTCACCCTAATAAGGTAAAAAAACCATGGTGAGAATACAACTGCAAATCACTGCCCTGTTCCTTCTTGTCCTTCCTTTGGCATCCTTCTGTGCTATTCCCACCCTTTCCTGAGCACAAGAGACAGCTCAAGCCTCTGGCACTTCTTTTTTTCTCCCAAAAATCACTTCAACAGATTTTTTAAAATGTTATTTATTGAGGAAAAGTGGATATATTGTTTATTTTGCCACAGCTTGTGTTTTTTATCTCTTCTCCTTCCACCCTTCCCCCTTCCAGTCCACTAAACCTGGTGTTGTGTAATTCTGTGAACAAGTAGCCAGTGCTAGAACTGGAATGTCAACTTCACTGAGACAGCAGTGAAAAATAACGTGAAAAGGTCATGACTGTGATAAAGTATCCCTGCATCTTTCTGTTGAGAAATACAAGGCTTCTGTTGACTTTGCAGAGCTAATCAGAAGCAGAATGATTTGAAATCAGACTTCCCCTTTCCTTACATAAGCCACTTACACAAACAAAAAGGCAAGCTAGAACTTAACCTGGATTAAGGACTATCTTTGAGTTACAATATCCTCAGTCATGGAGTGACCATGACTGGAAAGGAAGTTTTTAAGCATTATCAGCCTATTCATGTCTATGAATTTGGGTTTGCTACGTAAGCAGAGCAGCTCCATTGACTTATCTACATTCTTACCAGGGTTACAGAATGGAGATATATGTCCTTCAGCATGTAAGAGGACATTTTATTTTCATTTAAATGGAATTTCATATAGGTTGCTAAGATGTTACATGGGAATTGCTTCAAAAGGCAAAGTGAGAGGCATTTTACACTGCTGGGAATAAAAAAAATTATATTTTGAAATTTATTTTCTCAAAATATATTAAAGATTCTCTTGAAAGTGACTGATTAAATAATGCATTAAAGTAATTGTCAATAGCATCAACTAAGAAAGTGAGATTATTAAGAAGAAGTGTTTCAGTGGACAGGTTAATATTTACTCCAAAAAACATTCTATGGCTGAAGTGAGTTGGCAGAATGAGTGGGAGAAGGGCTTGTGGAATTCTTCTCAGAGGTGGAAGCAAATTTGAATTATTCTGTCTTAATGAAAAAGGTACAATGAGGCAGCTCTTGCAGAACAAGAGTCAAAGTCCCTATGCTACTGTGCTCTACAATAAACTGTCTCTGCATTAGCTATCCAGTTCCTAGACATTTAGTCCAGAATTAAACTTCCAATATTACTACACTATTATGCAAACACAGGTAATCAAACTTCCCTTTGGCAGGAATCATCATTTTCACAAAAATTAGCTCTGCAGAAAAATGGTAATTTGTAGCAGTTATTCCTGCACATTTTGATCTTTCTTAGGCTGAAATTAAAATAAGCAATTTTAGTGATTAACAGAAGAATGTATTGAACTGATAGAAAATTTTTTGTGAGGTCTAAAGATATGGTAGAAGCAGCAAGTTTTACAAGTACCTCGATAAGAGCTAGGGAAATAGCAGGTAACTATTTTTCTTTATTGATGATGAGAGCTCATGTCCAGTCTTGATTGTTTGCCAGAATGTTTTAGTAGTAGAATTACAGGGATGTTGAGAATTGTGAGTTCAGAGAAAAAAATCCTAGATTAACTTCAGTGGAAGCTTGAATGTTCTCCAAAAGAAAAAACAAAACTTTTATGTAATTGGATTTATTTTCAGTTGTATTCAAATAAGCAAAGGTTAAAAAATAAAACATATTTCATCTTTCTTGTTGCTGAAGTCACCTCTCTGAATCCCTTTTATATTGACTATCTGGATCTCAGTATTCATATTTGAAAAGACCTTGTATCTGTAGCCTGGAATTCAAACCTCCACTCATATTTTATTTTGTCATATTCTTTCTTTCTTAAGACTCCTGAAACTGCCAAACTTCACTCAGCAACAAAAAAATTTCCACTTCTTTTTTTTTTAACCTTATAAAATCATATGTGGGATGTTTGAGTGAATACAGAACTCAAAGTCAAAATGAAACTTGTGTAGCTAAATCTGGCCAGAATCCTTATTTGTACTGATTATCAGGCATAATCTAAAGGGAAACTTGGAAAAAAAAATCTCTTACTTATGAACTCTGTAGCACCAAGAATGAAAACTGCCAACAGGGCAGAAGATTTCATATCTCATCTCATGTTTTTATGTCTGAACATTTTACTGATTGTGACCTTGCAATACATCTAAGATGAACCAAAAACCAAGGTTAAATCACAGTCATGATGATTTGAAATTTTCATATGAATAAGCTTCAACAAACATACACAAAAATATACCCTCAATCCCTCTATAGAAAAATCAGTCAAAGCGGTCTTTGTTAAAGAAGAAGATGGGTTTTATCAAAATAATAGAGAATAAGAATAAGGTCCTGACTTGTAATTAGACCTATTTTGGCTTTAAAATAACACTGTTTACAAGGTTCATAATTTTTATATTTTTGATGGGAATAGTCACACCATATGAAATATTATAGCATTTTATATTTTCTAACATATGAAAGTATATGTCAAGGCTTTCCCTATACCCACAAAACCTTCTGATGATACATTTTCTGTCATTTAACTGGCTGCATTTCAAAGAGTCTTTGCTATCACATGAAACTTCATGAACTCTTCAAAGGTATTTTCTATGGGGAAGGATGTTTGAGGTTTAGGCAGGTTTTCCTTTTCTTTTGGAGGAATTATCCTGGTTATTCTTATATTTTCTGGGAATCGACATTCACTTGAAAACCTGACCATTACTTTCTGCAAAACACCATCATAGCCATAAAAAAAAAGGAAGAAAATTATTTCTGAAGCTTTAAGAGGCACTTCAAATTTCTGTCTGTAGGCAGCAAATCTCTGTCTATAGCGACTAAACACCACCTTATCTTCACAATCCTGTAAAAATAATTATAAAAAAAAAATTAGGCAGAGCTTTTTTCTTTTCTGGTAGTCACACACAGAACACTTCTGCCATAAGCATACTATAGATAATGAGGGCTGCAAGGAGCAGTAAGCAGCATCGCTCTCCCTTCCAAAGTGCAGCATTTATTGCTCAAGCTGTCAGAGCCAAATGGCTTTAGCATGTGTGCTTATAACAACGTGTTAGCTGTTATGTGTTTGACATGTGGCAGCAGCTTAAAACCATTTGAAAGCAGAGGTTAAAGAAGGCTTTTGCACAATGGAGGATAATATTGCTAGAGCAATCATTACTGCACCTGTGAGGACAGCCTACAGACACTGCTTTTCAGATGCTGGTTTGCATCCTGCTGTGAGAAACCTGCCTACATGGTGTGAGCCTGCATTTTGTGCAGGCTGCCTGCTCATCCACAGTGCAGCCCCCACTTCCCCAGAGCCCCTCAGTCTAAGAAGAGGTGCCCTTAAAAGGGTAAATGATTAACATCCACTCTTACCTGAAATATCTCCAATGGCTGAATCAGAACGTTGTTATGATATAAAGTGCAGTTGTATAGAGCAAAACCAGCAAGAGATTTGGAGTTCCATTTTTCTGGACTAAGACAACAAACACCAGAACTCTGCTTTGAACAAAGCAGTGCACAGCACACTTATAATAGTGCACTCTGTACTCAGCATTCAGGCTGTATCTTTTCTTCTAAAGTCTTGCAGAGTGAAGTAAGAATTTCTGGGAAAAAATATGATAGGTACACATAGAACAAAAGTTCTTCCCCATTTGTTTTTTTCAAATGCCTGAGTAAAACTTGCACACTTTTATCAGTAGACTTTGTCTGATTTAGACCAAGGAGTGAAATTAATTCTAGGATCTCAACTCTCTCAGAAAACATGCTAGTGGTTTACCCCTGTGTTGGACCAACTCTGCACCTGCTCACTCACATCCTGCTTTCTCAGCTGGGAAAAGGAACACAATACTCTTCAGATTTCTTCCTGAAGACAATAAAGCACAACATCAACTCATATATCCACACTCTGTACTGTTTTAAAGGAAATTTCATCCTGTAATTGTTGTACAATACCTATATAGTAAATGCAATCTAATCAAAGATTAGCTAAGAAAGTAATAGGTTCATCTCCATTTAACGCTCATGTTGAGACACATACTTTCAAGAGATACTGTTCTTCATCACAGCTCAATAACAGTCCTAGTTTTCTGCTTCTCACTCAATGACTCCCTAAATACTGCATGTAGCTTGAAACTTTTGAGCAAACTGAAATGACAGTTTCTTGTTCTCTGTCCAGCATGTGTCCAGTTAGGGGCATCTGAAGAGTTTGTCAGAATTTCTTTGAAAGAGCTTTCAGTCTCTTAGACTATTTCGTGCCTAATCTAAAAACAGGAACTTGCTTTAATTAAAAAAAATGTCATAGGCTTCACTTTTCAATGGACACTACTTGAAAAATATGTTTGTAGAATGTACTTTGTACAGAGGAAATAATTTGTACAGATATTCAAACCAATATGAGTGCTCAAAATGGCTGAACTTCTGGTGTCTACTGGGCACAAGTACAGCTACAAGAGCTTAGGGAAATAAACACCTTAAGGGTTTCACCTGGGATGAGGTTTTAAATATTCTCTAAATGGGAATCAAGATTTAAAATTCAAATACTTACTCTAAAAAGATATTTAGACAGAAATCCTCCATATTGAGCAAAGTCATTAACCCAAGTGTCAGTTAGAAACTGCAACCGTGATTGATACAGCAAGAAAAAATAATTTTTTACAGTGCAGGAGCAGAGAAAAATGGCATTTGTGAAGAAAGAAGACAAAACAAGTGTTCATCATGATTTTATGGACCTATGAGAGAGGTAAAACCACTCTTATAGTAGATGTTAACCAGTTTTACCTTGCTGCCACATGAGTTCTCCAGTTCTGTCATTATCCTCCAGTATTTCCTTTTCCTTTTATTTGTTTGCTAACCCAAATCTCCACACTTCACCATCAAAGATCAGGCAAACCCCTGAAGGCAGAGAGTATATCTTACTCTGTTTGCACAGAACACTTCATGATCCTGACAGGAGCTACAGGAGCGCACAAGCTTAACTTCATTCATCAAATACTCCCAAACAGAATGAGTACTTTTGAGGGAATAAAAAAAGACTCCATTGATCCTGGGAAATAATGGACTAGGGATATTTTTAATTGAAGGCGGTGGGTGGGGGGCACTTGTCTGAGGGGTTGTTTTGTCTTGGTTTGTTTGGTTGTGTTTTTTTTCCTGTGGTGGTGGTTGATTGTTTGCTTTGCTTTGCTTTTGTTTGTTCACTTGGGTTGTTTATGGCTGGTTGGTTATTTGGTGGGTTTTTTTTCCCCCAGAAGAATTGCCAGGTCAGGGCTGGACTGCATCAATGTTGTCTTGTTCTACCACACCAGGACTGTAATCAGGTCCCTCTTGGTTTTCTCCAAGGATCTTCAGATATTGAATTCTGAGGTTTGCTTTTTATTTTATTTTCTGATTTAGGTTGTGTTATCCAAACAGATTTTATCTGTTTCTTCTGTTTTTGCTGGTCTCTGAGTGTGCTCTCAATACATAAAGGTTTTTTCCACATGATACAGGGAGCCAGCACCCACTAGCTCCTAACTCCACCTCCTCCTCTTCCTCAGGTTGCTATCACAGTTAAGTATGTTCTTTTGCAGAATGCTGGAAAAGGTGCATGTCATCAGGAAGACATTTTTAACAGATCACCCCATCATCTACTTTTATGGTGAAACTGAGTGAGCTGGAATTGCTCCTTCCCTTGAAAGACAAAGCCCTTGCAAATCACAGGAAGACAATATTTTGGCTTTTGAAAGTAAAGCTTAAATCTATCTTATTAAGTAATTGTCTAAACAATCTCTCTCCAGCTTCAACTGCTAAAAATTATTGAAGGAGTTACTCTTCTCTCCTTTTCACAATTTTCAAAATCTTCATGAAAGCTATTCGGCAAAATCACCATTTGGCTGCCCTAGGGGATTGAGACCTGTTACCAAACCAGGTAGCTTTGCTGTTGAGGTGATGGTCTCTCTTGGTAAATTTCTGACTACTGGGTAGTGTATACCTAGGTGAGTAGGTTCAGGGAAAGGACAGCTCAGATATAGCAGTCCCTACTTGATGGTTAACTGGAACTTGACATTTCCTGGGAGCTCTCAAAATCCCATGTCTGCCACTGCCCTCTGACTGCTGCAGTGCATTAGAGGAACTCAGCCAGTTTGCTTCCCAACCACTGGCTTTCTGGAAGCTCGTGAATAAATACAGCAACATATGCTACTTTTATTTTCTGAAAAAGAAATCAGGCAGCTTGAAAGTAATGTGCTGTCACTATAGGCCCTTTTCTAAGCTTATTATTTGGTCATTTTTCAAAGTCCATGTATTAATGGAAGCCAGGGGAAAGAAAACAGGTCATTTGCACACACACCTATAACTAAGCTTTCCCCAGGTGAATGAAAGGTGAACTAGATGGCTCATGGCTTTCACATCCTTTAAGACACCCTGAAACCAGAAAGACAGATTATAACAATGCACCTGCATTGCTGCTGAATCTTGTATGAGTTTGTTCAGACAGCAGCAGACCAAAGGAACCATGGCACTCGGCAGTCATCTTGTGGGCCAAGGCCGTATGCCAGCTCTACGAGACAAAAGGTGATATCATATTTCACTTAAAAATGGTACATAGCCTCTGGAATGGGTTTGTGGGGGTTTTTCTTCATTCTAAAAGGAGCTTTACTGAGCATGGGTTTTCCTGTAACTATGGAAAATACTAAACAAGCTCAAATCCAAAGAAAATGATGTTTAAGTGGAATGAGGCTGTGATGCTTTGTGACTTACATTTCTCTTCCATGGGAAATGTAAATAAAGTGTAGAACATCATAGTATATATCACAGTTGTACAAACAGCTATTTCCTCTTTAGAAAAATCTAATGAGTGTGGAAGACTTTTTTCTATATATCTATCTATATTCACAGTATTTGTGAATAAAGAAACCCAAAACCACACAGCAACAGAGTTTTTGCAAAAACCAGTGGGCTTGATATAAAACACATAAAGAATTAACTTTTATTCATGAAATAGGGCACCAACAGTGCTCATTTCAGTATTTAGGATCTGCTCCCCTGAGAACATGCTGCCAATTTTATGCTGAGGTTGCCCCCCAAGTAAACTAGCCATACAGAATCTAAGGAGAAGCTGCATGCTAATCAGAAAATATGTTTTACATAATTCTAATGGTTTACCCTGTTCTAGAGTTTAAATCCTCCTGCAAAGCCTGCTGATGAAAAAAGCATTTTTACAAGAGCTGTTGATTATACTCATATACTACCAACTCAAGTATAGCTTTTCAATTATTCCATGGTGTGCTCAGCCCTGAAAGTCATCAGGAAAGTTAGAAAAGGCATCTTGCCCTGAATTAATCTATTAGCATAAGTGTTTGTGGTGTTTTATGTCAAGCTGCTCTAAACATAAATGGATACAACACCTATTTTAAAAAATAATAAAGGTAATCTTTTGACTCAGTTAAATTGCAGCCTCAAGATTTTCCCTCATGCTTTTGCCTTCTTAATATTTGCTCCAAGCCATTACAAAAGCCTTGGCTTCACTTTGTTCCTGTCCAGAAGACTGTCCAAAATCGTGTTTGTCTTCTATGAACAACAATAAAAAAGTACTGCAAACCAAGCTGAGGTTGTTAAGCAGGTTTCTCTTTTTGCAGACATTATTACTCATTTTTGCACCGTGGCATGCTAATGGCAATTATTGAAGCTTTCTTTTAGTAAGAATTTTGTGCAGTTTTATTGTTTACATGATAAATTTACCAATAACTTCTACCAGACTGATAAATCTTCTTCATGAGATGTATCACAGATGAGAATGCCCATATCCTATTAATGATTTGATTTTGTCACAAAACACTCAGGAAAATCAAAACCAGTTAAGCAATAGATGGAAAACAGTCTCAGGCCTAAACAGATAAATAAATAACTTGCCTTTTATTTCTTGCCTCTTGAGACAGGAGGAAAGGAGGGATATACCAGGACTATATCCACATGTTCTTGACTGCATTTGGTCCTAAAGTTTTCATGTTTTGAAATACCTAAAGATGCCCCTGAAAAAAGGATAGGAATAGAACTTCAAGTTAGGCCCATTTTCAGAAATCGGATATATGAGGTTGTATATGTTGTGTCCATACCACTTTCTATAGGTTTGCCTTGGCTTTTTTCTCCTAGATTCTTGAGAGACCACTAGAAATAGGAAAATTAAAACCAACAAAAAAAAGTAGTTGATGTAAAGGGTTCTGTCAACTAAGGGGCAAAGAAAATCTCAAATTTGTGAGGAAGTAGCAAGAAGTGACTTTGACAAATCTCAGTTTACAAAATTTGATACATGTTAAAGTAGTAAAACATATCTAGAACTATCCTTATTTTCTCTATCAGTTTTAAGTGCTTTGAAAATTAATGTTTTAGAATTAATTCGTCGAGTAATTCTGGATAAATCTACATTAGCATTGCCAGTGAACATTTCTTGGGCAGTAAAAATCAATAATCTCTATTGTCAAACTGACTCCCTGTCTGTCCCTGGAGAAATCTAGACGTCAGCCTGGTCCAAGGACAGAACGTGAAGAGGGCTGCACTATTCTGGAGGAAAAGGGCATTTCATGGGAAAGATACGGGCTGTCCCATATCTGTCAGTCTCAGTGCCAACCCATGTGTTCTGGACCTACTAATTTTTAATACAGTTATAGCATTATCCTCCTAAAACCCAGAAAATAAAATGGTGATATATTACTTTCACTTTGAGTTTCACTTCTCTCACATGTAATTCTGGCAGACTTTTAACTTCAGAGGAAGCTTGAATGTTCCATTTGTTCTCAAAAAAAAAATCTTAGGGGTACTTCAGCTCTTTAGCATCACAAATTCACACATAATAAACATAAATGCATGAGTAGATAGCTAAACCAGCCTTGCACAGACCTCATCTTGTACATTATGATCATCCACACATTTCATCACGTAACCTAGTGTTTTGCCATCCCTGATCAGCCTCTCATAAAACTTAGCCTTTCCCAGAGCAATACTTTTCTGTTCTGTTATAGTTGACTACATAATTCTCCCCATAAAATTGCAGTGTCAACTTTATTAGCATAATTTAATTTTATTTACCCACAAAACAAAATTCTTCAACCAGAAAAACTGGTTCTGGCTTTAATTTTTCAAAGTTACAATGAACTGGGCTTTCAGAGAGCAAAGTAAATATTTAATTAGCAGTAAGTTATATAAAGCAATTACCTCTATAGGATGTGCACTTTCCCCTTCTTTATGTCAGAGACTCATTGTTTCCAAAGAGGAATTTTGTCAAAATAATGACTGTATGGTACACTTGTATAAAAGGAGACAATATTATGCACCAGTAGTGATCATAAGTAATATTTAACCATTATTGGTTTATCTTTTGTCAAAAGTTCAGAGTATTCAAAAGAAATTAAAGACGCCTTATATGCTGCATAAGGCTGTCTGTGCTACAAGTGTTTATTACATTGAAATCTCAGAAATATGTATGCATTTTTGTAAACTGACATTTTTAATACAATACCTTCTTGCCCTAAATTACTGTCCTTAGAGATGATATTACAGAATAAACAAATACCTTTATAAGCTTTTAGAATGAATATGTCACAACTTCTTGTCTTACCTGGATAATTTTTCTGCTGCTCATTGTACCTCTCATGTCTTCCCAGAGGTTTCTGATCTATGCCAGCGCTGATCACAGCATGCTCTTCAGTCAGTCACAAAAATTGCCATAACCCTGTCTCCCTCTTTGACTTCTTCTACGAGCAATACTGAGCAATTAAGGATAATTAAGAGTGACTAACCACTGAGATAGACTCACTGAGCATAAGTTACTCTTTTAAAGCTCTTCTTAGTAAATGACCCCTCACTGATAACTTCATTGTCCAGGGATTGCAACAGTGAGGAAAAGCCTTTTGATGTGGATAATGGGCAAAGGGGAAAAGAGGACAGAGTCACATCAAGGACCCTAAAAACTCAATATTTATGAAACAGAAGTACTCCCATTCTACTGAACTGAAGAAAACAGAGATATGGCCTCCTGGGTTATTTGCTAGCCTTGCAGGCTCTGACATGGGCTGTTTTTCTGAGATGACAACTGGCACAGTGTCTCACAGTTGTCAGAGGTTCACAGGACAAATAAGCGATGAGCTGATAGAATGCAGGCAGCTGCTGAGTCTGTGTGGGCCATGGGCTTGCAGACCCAGGCAGTTGCCCATGAAGGGACTTTACCTTGTCTCTTGTCAGTCTTGGGGTGACAGGTTCCACCTGTTGACTCTCAAGGTCTCTGGCTGCAGGTCCTTAATAGCTTCAGTGCCTATGCAAACATGAGCACTCACTGTGTCCAGAGTCATGGCCACTCAAGGAAGCAACTGCTGGATAATTGTTTGTCTTCTTTCATTTGTCTTCACTGTCAGGGAACACTGAATGTACGAAATGCAAACCTGTCCTGGGATGCTCTTACCCATATAATCTCTTCCACTGAGTGGTGTTTTCTTAGCAAAGAACCAGATATGAAATGTGGGGTCTTTTCAGTAACCCTTACTTTAACAGTCTTGAAGGGGTTAGGTCAAATACAGAAACTTTCTTCACAGTAACATGAGATGCAGCTTTCTAGAGAGCAATCTCGCAAGTAGCTGATTTAGAGAGCTATCCATGCCTAAAATTGTGTTAATTGAAGAGTTTGGGTGTCTTTGAGTATCAGACCCTTTATCAGTGTGTGTGTGTGGTGGCGCTGATAAGCATGATAGAATTAAGGACATATTACACTACAAATGAATTTCATTTTGCTTTTAATTATTAAAATAATGCACTGTGTTGTCATAATAGGCACCCTCTCTCTACAGAGAACTCTACAATGTTACATTGAAAAATAACTTTATTCCTGTCAGTCTCAAAGACATGCAAAATTATAAACACAGTTAGATTTTAAGATGCAGTAAGTGTATTTGAGATATCTGAAAAAGGGGAAACTCAATAGTTGGTTTTCCCTTTGGCTACTGAAAGATTTTATTTTTTAATTAAATTGTCTCAGGTTTGTGAATGTCAGGAGTGATTTTCTGGAAGTGCAATGATGGCTGTGAGACTGGCACTAGAAGTAATATTAAATCCATACAAAAGGTCTATTCTATGATACCACAGGAATATTGTTCATTTGTTTAATTTCCCATAGGGCTCAGTTAAAGGATTATGAGTTGTCCCTACTGGCAGTGTTACTCTTTACTTTTACAAGGGTACTTTCATGGTTAATGTATCTCTTGTAAAACAGAACACTCTGGAACTGTGAAAGCACTATGACTTCTCCTGGGCCTTGTAGTAGCACCACAGTCTGTATTTTGTAGTCTTTTGTTTACAAGGTTTATCAAAAATTGTGCCTTCATATGATTTAATTCCCACCTAATGAAGCCTCTCCATCACAGGAAAGGCCGGAGCACTTCTTAGGAGAGGCTAAGAGAATTAATTTAATGGATTGTTCAGCCTGGACAACAGGAGGCTTTGGGATGACCGAACTGTGGACTTCCAGTACCTGAAGGAAGTCTACAAGAAAGATGGAGAGGGACTCTTGATAAGAGCATGTAGTGACAGGAAAAGGGGTAACGGCTTCAAGCTGAAAGAGAGTAGGTTTATAAATTAGGTATTAGGAAGAAAATCCTTAGTGTGAGAATGGTGAGGCAATGTTCAAGACCAGGCTGGATGGGGCTCTGAGAAATCAGGTCTAGTGAAAAGTACCTCTGCCCAAGGCATGTTGGAACCGGATGATCTTTAAGGTCCCTTCCAACTCAAACCATTCTATGATACTTCGATTCTAAAATATAAAATCTTGTATCTAATTTCTACTTCAGAAGGGCTGCCCAGCTACTTGAGATGGCTAAATTGATTAGCTGTGGTGATTGATACAGAATAGACAAAAGCTAAGAACCTACTTTTGGAAGCAAATAAAATCACAATTGCAGATACCAATACCATAACTTTAATCCATATAGATCACAAAATTTGTTAATAACAAGTTTTCTGTGTGTTGGAACTCATTCATCATTTTGAAATGAGCACACAGACAGGACCAATTTTTTGACTCTCTTCTGTTTAAAAATAAAGAGACAAAAACATTTATGACAAATTGAAGTTACACATATTATTGCTATTGTGAAAGTGTTTTCTGTAGAAAGGGGGTAAGAACAAGAAATTGCATTTTTATAAGTCATCATTGAAGCAAAAAATCCAGTTAAAACATGATTGAAATTATGCGTTTTATAAGGCATTTTGAAGCCTTATAATAAGTTTACATGACATTTCTGGACACTGCTTATAAATCTCATTTTTAGAGAGATCATTATATGCAAACATATTCTATTACTCATAAGTCTTTAGGACAACATATAGGACAACATATAGCCTATTTTATTCCTGTATTGCTCATTACTTTACATTTTTAAAATGATTAATATAATATTAATATTAATATTATTTTTATTAATAATAATAATAATAGAAATAGTAGGTTCTTTTAAAGAAAGATAATAGTATTGGAAATGCCTTAATTTTAATCAAGATTTTTTTTAACTATACCAAATCTAATTAGATTATATCACATTTGGCTCTTGGCATTTATAAAGCAAAAGAAAATACACAAAGATTAGAAATTGTTATTGTATTTGTTTATGATTGTGACTCAGAACTTGGAGATTTTATTACTTAAATTTTGAACAAAATGTTCTTGCCAGAGCTACGAATGAGTTTGAGGTGAAATTGCTTTTTCTGAAATTGGAGAGAGTTTATTATTGACATTTTAAGAAAGTCAACATTTGTTTCACACTTCTTGGCTACATATTAACACCTCCTGTCTAGTGCTTCAAGCACAGTTCTTTGGGGCATGATCATTCTGGTACCCAACTGATAGCCAAATTATTCTCACAGGTGTTTTCCTGCACTTTTAAAGTCTGTTGTAAGGCATCAGAATGCTTGATGAGCACTGACTGTGTCTTACTTTGGGCCTGGCTGGTACAGTGAGCCTTGCTGCAGAGATGCATGTCTCTGATTGCCTCTGTTTGTTATGAGAGCCCCAGGATAAGTTATTCTAAGAAACATGATGTTCCGAGTTATGAGACCAAATGTTTTTTAAGCAGTTTCTCCAAGAGGTTGATAAGGCATTACCACAGACATGCTGTCCATAGGAGTTGACAATTTTTCTTTTTCATATTTCTTTTCTAATTTTTATTTGCTAAATTTTGCATTTACTTTGTCAAATGCTTACTGTTGTCTATTACAGAAACATCAGTGATCCAAATCAGTTAAGATGCTGAGTCAGTTTATACTGGAAATTGTAAAATTTTGCTCAGAAAGAGAAAGATAGAAAAAAAAGCTTGAAATCATTTCATTAACATTCCTAGGAAAGGACAGAAAATGGTTTAGATAATCACGTTTATGAAGCAGCCCTAAGAAGTGCAGTCTCATCCCAAAAGGTAAACAGAAAAAAAGAATACAAGGCTTTTAATGGCATGGTTTATAAAGGCAGGGCTACAACACAGTAAAGGAAATGAGGAGACACCACTTGCAGTATATAGACAAGGGAAAAGTGATGAAATATTTTCTACCATTAACTGGGTTTTTCATACCAGGTGGAACTGAAGAAGAGGCATCTACAGCTTGATAATATCACTTAAATCTCTGTATTTATTGCTGTGCCATGAATTGACCTGTGGTGTGCCCTTAACATTTTTCTGGCCACGAAACAGAGTGGTAACTGCAGCTGTACTCAGGCCTGTGGTGGAAACTCTCCTACATGAGGCAGTCAAGATGATAACCACCTCATGGGCCTCATTGGAATAACGAAAATAAATCCAGTAGAAAAGCCTAATGAGTAGTAGTAAAGCCTAAAGGCTTTAAGACTGGGAATAATTTACAGCATAAACCAATTAACGTTGCCATACTCCATATGACTTCCCCAGGCTATGTACCTAGGGAACTGAAGTTAATCTACCTGACTAATTTCAGTCTATTTCACACAGTTTATTTATAGGTGACCACTTCTACTCTAAATCCACAGTTGTTCATAGCAGGAAGATTTAGTGCCCTGCCTTGGATTTCAGATGTCATTGATGCTTGCAGTTTGAGTTAACTGACAAACATGTATGTGCATGCAGTTACGTAATCAAGCTTGAATGTAAATTCGCCTTAAAGATCAAGGCCATTAAATGTGTCCAAAACTCTAGGCCTAAGACTTTACTTAGGCCCTTTAGGATGTGAAGTTTTCAACCTGTTTTACTATTGTAAAGTGGTGGATATGGTGGCAGAAACAAAGACATTGCAGTGCTGCTCAGGAATTGAAAGTTCAAACCTGGGACGTGCTAGCGTGCGTCCCTATGTGTGATCCCCATGTCAAGGGATACCTAGCCTTTACTTTGTGAACTCAAGGAAACTGTGTGAAATCTTAGCCATGCTGCTGTCTTGTTACTTCACTGCAATTAAGTACTGTGCACTTTGCAAGCTTCAAAACTCCCTCCGAATCATGTATGCAGGTTCTGAGATTGTTTCAGTCTAAAGGACTTATTTACATTCCTGACAAAGTTTAGTCAAACCCAACAGAACAGTGAATCTTGGTACAACCCTACACCTTCCACTCCATAACTTAATTCGCACTCCCTGACTTGATACCTGATCACACCTATGTGTACTTATATGGCCTTACAAAGAATTTGTATAATAGTGCTACCTTGGGACAGATTTCACTTTACAAGCTTCACATTTCCAGGTTCAATAATTTCATAGTTTTCTTGTTTGTTTCAGTCATAGGTAGCTATCCTTTTAAGAGGACTCTTTAATGGCAGTTTACTTCAAATGGTGAGAACTGCAGGACTGTAGCAACAGGATTTCTGCCTGGGAAGAGGTCCTGGATCCTTTTCACAGGAAAGTACATGCATTTCACACTAAACAGCAAAAGAGCTCTGGAAGTGAATCTCTCATCCAGCAAGCAGTGCACACTCATTTCAGATGCCAAATGAGTGCTGTATTCAGCTTGCTAATTAGGCTGTTCATTTTGTCCCCTCATCTTGCTTCTGGCCCTTCAGAAAAACAGTTTTTAAAAAGACTGTTCAGAACTAAATTACTGCTTGGAAAACTTTCCTGGAAAATAGTCTTTGCTTCTTTCTGCCTAGAGAGACTTGGTTAAAAATAAGAAATGTGTTACGTAAAGATTCAAAAGCTAATGATATGTGAACTCTTCTCTGGGCCAGACATAGCGTTTGGATTATATTGGTGTTAGCCTCCAGCAAATCCCTGTAGAAGCTCTGCTATAGTCTCCTGCCTCCCCTTTTCTTTGTTGGAGTGTATTTTCTTCATTCACTCTATTTCCTGATTTTTTTTTTCCCTGAAAGTGTGCTGAAGAAGTTATGTAGATAAAAAGAAGCCCAAAAATTGTTGAAAGGTGGGGAAAGAAAATGTTAGAAATCAGTCTGCTTTTCCTTACCCAATTAAGAGGCTGATATGCAGTCTGCATACATTGCCTGTGGCATTTCCCAATCTTCTCTTATAGATTCAGCAGCAAATGATTTTTTGAAAAGAGTCTGAGAGAGTGTGGTTTGGCAAATGTGGAAAAGGGATGGGAGAGGAAGGGGTCTTTTTGCTTTCTTCTACTACCTAAGTGTAGTTACAGAGAAAGGGCAAAGAGACATTGACAGAAGCTGCACCCTGAAAGTCTGAGAGGTAACAGGCACCTATTTCATCAAGGAACATTTAAATTAATTTTTAACAAAAAAACATTCTTAATGTTGGTCAGATCCTTTACCCAGATGTTTTTATGGAACCTCCCACTCTGGAGAGATTGTCAGCTCAACTGGGAAAAAATGTGACCAGCTCTTAATAGTTTTTAGTTTGGCCCTGCTTTGGGCTGAAGTTGGATCAGACAAGTTCCATAGGTCTCTTCCAACCTCAATTACTCTTTTTTTCAATAGTTATCAGTAGATCTGAGTCTGAGATAGCAATAGAAACANCCCTTCTTTCAAACATGGGCCGGTGAGAAGAAAAATTTACGCTGCCGGGGTTAATCTCAGAAGAGATAACTCCGACACCCAATCATATAGAGTATGGAGCCCTTGTGGGTCTCAGGTTTTTCTCACTATGATAATTCCCAAATATGACTATTCCCAAATGCATCTCAATTTCACCAGAACTTTAATTATTTGCATTTATTTTTACAGACTGTAGCACTGTTCCAAGTGTAATATGTATATGAAATGAACCTCAAATAATATTCTTCTTCTATTTTCCAAAATTATAATAGGAGAATTGTTGTTCTTTGTTCTGCAATGACAGATCCTGTTTAACCTTTTCCTGTGCAAAAGCTTTACAAACACTTCTCTGGAAGAGAGAATTGCCTCCTGTGCCACAGCCTGCATAAATCTGTATGAATCTCTCAACTTAAAACCTGAGATTTGTATTCAGATGCTTAAACCTCCGAGTTCCCACCAGGCTGTTATCTGCCATGAGACCTTTGTGCAGCAGTGTGGAGTGGGGTCAGCCCTGGTGGGCAGGGTCTGGGCCAGCAGCATGGCTCTTTGCCCAGTCAGGGCAGCATAAAGGAAATCCCAAAGTGACTGATTGGGAAGATTTAAAATATAAACATGTCTTCTCAGAGAAAAGGAAAATGCTAAAATATACTTTCTGCAAATAAAAATAGTGCAGGAAACAAATGCCTATGAATAAAAGGCCTTCACTGACCACCAAAGTGACCTTCCTTAACAGGGCTTATCAACTTTACCTTTACATAAAAACTAAACTTTATGAGGCTACATGAACTGCTTCTATATCTTATTGAGTGATCTATAACATTTTCACAATAAAATTAATTGGAACTCCTAAAATCTGTTCTGAGGAACAAAAAGTCTCAAAATTATTTTTTAATTGGGACTCTGCAGCTTTATGTTAACTATTTGCCATAGATTAGTCATCCAGTCTTTTCACTTGGTTCTTACTTGTACACATTTTAGGATTTTAAAATATTTCTCTCACTTAAAATATATCAATATCCATCTTATTTTATTTAAATGAAGTATCAATGTCTCCTGATTTTATTTTTAATGCAAGCACTTTTCCATAATCACTACATGAACTTCCTAATTGAAAAAAAAAAATCTGTCATATGCTTTCTGGTCCAGGGTTATTTGCTAGATAAGAGTTTTCTAACATGCAGAACCCAGTACCTCGTTTGCAAGTGATTGTCAACTCACAGGACTCTGGTGATTTGTTTTAAGCAGAAGATTGGAGAAAGACAAGAATACGAAAGTTTGCTAACTTTTTTACAGCCTCAAAGTTTTCCATAAGCAATTGCAAGTGAAAATAATAGCTCTGAAATTGCTAAACCAAAGAAAATGAACTGCAGAAAAAGGTCAAGATTTGTTGCTGAAGTACAAGCACTTCCATCTAGAAAACAAACCAGTTCTGTTCTTGTTAGCAAGGTCATGCAGGCAATTCATTTCATCTAACTTTAACAAAACTTTTTTTAAATACTCAGTTTGTTAGATTTAAGGCTGATATAGATTATTGTGGCACTAGCAAACCTTTGGAGTTACATCATCTTGGCTACTGGTGCTTTTTTTTTTCTTTTCCTGTGTCTTGCCACATAAATAAAAGTGGCTATGAAGAATCACAGAATTTTATAGGTCATGGGGTCAACAGCACCAGCAACTCACTGAAATAATTTGCAGATTCTTTTGTTACAGGGGATGCTGCTCTATTTTTCCCCCCGCAAAAGGCAGCAATACATTTCTCAATGACAACAGACGACGATCCACATGTGGGTCTTTAAGGGATCCTGCCTGACACAAAGATCAAGTATGGACTGGTAAGATGTACAGATCTGTACATAACACTGATCAACTGTGCTTCCTCTCGAGGTGTTCCCTCCATCTAGGAGTAGCAAAACCAATCTGAATTTCCTGAATGAAAGGATCAATCCTAAAACTTAATTTGGCTTCCATACTTTTGAAGGCAGAATAAGAAGATAAACAAACCATTGGATGTGTGTTGAATCCAAGGGTGCAACCATTTTAACTCAAACCTGGTGTCTGTGCAGCCCTGGTGCATGGCCTGAGCTCAGTGTGGCTGCACTGGTGTGAGGGAGGTGCTGGGGCTGGAGCCACCAAATGTCAGGTGAAAGAAAAGATGTCCCACAGCCACAGATACTGTATAACATCTAGCAGCTCCAGGATTCAAAACACCTGATAGGAAGAACTGAAGAAACAAAAATCAAAGGGAAAAAGGGAGTAGGAGGAACCTCTGGTAGGCAACAAAGACCAAGGCTCAGCCTTCTCTGCAAGCAAAAGCTCTCCAATTCATCTCTGACAGAGAGCTGCCTGCAAAACTGTTTTGTCCAGCCAGAGGAACATAGTAGTGTTTAGTCTGCAACAGTGTTGGTCATGGCCATCTATTGCATGCACTACCCCCAATAAATAACTGCTGTGCTGTCTGCTGCTGTCTGTGCCCAGCTTGCTTGCAAGGTCTCTCTGCGTGTGGTAAAATGTGCCTGAACCAAGGTGACTCATGAAGGTGCGCTCTTGGCACAAAGATTCCTGTTGATTTAACTTCAGTGTTTGCATTTCACTATAAATGTTTTAATTATTGATAAAAGTATTACAAGGAGGGATTGGGGAGGGAAAATAAATGGGAAGTAACAGAGAAATGGGGAGGAAGGGAGAAAAGTGAAGCAGAATAGTTTCCTAACTTCATCTGAAGCACAGGTTAATATGATGTTGTACTCAAGCCAAGAGTATCTTGATGCATGATCAGAGATCTCCATCATGAGTAGAAGGTTACTGAGACCTCTGTTTCTCCACAGATTACCCTGCAGCCCCAAATGGCCACAGGGTGGACATTTGTCCCCAGCATGTGGCTTGAAGAGTGCACTGACCCTTAAATACAGTATCCCTTGAGTTTCACACCAGCTTTGAGAACAGATAAGGTAAGACCAGAAAACATCAGGCTTTGGGGCAGGGAAAGAAAAGGGCAAAGGAAAGATAAGCAACCTTCCTGGAAAAGTGAAATAGTTATCTCACAGTGGAACAGAGATATGATAATTTGAATTTTGTCACATTTTTCTTGGTTTAAGTGTACCTAGTCACAGAAGCATATTGCAAATGAGCTGATTATCAAGTAAAATATTAACCTACAATATTCCACACTCCTAAATGTTAAAACTGGTTTGAAGTATAAAGTTGTTTCTTTTTTCCTAAAACTGTTGTGCATGAAACATTTAATTATACTCTGACCAAAAAAAAATCCCCCTTGTAATGGACCTGAGTGTATTTTCTTTCCATACTGAGTGAAATTGTTTGTGTAATATGGCACAAAACAGATTATTCAGTTTCTTCTACTGCAAGCCTCCACGGAGCATGGAAAATCTCAGATATGTCTCATTAGCTTTTCTGCATGTGGGTTTCTAATTATGAAGTGCTATAATTGACCATTTTCCTTTTCAAATTAATTTATAACATAAGATTAGATTGCGGAAATGTTCAAAAAGAATAATTTGGTTTGACCTTACAACTTGTTCCAAGTCTTTGGCTGGTATCCATCAGGATCATTAAAACCAATTAAGGAGTTAAGTACAGGACATCTATTGTTCTGCCAAAGAATCAATAGACCCTTTCAAACCTCCTATAATTTTAGGGATCACAGCAGACTGTTTAAAGAATTGCTCTTTTGTAGGATCATAGGTTCTAATCCTACAATGGTTCTAAGCATTTAGTGACATTTTAGATTTATCTTTTTCAATGCCAAACACATACATTTTTGGGGTTTGGAAATAGAGCTGGATCTTTGGAAGAGGCATGCAATCCATTTTGTGTTTCTGATACCACAAACAGGCTCAGTAAAAACTGAAGTATAGCTACAATTTAATTGAAAATGTTGAATATTCAGTTCATTAACGGCTGCCCATTTGTAGCTGCAGCTATATTTAGAAAAAGAAAAAAGAGAAATTTGTATCCCAGTAACAGAGATGTGGCCCACATCATAGCTCCATGGCTGGATCAACCAATCAATCATTGCAGCAGCTGAAATGAGCAACATTGGGGTAGGACAGACTAACACTCTCTTAAGGCCCAGAAGCTACACTATTCCAATAACAACTTAGGTCCAGAAATAAGCTTGACTTATTTGGTGAAACAGCATTATCCTGTAGGAAGCGTGTATTTTCACAGTAACTGTGAACTGAGAGCTAGGACAGTGTTCACTCATATTTGTGTAGCACCTCACAAATGGGACTGATAGTGCCAAAGGTGTCAGCACTAATGCTGGGTATGTGTTAAATGACTCCTATGCTTTTTTATTATTTAGAGGCTGTTGCTGGGCTTTGGAGGAAGGAGTGCTAATCAGTTTCAATCACAGTGAAATATTACAGACCAGACAGTCATGCTGAAAGCTAAGGATGAACTGAATAAAATATCACACACCCTATTTATGACTGAGTTAAATGCATATGAAGAAGAAAGAAATGAAGAGAGGAAATTTTGAAAGTCAATGTCTACAGTTACATTCACACCTTATTTGTGTGTGTACTGCAGAGTAAGCAATGCCTTACATACATAAGGACAGAAGTTTATTGCTCATATAATCAAAATTGAAAAAGTGTAACAGTTTTTCATCCAAATCTAGTGTTTGAGATAAAAGAAAAAAGAATAGAATTGGCAGTGGTAAGCACAGACATCTTAGTTTCTATCACTTTTCCCAGGGTTATGCTCCCCCTTTCACTGTTCTGGCAATGAGAGGTCTTATTGCAAGCTCTGAGCATCTGGAGCTCTTCACTCGTAGGAGCACCGTGGTCATGTTGATGGTTCTGCCTCACTTGGCCTCCTCCTTCTAAGATTTCTATCACACTTTCACCCCTCATTCTTTCTTCTTTAGTCTGCTGCTCCATGTTACATCCAAACTAACTGCCTACAGTGGCTTTTTTTTTAGCTGAATACTTTTTCTTTGTTCTCCTTTCCACACCCAGGTGTGTATTTCTTTGACTGACCAAGGCTGAGCAGTTTATGGCCTTGGAGTCTCTAGTGCCAGCTCTTCCCCATCTCACCAGTCAGCTGTGCTTGGTGTCTCCACTTCTCTAGCTGCTGTCCCACCAAGCTGGGATTCTATATGTGACATCACCGTGTTAGAGTCATCAGAACAAAGGAAAACAAATTAGCTGTAGACAATCTGCAATTAGGAAATATGTTGTTACAGCTAAACCACATTAAAGTAAAGCTGCTGGCAGGTCAATAAAAGTTCAGACAGAGCAGGCATGACAATCCTCAGACCTTAGGCCTTGCAAACTCAGAACATTTATGGTCAGTTGTTAACAGTGTCAATACCATATTGTAGAGCTGCAGGGTAACACCTTTAGCAACATGTAAGTTCAGCAGTACATCTTATAAAATTAATATTTTCTTCATCCAACCATGCATTAATACAATGTCAGCCTGCAGTGAGTAATAATCACTCATTTTTTCTTCTGAAAAAAGCAATTTGCATATGTTTCCTTATTCAGTCAAAGGATTTCTAGGCACTGACTACTGCATCATCTGTAATAAACCATCAGAGGTGCCTACATTTAAAAAATCAGTAAAATGTCAGTGAAGCAATTTCCCCTTATAATGTGAGTTTCAGCTTACTTGAGACTAAGACTCAACATAAGCATGATAACTCTCATAGTTCATCTCATACCATCCATATTTGTTATTAGGCACAATTTAATGGCAATTAAAATAATTCTCTTTCTTAATTTGTGAAAAGAGATGCTCAATCTCTACACTGTCAATGTGAAGGCATTAAAAATTATGCTGCTTTTCTTAAATTAGCCAGCTATTCCTCTTTCTCTTTGCTCCTCAAGTTCTTGAACTAATACCCATCAGATTGCAATTAGCTCTGCTGTCATCTGGGCAGTGGCAGAGGTGACTTTCCCTTCCACCTGCAGACACCTGGCCAAGCAGGGAGGAACACCCAGGAGGGAAAAGCAGGAAGGGACACTGGCAGGATATCCTCTCTTTTTCCACCAGTCTCTGAGGGGGTGACAGGGAGACCTCCTCTCTTCCTTGGTCGTGGATAAGGCTACAAACACTGCTCTCATGGTAGGCTCAGAATCAGGATAGAGAGGACCTGGAAGGATGCTGTGTCCCCTGCGAAGAAGCAAGACTCAGTGTCCCCTTCTGCTGTGCATCCAGGCTCACCTGCTGGCACACCCATTGAGGGCTTCTCTACCCTCTTCTTACTCCTTTAAAGGGAGCTTTAAATGCCTCTCTTCCATGTGTGGGCCCCACGTACATTTCTAAACACAGTGTGTGACTGCCAAAGCAAGAAGCAGGAGCTAAGCACCCTGTTTGCTCCTTGGCTTGCTCTAGCAGCTATTTGGGTGACTCCAAAATGCTTACAGCTGAAAATTCATCATTAAAATGTTCTTCAGCATCAGTCTTTCTTTCCTCTATCACCAGCAAGCAACCAACATCAAGATAAACAGGGTGACCCTGACAAAGAGCTGACTATTGGCTTGTGTGTGCCAACTATCAGGTTTTATTACTGCTGGTTTCTGTCTTAGCAGAGCTATTCCTAATTGTGTGTCAAGAACATTTCCTGCCTCAGAAAGCAATAATCTATATTGCAAAGAAATAGGCCACCTAAAGTACCTTCATGAGCCAGAGTCTCTTTCTTCCCTAGCATCCCCTTGTCTGTTGTCTGCACAAGCCCCAAATCCACAAATATCTGGAAACAAAAAAAAGAGAAAACATCATCTTGCTGAAATACTTCAGATACAGCAGAAACTGCAGGGTTCCTCTTGCATTTTCCACTTGAAACACTTGACATTATAATGGGCAGGACACAAACAAACACACTTGGGGAACAGAGGAACTTTGGCAAGAAAATCCTCTGTAAATACACATTGATTTACATCATCCTTGCGCAGCATGCAGAGCAGCACTATGGAAAAATAACACGCTGCATACATTTCTTCTGCGGAGCAATTACCAGTACTGGCCTTCATTTTGCAGTAAACTGCCTTATGTTTGTTCAACTATGACATTTTGATGTTTCAGTTTATGCTATATTTCCTTTACAGTGCCCATCTGAAGAACATTTTCAGCTCAGAACGCATGTTGAGAAAGAGACTTGCCTCTCTATAACATTAATGAATTTCTTAAACTGCAAAAGGATGCTTCTGAAAGCAATCAAAGCTTGTACATATTTTTTGTGCATGTTGATATTTTCCAGAAAAGCCTGAGATCTTGATTTTCTGTAATGCAATTTCCATATCCAAACTGCTTATTCTGAGTTTTTTTCTTTGACAACTTTGGCTATTTAAACCTGGAAGATTTTATCTTTTTTAGCTCTAAGAAAGCAGCCATTATGTTTTTCAGCCTGTGTTTTTCTGCTTCCTCATTAAGTCTTTAAACTTAAAGTCCTTTTTTATTTTCTTGAGCAATCAGAAATATAACATGTCATATTACGCCTATAGATCATATGTTTTCTCCTTATCATTTTATGTTTTGTGCAATTTGCAGTATGTTGTATGCAAGCTATTGAGTACTCCAATTTCTACAAATATTTTAACTGCCAGAAATATATATACTATTGGTGTGTTTACTCCCTCTAGGTAAAAAAAAAAAAAAAAGGTGTTTCTTGTTTTTATTAACCATCATGAGGCAAAATTATTATTATTATTGTTCTTTTAATATTACACAGAATAAAAATCCTGAAAAAAACCCCACCTGCTAGATGTAAAAAAAAAAAAAACCTTTTTAAGAAAAGAACTTTATTAATTTAATGCAGTTAGTGCATTTCTGAGTGGCATGTTCTGTAGCTAAAAGGAATGATGTAGAAATCCACATTTTTCAATTGCTATTGTTACATTTAGAAAAGAATAAACTTGTCAGACATGGAGCAGAATTAAAAGTTTCCCATCTAACTCCATTTCCCCAGCAGGCTTTTTTGGATTTTTTTTTTTCTGGAAAACACTTCAACAAAGGCTCAGCAGAATATTTTACAGCAAAAACTGAACACCTGGATGATAACCATGTATGATAACAAATGTTCATGTGCTGTTTCATTACACTGCAATAAACAGGGAGGAAGGTTGTATAATGTTGCTGGAAAACTTCTCTCTTTTATGTGATATTTCTATTTGCTGGATTAAAATAGTCATATAGGAAAAATATAGAAAAAATAGTTCAACTTTTTTTTTCTCTTGCACATGTAACTTCCTCCTAAATGAAATCTGAAGATCTGTTTATTACAGCCTATCAACATGCCCAGTAAGAAAAGGTACATTGTGTATTTAAGTCTCTATAAGAGGGAAACCTGCTTTTTAAATGATCTTGAACTAGGTCTTTGAATGCATATTACCTTCCCAAACAAATTAAAAAAGAAGAAAATAGAAGCATCATAAGTGCTTGTATATATCAAAGTCAAAAGGAGTATTTTTTCAAAATTTTAACATAGATTTGGTACCAACACTAGCTTTGTTTACAAAAATTTCTGTAATAAATTAAATCCAGTCCTTCCTCCTCATCTTCCTTTCATAATAAAATTATCCAGTAAAATAGGTTATTGCTGAATGAAGCAAAGCCAAAGTGCAGCAGCCTTTGCCAATGGATGCAACTCTCCTGCATTTTGTCAGTGTGCTTCTATTTTCACTTTCCTTCTGCAGCTTCCTATCCAGTAAATCTACATTTCAGTCCTATCCCATTTTCTTACCCTATTCTTCCATTAGTATTGGATCTGAGTGCAGACAAGCATTATATACAGCCCAGGCAGTGCCAACAGATAGTTTGTTTGCATTATGCTGTCATCACTGTGATTTATCGCAACCACTCCCAGAGTAAGGCATTAAATTTACCTTACTGTCTGCCAAGGACCAAGTTTTAGAGCTTAGAGTGGAGAACAGAGTAGAGTAGATGAAGGCACTATGGCTCCCCACAGTTATCAAATTGATTTTTTTTATGTCCCTGTGATGCTGAACCAGAGATTCATAAGCTTAGCTTGAAAGTAATGTTTTCATGACAACATTTTAAAAACACTTGTACACAGTGTTATGTCTTCTTTTGTAAAACATGAAAATGTCAAATGTTAATCCTAAGACTCTGACATCCCTCAGGTAGAGTAACACGAGCTCTATTAACTAATATTTTCTTTGCCATATAAACCACAATGGGGACTAATTTCAGAGTCAGAATATTAGCACAGTAGTCATGTTGCTAAGATCAACTTCAGATCTTTGCTCAACTGAACAAAGGAAACATCTGGAAGAAATACTTATTTTAAATATTTCTGAGCTACCTTTACTTTCTGTCAAAAATTTCTTACAGGAAAGGTTTCTGTTTATCCTGCCATGACACCAGATGTCTGTCAATCTTGACATGACACCAGGTGTCTGCCATTTGCTTCAGGAAAGTGCAGTGTGCTGAGATATTCCTGCTTGTTGGTGGGAGAAGTGACTGACTGAGTCAGAAAGAGGCAGCCACCCACATCTGCATCTAAGATAGGATTGCTCCTATCTTAAGAAAGCAACACAATATGATCAAAACAAACAAACAAACCAATCCTTCACTATCTTTACTAAAGGAGTAGTGACAGTGCAGTGTTGACTCACTTGTAACCTTCTGGATTGTCTGTTCCAACACACTTTTGGGGTTTTTTTTTCACAAGGAGGTATGCAGTAAAGCTGTGAACTAGCGGAGAATGTTAGGCACATTGCACAAAACTTCTGCAGAAGCAAAGAGCTGAAATATGAATCCATTTGGAACAACGTAACACTCTGTGGTTTTGCCTTTCTTTTGTATTGCACGTATCAGAGGAGTCATAATCAGTTTGCTGTGCTTACCTTTTTCATGACACTTTCCATCTACTTGCAGACCCAGACCACTGGACCTCCAGGTTCAATATGTTTTGGATTTAGATACACCTAAGCCAATAAACTTATAAACCAAGACAAACTTCAGCCTCTAGTGCATGTCAAAGGAGTAAAGAAATGCAATTTTTCCTTCTGGGTGGGATTTCTGACATGATTAGGTTGCTGTGAGTAATGATAGCACTGTACACATTTAAGGAAGAGTAAACTGAAATTTCTTGTCACCTCCATTTCTAAAAGTGAATTTTTTTAATATCAGTAAAGCTAAAATATAAAGAAGTAATTTAGATGAAGATTCATGCTTCAGAGCAAAATGCTTATTTTTGTTGGCATCTCGTATAAAGGTATTTAAGAGGTATGTCATAGTGAGATTTGAACATAGAAAAACTTAAAGAGGAGGTTTTGGCTTAGAGGAAGACGGTAGGAGCAGTTAACAAAGTCGTTTATTTGCTGCCACAAGAGGCTGTGGACATGAACTAAGACTAAAAAAAAAAAGAAGATTAAGATACAAAAGACATGGCATAAAGCTTAGAGCACAATGGTGCAAGGTAATGGAGAGCAGCAGCTACTCCCATACAAAGATATGAGGACATCTGATGTCTATTTGTATGGGCTGTCGCACAGTGTTAGCCCATCCTCACACCTTTGGCATGCATAAAAACAAACTTTCAGCAGCACCTTGCACAAAAGCTCATAGCTTACCATGTCCATCAGTGACCGACTAGATTCCAGCACTGGAGTGGAGACACAATGAAGTCCTTCCACTGTGGAGAAGTTTCATTTGAAATGTGTATCTCAGCCACACAGAATGTGACACCTGATGCAAAGTCCCCTCAGCATCCAGCTCCGAGAATGGCTGTTTGTTACCCCCACTCTGTGTCGGCAAATGTGCTCCCTTGTGGGTCAGCTCCAATAGGAGGGCATCCAGAGCATGGGATGCTCCTGTGGGGCAAGTATTCATCATGCTACTGAGGAGCCTAAGAGGGTTGAAAGCTGAGTATATGGATGATTCAGAGGTCATTAATGGCAAATGAAAAAAAAAGGGGTAGTGTGGCCTACCCTGGTTCTGGAGAGTTTCAAGGGGAGATCCAGTCCCTGGGAAGTCTGTACAGGTAAAATAATTTTAAATGTAACCACCAAACCAATAATTGAAAGAAAGCGAGAAAGGAAATGTATTTAATATGGGTAGCATTAAGACTCCAGTTTGATTTACAGCATGGGCATGGTCTATGTGGTGCTGGGCAATCACTTAAAAGAGAAAAGTGTTCACAAAAGTTGTAAAGGAGGATATAACATTTCAAACAACAAAGACACACAAACATATTTTAACATTATGACTGGAGACATATACAGTAGATTTAAGGTAACTTCTCTTTATTTAAGAGTTGGTCAGTATTATTCATCCTGTAAATAGCAAAATAGCTTCCAAAAATATGTTTAGGGTTCTGGAAAACAGGAATTTCAAAAGAAAAAGCTAAAGTCTTTCTTCAGTCTTAACAATCTTGGCCATGTATCTTGGCCATGTATCCGTAACAACAAGAATAAGGAGAACACTTCTGCCTTATGAACTCCTGATTTCCTCCAGCATATATCTGAATAATGTGGCCTAATTTCAGCATTTTTTTCTATATCCAAAAAAATTCTGCTAAAAAAAAAATTAGAATGTATACCCCTTAAAGGAAAACCTTTCTGACTCATATACCTAAACCAAATAAGGCAAAAATCACTCCTTCCCCACAGGACTCTGCACATTACAACGTCTGCATTGAAAATGGCAAGGCAGTCAAAATACAGAATTATCACCTTTAGCCATTTTTCATACATTTTTCAGGAGGTTTTTTTATACTTCTGTTTTAGTCCATATTTGCATAATATATGAAAATAAGCCTTTTCATACTCTCAAGCTTTTTTTGCAATTTCTCATTTACTGGCTTTTACAAAAGATAAAAAATACTTTGCAGGATATATATTTCACTTGTTTAAGAACACGATATTTCCTTGAACAATTATGATGAATAAAATCATATCAAATATTAGTCTAGAAAAATAATTTTTAAAATGAAATAAGGTGACAGAATGGATTCTCTAAGAGGTTTTCTGGTTTAACTCATTGTCTTGGTTTGAGACAATTTAAAGGAGAACACTGGAATGAGTTGCCTCCCTTTAAGGGTTCCAACAGTCTCTTTTCTCCAATAAGGAGTACTAATAAATAAAAATGAAAAAAGCCCAAACTTGGACAGTCATCAATAATATTTGAGTTCAAAATGGGACATCATGATGAAGAAAACAAACAAGCTAGAGTCCACCTGTGTGCCCTCTTTTCCAGGAGGGCCACCCTTGTCCTGGGGTTTATCAGGCACAGCCAATTTGAGGGAGGTGATTGTCCTGATTCACTTTGCACTGGTGCAGCCACACCTCATCTCCCATGTGCAGTTTTGGGCAAAACAATATAAAAAAGACCTTAAGCCATCATAGTATGGCCAGAAGGACGGTGGAGGGCCTTGAGGGAAGTGATAGGAGGGGTGGCTGAGGACACTTGGTCTGTTCAGCCTGCAGAGACTGAGGGAAGACCTCACTGCAGTTACAGCTTGCTTGAGAGGGGGGGAGAGGGCCAGGCAATGATCACTTACCTCTCTCGGGTGACCTGGGATAGGATCTGAAGGAACAACATGAAATTGTGTCAGGGGAAGTTTAGTTTGGATGTTAGGAAANAGGGATAGGATCTGATGGAACAACATGAAGTTGTGTCAGGGGAAATTTAGTTTGGATGTTAGGAAAGGCTTTTTTACCCAGGGGGTTGGGTACTGGATCAGGCTCCCCAGGGAAGTGGCCACAGCACCAGCCTGACAGAGTTCAAGAAGAGTTTAGGCAATGCTCCCAGGCACATGGTGTGATTTTGAGGACTTGCTGTGCAGGGACAGGAATGTGACTGCAAGGATCCTTGTGTGACCTTTCCAATTCAGGATATTCTATGACTCTATCACTCTGCATTCATAACTGCCTTGATAGTCTTTGAAAACCAAACATGGAAACACACACTATAAAAGCATCACAATGTTTCCAAATCTCTGGAGCTAATTATACAGGAAAATATTTATATTTCATATGAAACATAAGCAAAAGGCTGCAAGAACAATGTTCAAAATCCCTTCCACACCTTCAACCTAAATTTTTGAGATGATGCACCCTTATAATACAACTCTATAACTTTTCTTCAGAATGTGTTAGTAGCAGACTGACTGTGTTAATCTGAACTCAATTTCCCTCAAAGAGAGCATACAAAAATCAATTTTCAACTATTTTCCTATCTAAATATTGAGATAATACCCATTTCTCGTGTGGTTAGGGTGTTCTCTGCTCCAAACCACATCTAAAAGAGGTTAATAGATTCAGTAAATGTCATAAATGTCTGGTTGATGTTCTTTGTTATCATATTTCAAAAAATTGTGGCATCCAGGCAGGAAATATAAACTGTGGCATGTGTCAGGGAAAGAATTCCTACCCTGCACCTCACAAATTTTGAATTCTCTGCTTCACCAGTGTGGTTGTATTGTTCTCTAACCCACCCATAAATATTGAAAGTGGTACTTAGAGCTTGAAATCTATAGGCTTTTCTCACTCTCACTGTAACATTCAAACAGAGCCTAGCATTACATGTGCTTCCATGTCATTTGCTTACCCAAAGTGGACTGGGGAAAATACCTGGATTCTTTGCCAAATTCAGATCTTTGCTGGTGTTACTGGATTCATGCATATGCTGGCCCAGATGAAGGCCATGTAATTACACAACCAGATGATTGCATGAACACAAGAATGATTAGAATCCTAGATAATGCTTTGAGAGCACTGCCAAAGAAAAGTCTTTGGGAAGAATGAAATAATTAATCAAGACTGTACTATTAACAACCCACATATATTTCACTTTCAGTGCTCAGAAACTCCTCTTTAGGACTTTCTGTCCCCAAGCTCATCATGCAACACTCAAGAAAAACAACAGAAAAGCACTTGCTTCTAGATTAGGAATTTGTGTCTTACATAAAGACACACTGATAGATTAACGTCTAGACTCATTAAATGAACTGGACACTAGTTTATAGGAAGTGGCAGCTGGTCACAACTAGCTGCTTTGAAAAAGATCTCTGTTCTGTCTTTGCTCAAAAGCAGCTAATATATTACTGTAGGCAGGAACCATGCTTACATTAACATATTAGGCAAGATACAGCGATACCAGTGGTTGCCATATTTCTGTTTGCTTATGTTGTAATAAATTACTATTTAGTTCAGGATGAAACTGAACACCAAAGCCCCTTTATGAGTCTATCTATTTGACATTGGCAGGCAACCCTCAAGTAGCTTCACAGCATCTCCACGGAAGGGGACTAGTGACCTGGAAACTCCTAGTGGAGAACCTCATGTCAGTGTTTTCACAGTGACACTAACCAAGGCAAAATAAAAGGCAGCTGACTTCTTTAAAATCCAAATTTAGAGTTCATGGAGAGACAAGAGTGTTCAAGGAAACGCTTCTTACATTGAACTTTTGCAAGTCAGAATTGGTAGCAAATTTGTCACCATTCCATTTTCCCCTTGTGCCCTGGCAGAGATGAACAGTAAAGCATTTACAATGGCACACAGCCTCACTTTGCAGGCAAAATGGTGGATATCAGCCTGTACAGAAGGAGTTTACAGACCTTCAAGGAGGGACAGAAGTACAATTTGTTTTCAATGTACAAACATTCAGCCAATAACAATTTCCTAAATTTCCTTTATTCAGGCAGACATAAACGACTTTAAGGAAATATCTCTTGTGCAAAAAGGAAACAGTAGTCCTTTACTGTCAAATGCTGTGTGCCAAGTGACACAGAATCATTTAGAGGACCAGCTCTCACTATGATTTAAGATTTTAATTAAAGTTTCTTGAGAATTATCAGCAACCACACATTTTAAAATGTGAAATTTTGTTCCACTGTTTTAAAATTAATTCTGTGGAATGCAAATATAGATGACAAGTAAAAGATCTAAAAATGTTCCCTAGATATTTTCTGGGCCCAAAGAATTCCTTTATACTTTTTTCAAGTATCTAAAATCATTGTTCCTCCCTCTCTCTTTAAAAACAACAACAAAAAAAAACCCAAACAAAAACCTACAATATGAAGAAAGAAATACACAATCAAAATAAAAAAACCAAACGAAGCATCAGCCTGTCACAACAAATCAGTTATTTGGTCTGAATGCAACTGATGTGCTATATATACTCTACACATCACTACTAGGTGTAAAAGTTCTCACGTTTCAGGATAGCCTTTTATTTTAAAAGTCTCAGTGTATATAATCAGGTTCTGTTCTTCATTTTAACAAGACCTGAGAACTATATAAGAATCTCAGTTTAATTCTTGTACATATTTCTGGAGGCTTTTGTGCAGGAGGATTGTGGAGAAAGGCTTAAGATTTTGAGTCAATCTTAAATCAAACATGAAGAAAATAATGCAAAATACTGTATCTACACATTTCCTTTTTTAAAAGCCACTTCCAATGAAATCTGAAAAGTTGGTGCAGGTCTCTCGACCCAGGTTTTAGTTTTACATATATCTACCTGCCTAATAATGATCAGACCAAATTATCATAACAAAACTACATCATATACACCTAATCCTATTTTCAGAGGCAGCTTAACAGAACATTCAGTTTGTCAAGATGCTATGCTCTGTGCATTTCCTAGAACAGATTTCAGTAAATCTGTCTTTCCCACCTGACTATAAACAACAATTCAGATATGTGCAGGGCTTTCTTGGAAGGTGTCACAATTTAACCCCAGCCAGCAGCCAAGCCCCATGCAGCCCATCACTCATGCCCCCACCAGCAGAGTCAGCAAGGCAATCAGAAGGGTAAAAGGAAGAAAACTCATGGGGTGAGATAAAGACAGTTTAATAGGAAAAGCAAAAGCGGCACACACAAGCAAAGCAAACAAGGAATTAATTCACTGCTTCCCATGGACAAGAAAGGGTTCAGCTGCCTCCAGGAGGGCAGGGCCCCATCACATGGAATGGTCATTTGTGAAGATAAACATCATCCCTTTGAGCATCCCCCCCCACTTCCTCCTTCTTCACCCCACTTTTTGTACTGAGCATGATGTCATATTTTTGAGAATATCTCTTTGGTCAGTTGGGGTCACCTCTCCAAGCTGCATCTTCTCCCAATTTTCCATACATCCCCAGCATCCTTGCCAGAGTGGCATTGCAAGAAGCAGAAAATCTGTGTGTAAGCCTAGCTCACCAATAACAAAGACATCCCCATATCATGAACCCTGTGTTCAGCACAAATACAAAACATAGCCCCATACTAGCCCTCAGAAGAAAATTAACTCTACCCCAAACCAGCAGCAAACAGAAAGTTATTCCTTTCCACTAGAGGAGATAAGATTAAACTCTGACTTCCAATAAAATATGAAGAACAAGGTTAACCTTGCAATGCAGAGCAGAGTCAAGGAGCATTCTGGATCTGGTAGCTCTTGTCTGCAGATGAGAAAAAAAGCATGGTGACTTAAGATCTAAATTGTCTTGACTTCTCTCAGAGCAGTGAATAGTGGATGACTGAATAAGATTATCAGAACAGGATAAATTGCAGTGTAGGGTTATAATGTGCCAGAAGTAGTCTTTAGAGTTTAACAGCCTCTTGACATCAACATTTCACGGCAAGAAAGTTCACTTTAATCCTGTGAAAGAGGTCCATTTACTGCCTCTTTCATTTTTAAATGCAGACATTTTTTCAAGACCTCTCTGAGTGAAGACTGTTACTTTGGTCATATTTGTAACTCTCTATTTACATTTCATAAAATTATTATATTATTTTTGAGATGGGATTCAGGATTGCAAGCAAACCCCAAACCAAATGGGGTGTTATGGATTAGTGCAATGACAATGCAAAGCTTTTTAAAAAAAATTTCCTAACATTTTTTTTTTATTGAATTGTTGCTTTTCCTTTAAATATTGAGAGTCTTGATGGCTCTCAAAATGTCTGATAAGAAAAGCAAAAAATATCATCCTGATTTCTGTAATTATTCAGTTTGACAGTGTTATAAGAACACCTTGAGTTAATGAAAATTGTAATCACTTTTACATGTTGACTCTATTCTGAAGGTAGATTTTAGCATTTGCATGTGCTCCCAAAAGATCTCAAGCAAGTTGTCATCACTTTCTGCGCTGCCTGCTGGCATTATGGTATACTACACATTATAATCATTGTTTGCTCCTGTCTGCTCCCAAAATGGTTGTTAGTGTTTCAGGTATCGTTGTTACCTTGTTTTTGAAAAGGAACAAATATTTGTGCTGGATGAACTCTTTTTTGGCAATAACTTTAATGGCACTTTAAGCCTTGATAGCCAAAAGAATATCATATTTCTTGCAAGATTCGTTTTGAGTATGCTAGAAACTCCTGGCATAAAAAAAGCAAAAAGGCTTCTTTACCAAGCTGAAACAGTCATTCCCTGATTATGATTTCTAAGTTAGATTGCCAACCTAGTCTAGAGATTTCCTACAGCAGTGGAAAATACCCTCCATGGATAGGACCTAACACAGTTTCACTGAGGACAAAAGAATTTTCCCTCACCACAGGATGCTTACATCGCTAATGCATGTGAAAAACTGTCATTACCTGCCTCTCTACTGTGTCTTCTACTTGTAACTCTTCCTACATTTCATATCTGTAATTGCAGTCATGCAAAGGGTACCTTGATGCAGCACTGCAAACAGAGCTGTAATCACAAATAGGGTTTGTGCCTGCAAGAACAGATGACACAGACAGAAGCTCTGTGGATGGCACTGCACACACCACATCCATCTGGGAACAGAGCAGAGTGAATATAGCATAAGGGGATTTCTGAATATTTTAGTGAAGCCTGCTGAGTTTCACACTAGTGTTGTTGAAGGCCTCACAATCCCCATGCACACTGAACAGTAGAACTGGAAGGTTTTCTCATTATTCATGTTAAAGTCTTGCACAGCTAGAATAGCTCTGGAACAGCCCAAATGAAATAATGTGGCCTTGCTCTACAAACATTTACAGAGTGGTTTGATATTCACATATTACATGATATGATGATTAAACTGATGATGTCAGTGATTCCTCAAATAGTTATGAATCATAAATGTACAATAATATTTGTGGTTTGTGAAGAGATTAAGAATATACAGATATAGCAACTATGTCTAGTAATTGGGACACAGTCAAAACCCATTTCCTTCTTAGGGTGATTACCCCTGGCTTTGGACCCTATGAACCTAAAGACTACTAGTCCTACATTGACCTCTTAACCACAACTTCTGTGTCAACTGTAAGAAAAGCCTAGATAGGAAGAAAACTTCAAAAAATTAAAATCTACTGTTTGATGGGCACTCAGTGTCATTAGGCTGACTCATCTCTGAGAATTCTGCAAGCTCTTCGTTAATAGCTGGCACTTTCCAGTGAGTATCCAAGGCAAGGTGGAAAAGAATGTCAGCAGGTGGAAAGCAATGTTAAAGGAGAGGTTACCATGGAGGGACTACAGTCAAGACTTTCATTTATTGTGCTGGAAGCACAATAATCATATTCCTTTTCATTTTCAGATGAAATGGAACACCAATAAATGCTGCCACTGTAGTATTGTTAGAACCCACTTTCCTTAAACAGTTATCTGTATGCCTCACCTTTGTTCATATCCACACATTAATGCTTAGCTGCACCTTCCTGGAAAACTTTTCAATTCAAAGCATATTCAAATTAGTTTGAAATAGATTTTATTTGTAGAGATGAGCACAGGTTATTTTATTTTAGTCTAGGCAACCAAGTTCTACATGGAAACTAAGCAGTACATTGTGATTTACAAATTAGATGTGCATCAACAATGGTGCCTGTTCTGGAAAAATAAGAAAAGCATCTCACAGATATGTAAAGAAGACAAATATGAGATTTGAAGTATTCCTCTAGCTTTACTCAGCTGTACTCCAGCTTTAACCAAGCTTATATGTGGTGCTGTCCATTAAAGACAGGGTCCAAACCAAAAATGTTGCCATAAACTTAGAAAAAATAGCCTTCAAAGTGGGAAAATGTAGTTATTCAGCATATTAAAAAGGAGAGAGAGAAAAACACAGTAGGTATTTTAATACATAAAAAATGTCTACAAAGAGGAAGGAAATTAACCCTCTTGCCACAGGCAAAAAGATTATAAGCTTGAATTACAGAAAGTTTGATTTTTTTGGGGTGGGAAAAACCTCTGCTAGCAAAGTTGATGAAGCCTGAGCATGGAAAGGGAATATTGCAGAATATCCTGCTGATGGTTTTGTAATACGAAATAAATTAAACAAGAACCTGGTGGCTTGGGCACCATCTAGTCAGGTTCTTACTCAAATCTGTTTTCTATGATTCTTCACTACTTTTGCATAAGTAATGATTTCCTTTTGTTATGTAAAATAATTTTTTAAAAACCCTGCTCTCAATTTTGAAAGCACATGGAAATGTGTCTACCGATGTTAATGGAGCAACATGACATCAGCAATGACGTGAAACTCTCTTTCTAGATATGTTGACTTTAAAACAGAATCTGCTTTGGTTCATCCTGATGATTAGCAGACTAGGGAAAATTTGAACCTGATGGAAATCTGCTTTCTTGACATTGGGGAACCCAGATATATGTGCATTGGATGTAAAATTGGCACTGAAAGCATGATTGCTTTTCCTTTCTTAATTTTAAAGAAAATCTTTGCTAGATCCACAGGGACAAGCCCACCCATTCATTGTTCTTTGGTTTAACCCACCCATTTTTTTTCTGATCCCATTTGTTCTATTTTAACTTTCTTATCTTCTGTACTTCCTTCTTGAATTTTAATATTTATTTTAAGCTATAAAAGCTAATAAGATCTGCCAGAAACTTAAAATTAAGAGATTACTGCTGATTATAATGTTATCTTAATTGTTATCTAACTGTTGGCAGGTACTGCACAGTTACTACTAAAAACTTTGGTAACTGACTTTACCAAGCATAAAATGAACAAAATCAGTAAGTTTAAAATTAAAACTTTAAAAATTTTTACATTGAAGAATGAGTTACCATCAATATTTTAATCAGGTACAGAATGAACATGAATATTCTCCGCTGGAATAACTTTATATTATAAGATACAAAAAATTCATCATACATGTCCTCATGTATGTCTACATGCTGTAAATGCAAAATGAATGCAACAAAATTCCAGATTTAATACCATTATTGATAACTGGATCATTACATATAAAAAATAATAAAGACACATTCAGCAGATTTCAGTTTCATAAAAGTACTCCATCTTCTGTGGCTTTAAGACCAACAGTTCCAACTGAGTCACACGAATAAGCTGCATCCTGTTATTGTGCTTACGGTGCACTATGCCTTTGGTGAGTGAATTGTGTTTTTTTGATACAAGCAAACCCATTTTTTTCAATTCCTATAATGTGCTAAGACCATGGCTACCGCCAGCTTTGATGATTACCTAGAAAGCAATAATTGATTTTCTTGCAATAATTCTATTTATCCTAAGGTAAACACCAGGTATTAGTATTAGGGCTTTTCCACCACAGATAGGAGCTACAGAAATTGTATTATTTATGACTAATAAAATTTGATAGGCACTCATTGGGCCTATCAAATAAGGCCCAATAAGGATTTTACTACATAAACCCATGAACATTGAGATCCAAGTGATTTGAACTGTCCTGCAAAGATGGTTCTGAACCTCTGTATATTGTCATTACAGAAATTGTCCCTAGCAGATGCTGAACAAAATAGTGAGGACCCCAACAGACATCTGCTTTCTATTCCTTGGTCAAAGAGCAATCTCCATCCTTTGGCAAAAACAGATTGCTGTTTTGAACCATAATAAATTAATTATACCAGCATCTTTTAAGCTTACATTGTGAATCTATTTCTTCAGTTATGTAATCCCTCTGTCCCCTGAACCAGCATAAATAATATACAATGTATGGAATTCCTTATGGTTTTCTGTTTCTCTCATGGTTCATCTCAGGAACTATAGGAAAATCCCATCAACAACATTGTTTGAAAGCAATTAGGAAAACCAAGAATTGATTTCCTAATGGCAACTACACTTGCTTTTGTAGTGACAATTTTAGTATATAAATATGATCACATGTTAAGTGTGATGTTAATGTTCTTTTCTTGAATACAATAGGTACACATTTAAATTTGAAAAGAATGCCACAAGAATCCCTGACAGCATTAATTGATCTTGATCACTCTTGTATTCCAGGGCTAGACCACCCCCTCACACACAGATTAATATTCTAATATTTGTCCTTCTCAGAGCCTATTTCACAGAGGACTCACACTGTTACTGCAGACTAATTATAGACATATGTTTTTCTGAATCACCAAATTAGTGCAGGAGACAGTTCCAGTTTGAAAAGGGAATTGTGAATTTTTGGCCCAGATTCCACCTACACAATCTTGAAAAGGATGGGATTTGGAGAAAAAGGAAAGAAATTACATAGGGAGAAGAAGTAGGGCTCAGAACATGCAGATCAGGATAGAGGAATTTTATAGTGTAGACAATTAAGATGCAAAAAAATAATACTTTGAAATACTGAGCAACTACAAGCAGAGAGCAGCAACTTTCAGATAGCTATTTAGCCCTATGGTAATTCAGTAATGGGAAACTGATGTTAGTTCTCTGCACAGCTTCATCTGAAATGTCACTGTGCATCATGCAAGCCTCATTGTTATTTTTTAAATTAATTTTCATATATATGTGGTGTGTGTTAAAAGCAAGAAATATGTAGACTGATACTGAGCAATTTCAGAACTTTTGGAAGAAGCACCTCAAGTGTATGTGACTTATTAAGGAACTTTCACTAAATGATCATGGTTTTTCCAGTTACTTAGTCCACAGGAATTTTTCACTGTTGGAATTGTGCCCTTCAGTCACAGGAAAGAAGTAACAACATATTTTATTGACACAACATAATTCAGTGGTAAATGCTTCAATGGCAAGTTACACTTACTGCATAGAAAACAGGACCAGACAAAACTGCCAAGGAGACCCTCCCACTGTTGTACAGAAAGGACAGCCCTGCTTTCTAAAGTCCTTCTCAGAGAGCATTGTGACTGGATGCACTCCTTCCTCCAGACTTGGTCAAGGGTTAATGCTGAAAGGATTTTATTTGTGTAGTCAATCCTCTAGATCACATAGCTAAGATTTCAAAGTTTAACAAGCTATTAATCACTTAACATCTGACACCACAAGGATTCTCTCAGCCTCAAGGAGTAACCTTAAGAGGTGTCCCTGCTTGGGAATATCCTGATTTCTGCCTGCTGTAGTGCATGAGGGCTCAGTGGCCCCNCCCATGGCCACTATTTATGGAGTAAGATTATTGATTATAGTGATATTTGCAATATTTGCAAGATGCCTGGATCACCCTTTCAGCCCATCTTCCAGGTCATCATCTGTCCCCCAAAGTACAGAGTGAGGTGGATGCAGCCATCACAATCCCTGCTGGAGGTTATGGCATAAGCTGGGAGGCATGCCACCATATACTTGTACTTTTAAAGGTATGCTCCAATCCCAGTATCCATATGAAAAATAATGAGATAGACAGACAGAAAGCAACCTATTTCCACAGCAAATATTGAGAAACTCACTGTGGAGCAGACAACAACATTGTAACTTTGTAAGTCACTGGGATGTGAAAGAATGAAATTAAAGCCCATGGTCCAAATTATCGTTATATTTTCCTTATTTGAATATTCAAAATTAATCCAGAGCCTCCTATTGCCACAGGACTGGAGCTTTTGAGAAAATTAGATTCATTGAAATACTGCTTTATCTGAACAGCCACAGAATTGTAAAGATTAAAGCTTATCTCTTTGTATCTTCTCAAAATTTGTAAAGCCCATAAGGTCAGAACATAAAGGTGACCTAATGCTTGACTGGCTTGTTTGGGTTCAGAAGATACTGATTAGCTTTTAATTTAAATGTTATTCTGCTATTTCTTTCATAATTTCTGAAAGTTTCCTGTACTCCTTGGAAAAGGATTTTCTATTTAGTGCCAACCTGGCCCACTTTAATAAAACCAGTGATTTTCTTAAATTTCTTATAGCAACTCCCATGACTTTGATGAAATTTAACATTTTCAGTTACCATAGTGGAATAAATTTGCTGCTTTCCTACACCAAAATTTTCTTTTTTATTTTCATTTTGGTGCAAAGAAAGATCTTAAATGTTTAGTTTGACTGTGCTACAGCAAGTTTTTAAATTTTTACGGTGGTATTACTGGCTAGGCAAGAAATGTAGTTGCCTTGTAAAACTGCTAAATTATTTAATATTATTATGTGTTACAATAATGTGCATTCTTAGGCCAGTGGTTTCATAGAATAATTAACTTTATCAAAACTTTGAATTGTAAAATTTTGTACCAATACATAATTCAGTTGGTCAAGAGGTCCTTTCAGTCTTTTGTTAGCAAGCAGTCATAAGAGATCTGAAATGCACGTAAAGTAACTACGCTGCTCTACCTTAGAGTTGCTCCCCATTTTATAGTAGTGTTCTGTTTAGTTCACAGATCTGCCCCTCATATATAAGCACAGCACTAATTGAAGGAGATCACCCATATACGGGTCAGTTCTCAGTGCTTATGCAGTAGGAAGGCCTCTGTAATCCACCTGTAACCAAATATTTTACTGTTGGGCAGGAATTCCCTATTTGTGCCCTGCTCTGCATACTTGTCTCTCAAAGCTGTCAGAAGAGGCTTCTAAGAAAGAAAGAGTATAAGAAAGAGGACATGCACTTGTTCTCCACTGACATGGAGGCCACTCCTGGAGAACTTTCACTATTTCTCAAAGCCAAATTTTGGCCCTATGTGTAAAAAATCATAGCAGATTGATTGAAATGTGTTTATTCACTACAAATTGCCCTAGCTGGAAAAAAGGAGATAGCAAAGACTCTGTTTTGAAATTTTTGCAAACTGATCTTGATCACTGTGTTCCACAGAAGCCAGAGGGTGTTTGGAGCACTTGTAAAGAACTTTTTCCCCCAGTCTTTTTTTAAAATAAAAATAAAAATGTGATTATATGCACAAATTCTGATTTTGTCATGGGAGCACTGTTAGGAATTGCTGATAACATATGAGCATATAATAAGCATTAAAAATGTAAAAGTACAAGATAAGCAAGTGATTGCCTTTTCAGCAGAACTCACTCACAAGTGTTTACCTCTCAGAAATGCCCATATCTGCTTTTAAAAATTTCTGAGGTTCTTTGCATGCAGTGTCCTGTTGCACATTAAAACTAACTTTCTTTACACCTTTTGAACTTGTTATTTGGTATGTTAATAGTGCATTGTTACCCCTTTCCACTACACTACTCATCAAATCTAATTTTGCCGTGTTCTATCTGTGTTGAGAGAATTTGATAGCAGGGCCACATATTTGTTTGCACATATTCTTTACAAATAAAAAGGGTTATGTCGAAGTCTGATCCCTCTGAAACCAACAGGGATCAAATTGAAGAGAATATGTTTATTCCCTATTCCAGTATTTTATTACAAGTAATATACAAGGATCCTGAGTTTCATTTCAGGTTATGCCATAAGTGTTCTCTTGGCTGCCCACTATTTTTTGCTTTTTTTTCCCCCCCCCGTCTCTACTCTTTCTTTCAGATAAAAACACTGCTGCCATCATCCTGATCCCTCACCCCATCTCTGTTAGTCCTATTACATACTGTTGTATATAAATAATAAAATAATATTGCTTTGGGTTAATATTTTCGTGGAGAATACAACCTTCTAATTTCTCTAAACAAAATTTTGCCAAACAGTTTTCATTATGTTTTCTTATATCTAAATTTTGTTTTTTATTGATTAATGACAAGAATTCTAAGCTAAAAAGTTCTAAGGTATTTATCACTTTATCATTTACTCTCTGTGGTCAGAAAAAAGAGAGGACTGATTGAATACAGATGCTCTACATGCCGCTATTTTCAGGAGTTCCTCAGTAACACATAGTGATGGATCAACCTGCTGGTTGACTGAAACAATTTACTTTATCTTTCTGAGAGGATGTCAGTTGGTGCACAGTGGAAGGTGGTGAGGGGACTCTCAGCCATACTAATGTCTTCCAAGTTCTTTTGAAGCTTTTGAAGAAATCTGAGGATCTGAAAAGGTAGAAGAGGGCAGAGGATTTTGCATTTCCTTGACTGGGTAAGTGATATTCAACTGCAGATCTGCAAGGAATGTAAACACATTTCCCTATTCAAAATGCCAGTGGTGTAAACCCTGATAAAATTATCTTTTCCTGAAGCGTCTCAGGAATTTCAAACTTGGAAATGGACAAATTGCTTAAAAGTGTGTGCTCAGTTGCTCACTAGAATGATTCATTAAAAAAAAATAATCCTTTATAGTCAGTATCAGCAAAAACCAAATCTTAACTAACATGGAAATAAATTGACCTTGAAAGAACTTATTTGATGACACACTGAGAATAGACCAGACAACCACATGGTGAATGCTATACTGACATTTAGGCTTCAACTCCATTAATTACATCAGAAGCACTGCTTCTAAATAGGTAATTTATATTTGTCAAATGCATCTGTCTGGCTTAGTATAATCACAGGGAAGATTTTTCAAGTTCGAGGAGAAATAACTACATAACACACACTAGTAAGGGAATATGGGAAAAAGTGGAATGGCCAAATGTAAATTTTATAGCAGTTCCTTCTTCATTTGACTTGGGTTTAGGAAAAGCTAATGTTTATTTTCAGATTATTTCCTAGGCAGAATTGAGCAAATATAAAGACACATTATTTTCCTGGCACAACTGTTTAAATTCACATAAAAATTAACAGATTCTGTTTATAGCAGCAGATAATTTTACCCCAAATATTTGCTCAAAATCAATGCATTTCCTGAGTGGTTTATATCTTATTCTACTCCAGCAAATCTGCTGAGAGTCAGTATGTCCTATTCTGCAACTAAGATGACTCCTGCAAAAATAATTCCCTCCTTTGAAAAATATTACCTTTTCAGACACTTTTTAGCTGTCTGGCAAAAAAAAAAGTACAAATTCCAGCTCATTAATTCTTCCATTGTCCACCTGGATCATCCTGGAATGATTTTACTTCTCTCTAGGGTACACTTCAGAAGGTTAATTTCCACTATATTGCTCCAGATGGGCACACACAAAACTTGGGTTTTACTACAATTCTGTCAGAATGCTGCCTCTCTGTACTATCACTTTTTTTTAAACCCTAGTGCTTATGAAAGGTTTATGCTCCAACAGAGTTTCCAAGACATGTATGAGGTGATATTAATAAACCAGGGCCCATGTCATTCCCAGTTATGAATTCTCCCTGATGCTTTAATTTGCATTTAAATCTTGCAAGAACTTTTTGTTTAAAAGAAAATATGAGGCAGTTAATATTTTAATTCACTACGAACTAGTTGCTTTAGGAATTCAAGCTGGGAATTTTGTGTACTCAGCATACACACTCTGTGTTAGGCATTAAGTGCATGTAGCTAGTTTGGTGTTAGTCTTGTCTGGAAAACTGCCAGTGAAGCTGAAACACCCCTTTTGACACATTCAGAATAGCAGGAAACCTCTTCATGAATAATTATATCTACAGGATTGTTTACATTCAGAACTTTAAATAAATATAACACTTTAAGTAGAACCACATTTGTCTTAGCATGCTGTTCAAGAGCATATAAATCATAATTTACCTTTGCTGCACAACCTAATGCAATCTATTAAGGAAATAGTTCTTTTAATAACAAGACTACAGGAAACAGAGAGCTCAATCACACATAAAGAGACAATAAGATTACTGTTAATACACTTTTAACCTTTTAATAAATCATTCTGATTAGCACACAGAGCTGAAAGAATCAGTGCTTGTTTTCTTACAAGCCCCATTTATGAACTGAAAATTTTACTGCCCCAGAAAACCCATAGAAAATTGTGTCCCCATTCATTCCTTCATCCTTCTGGTAGAAGCCCTGGTATGTCCCACTCACAGCCAATATTTTTATAATTAACAGAAATAATTTTTAAAAGGAAAAAAAAAAAGGTTGCAACTCCTATATTTATCTGTGGTTCAAAATATTAATCTAAGTCTAAAATACAAAACTCAGAAGACAAATTGATCATTTAATGGTGTTCAAAAATTATAAAATGTTAATATTTTAAAACTGTTTACTAAATTATTTAGGGAAGGAAACTTCATTCAAGTGCAATCAATGAGACACTAAGCTAACAGTATCATATAGCATAACAAACTTATTCAAATTTGGTCATATAGTTGAAAAAGGGCGTACTGATACAAAGAATTCTAACCTTCACACCAGTCTCAAATTATTTAGCCCTGAATAGTTATAAGGGATGGGAAGTTTATAGCAAAAAAAATACTTCTTTTTAATCAGAACAGAATTATAACATTCTACTAGCAAGTAAAAGCAAATTCAAAATTTGAATGCTGGATCAATATGAAAAATACTGGTAATCTGAAGCAATTATACTTCAAGCATCTGCAAATCTCAGGAACAAACATGCTCTCACTACTGACAGTACCTTTCATTTCTTGTCTCTGTCCAGTCCAACCTGGTTCCAGTGCCAAACAAATGATGTCTCTGAGGTTTCCTTCACAAAGCCATAGCCATAATTGCAAATGTGGCAAAAAAAAAAAAAAAAAAAAAAAAAGTTTTTAAAGGGGATTATTGGATTCAGGATTACAAATGAGTTCTCATTTTTAATTTTGTCTTGAAAATTCTTTTTTTTCTTGTTTCAAGTGACTTGGTTAAACCATTGATAGCTCACAGGAGACCTTGAAGTTTGTTTCAGAAGTGCAAACAACTCTCTAACCTCCCTCTGATTTATTACCTGAGTGGTTGCTGGCAGCCAAATAGCCAGTAAAATACACAGATTAATATCTCACTAGCAAAATAAAAAATAAATAAGAAAAAAAAAAACAGCATCAAAAAGACACTTTTGATATCTGAGTGTGGTACACACTGATTTTTACAACTTTTTTTTTTTTTTTTAAGCCATATATGCCTAACTCATGATTTTTAACTTCCTTCCAGGAAAAGGATGTATTCATTGGATGTACCCAAGGAGTACATAGACTGCAATGAACCAGATCAGGCTTTGTTCTGGCTTACAGTGTGCTCCTCCCATATTTTGCTGAAGGGTTTTGTTTAGCCACCCGTATTTGGCTGGTGACATCATCAGTATAGCTCTAGGGCCTTTAGCAATATAGCTCAGAATGCTTATAGATGGCAGTTAGCTTGGAAACTGGGCCTTAACAAGGTAATTTCTTTCTTGCTTGTACTATATTGACTGTCCCTGAGCTGCAGATTTTGGATTCACTCACTCCAAATAAACCCTCCTTTGTAGCTAGGCATCCTGGCTAGCTCTGCAGGACACTCAGACCATTCCAGAGCCTTTCACAGGACTCTCCATGACCAACCTGCTCCCACATGTGCCAGTCCTTCCTGATGCCTCTTCTGACCCCAACAGCATGCACAGGGTGCCTGTGCATGCACACCCATGCACGTCAGCACTGATGCTGCACACAGGGCTGTGACTCCACACGAAGCACTCTGAAATAAGGCACCAACAGCCAGAGACAAGGCTGTGCTGTTGGGTGTAGATGACAGCTAGTACAGAGCACCATCCAGGAAAGAGTCCACTAAGGAAATCTGTGATTTGCTGAAATATTATAACATTTTACTTGGAGATTTGGAGGAGGACAACCACTCCATCAGCTGATGGACTTCAGTCATTAGTGTTCAGCACAGAAACCTCAAGGGCCAGCACAAGCCAGCTCCTACCAGCACCTGATCTTTTCCTGGTGTCATGTAGACTTTAGAAGCCTGATCTTCATGACAAATTTTGTTTACCTTCGTAACCATGACAAACAACAAAAGCTGATCATGTGATGCTTGTGCAATCAAAAGGATTGATAAGACCAGCAGCACACAGAAAAACAACAAAGTAAAATTAAGCTTTGGTTAAAAATTAATTGGCTATATATATACCTGATAAAAACATGCAAACAAACATTTATTATATGGCAAAAGCTCCTGATAAAAAGAAAAAGCTCAGAGCTTAAAAAATAACCAAGAAAATATTTAGACACATTTAAGTGTAGAACTTGCTTCTGTATTGTAGGACACTCTTGCTCCCAGTTTTGACTTTTTCATGGCTGATCCTTTCGCCTGAACTCAGGCCATACACTTGAGATGAAAATTGTCTTGGTTCTATCTGAATGCATATTCACAGAAGGCCCTTGTAACCATGTTCTCATAATGATATTTGAAAAATAAAAGAGCATATTTAAAAGTAGGCAGAAGTATTTATGTTATAATGTTCACATACTCTTCCTGTGAAAAGAAACAGGTGAATATTGTACCATAATCCAATTTATTTTAAAGCTTTTTTTTTTCTCAAACAGTAGCTAAAAACAGACCTCTGAGCTGCTGGATTTAGGTTTTCTTTCTTCTTTAATGGTCTATAAAAATACCCAGGGTTAGCTAGCAGAGCAGCATACTTGTAGTGTTCCCACATCTCCATCTAATATCAAGTTTAAACATCACACCAGAAAAAAGTAACCCACTAATACTATAGCAGGTTGAATTTTTTTTTCCTTTTTACATAATCATTTGGAAATGCCACGTTTTCAAGTCTGAAATTTTTGTGCAGGATTATAGCAGCCTAAATTTAACTGAGTCTGCCATGGACTTGCTGACCTACATGGAAGTGGCAGATGCCAGGACAAAAGGTAAACATGTGGTTTCAGGCTTTGACACGTGAAGATTTTTGACACTGAAAATACAAAATGTCTTGTACTGTTACCACTCTTCTGTGCAAAGAACAGTGCTCTGTATTCTTTTTCCAAAGCCAGTAACATGTCCTCATTGTCTTTGGAGGAGTCTCCTTATTCTAAAAAGTAGCTGTCATTTCCCAGCTACTAAAATGGAGGAAATTGATGTTCCTTAACTCATTAAAGTCATGCTTAGATGAGTGCCTGTACTTATCTCTTTACCATGTGCAGCTTCCAGAAAACCTTAGTTAATTTTTAAATACTCTTATTTTCTAGAATGCTCTTCTTAGAAGATGAAAGTTTCTTTCTTATAATAAACTTCTGGCATTTAAGGAGGGTTTTTTACTGAAAAGTGAACACAAACGCTATATAAATGTTGAATAATAAAGATCATTAAATTTAAAGTTTAGGGATTATGAAATGGTTATAAAGCCATAATTAAATTCCCTTTTCTGTTGTCTGAAGGCTGCTTTGAAACACTTTTGTTCACTTTGCGAACAGTATACCTGGTGTCACTTCAGAGAGGAAGACAATACTTATTTTCTCCATTTCCAGCATGACTTCTCTGGTTTGCATTGACATGTTTTGGGTTGACTATTCTTGGAGCTGTTCTCCATTTTGTTAAGATGATATGTGGAACAATTATGTAGTCTTTCTTCTCAGCCTATAGACCACATATAGCAAACAGAAGTATTCGCTTTTTCTGCACAGTTGTTTCTTTCTCAGCTAAATTTCATATGGTTGTGGTAAGTCCAGTTTGCTGTGCAAACAAGGCATCACCAGGAAAATAGAGCAGAGTAACATAAGGAATAATGCACTACTCAGATAATATATCAGCATAGTAGGAATACCTCTAGGTGGCATAACATAATGACTTTTCCTGCCATGCAAGGCCAGCTGATGGGAACCAGAAGCCATCATCTTGTCAAGAAGCATTTAGAAATTATGGGAAACACTGTCCTAATAAAATACTATTAATATTTTTTTCCAAATTTAAGAAAATATTCACTGGAATGCTTGACATAAAATAACTTTTTTTGTTTATGAATATTCCTGTAACAGAAATTCCATAATTGTCAAAATTAATCAATAGTCAAAAGCAAGGAAGTTCACAGGACAACTTTTAGAAAATGTAATGCAGGAACCACTGTGTTATTTTCATTCCATACAGTTATCTTTAAAAAGATAGAAGTTCTGGCAGAGAAGTTATGTATGTATTGTTTCGAAGTTTTGAGTGGCTCTTTTCTGGATGTATGAGTGATAGCAGTTGGGACTGGCTGCTATGATCTCTGCCATTTAGAAAGCTGCCCGTACAAATGGTGTGTCTTCTTCTGTCCCAACAGTTCAGTGTGATGCACTGTAAAGTCTGCAGCTTACTCCAAAGAAAGCAAGCAAGAATCAGATAGATCTCTCATTTGTCATCTCTGTGTCTTCTGCTCATAAATCAGAATTTCCATGAACCCCCTAATGAAATTCCCCACCATGGAGTTACTTTTCCAGGCTTCTTTTAGGTGTTCCACAGCTTTCCCATGGTCCATATTGGCCATGAGCCATGTTTTTTTGTTAAAATGGTGCTAAGCCAATGCTAATAGTCTTTTCCTTTCCAGTAGATTTTATTAGATTGGGTTAACGGTAGTTACACAGCTTCCGATTCACATCTGGCTCAGATTTGGATGCTTTGCACAGAGGATAAAGTTATGCATTCGCAAAATTTCATTTAACTGTAGTTTCCATTAAAGCACACAGTTACAGTATTTTACTGGCTCTTATGTTGGAATCTTTAAACTGAGATCTGCTACTTGTGATTTTAAAGCACCAAGTTTCACAGTTATCTATCATTTTAAGTAAGAAATCTAAATTCTATTTTGAAAGTTTTTGATGCAGAGCAGGCTGACTATTCACAAAAGAGATTGTGAGTGTCATAAAATATGATACTTTGCTTAGAAGAGAATTAAAGACCCATATTCTTCTTACCTGTACCAAAATGTGTCCTCTTCTGAGCTACCATATATCCTATACCTTTTATTTACTTCTTATTGCAGCTGCTTACTACCTGTGTCTAATGCTTCTGCTTTCCCTGTGTATGCTGTGCAGGAAAACACTTTGGGAAATGCCCTTGAAAGCAAAGTCAAAATAGTGTATCTAAGAGTAATTGAAGATGTTTATAAAAGTTCACCATACTGCATTAAGATGTCAGTCTCGGAAGTGACTTTGACTCAAGGAAGAGCTTTGATTTTTCTTTGGAAATGCTTTTCCTTGGGATTTCATTAAGAAATGAGGGCTCCTCTTGTGACTGTTGTAAATATCTATCCACAGGGAGTCATTTAAATATTATTTCAGTTAATTAAGTTGGTGCTTGCATTGAAAAAAAATTAAAAATTATTATTTTTCATGTTATCTATTTTTTTTCATATTTAAGTTCCAGTTTCTAAACTCTACTGTTCATCATAACAGCTTTAGCGACTATGCTAAAATTAATCAAATTTTGCCCATGATTACTAGAAATTATATCTCCAAAACATGGTTTTGCCTTACCTCTTCCCAGCTAATTTATTTTAATCTACAGGTAGTTAAACTGGCATGATTTAGATTATTAAATCCCTGACACATCATGCTTAATAAATTGTCCTTTCCAAAAGCATCCAAATGTATAATTACTTTCAACAGATATCTGCTCAGCAAATATCTTGGTGTAGTAATCAGGTTTTCTAGTTTGTTAATGACCCACTTGCTTCCTTACTGACAGCTAAATGAGGGAAAAGCATTACACAATGACAACGTTCTGCGTAGGAGCTGTCCATTGCCATGTGTAAAGTCCAACACCCATCAGAGCAGGTGAGGGACATCAGACTGACTTCATTGTGCTTTTTATACCACAGTGTGGTATGGTGCTGAAAGGTATGTAAATAATAGAACACTGTGTGGGACTGAGTTTGTATAAGTCTGACTAGTTCACAGAGTTTGAAATAAAGATGCATATGCATGGATACTCACTAAAGCAACACAGCATATTTATCTTCAAACTGTTTATACAGCACAAGGCAAAAGATAGTAAGAGTTGTTCCTTGTTAGCAAAGAAATTACATGTATTTATATATACACAAAGAAATCCAACAGAAAGGAATTTAAATGTTTGAATTTCACATCCAAAAGATGTATCCATTCATCCATGGGGAATAGGCAGTGTGTGCAGAAGCAAAGAAGCTTTACATTTTTAAATTAGTAAACAATTCATCCTGATCCCTGAAAACCTTTGAAGTCTAAATATTGCCTACAGTGTACAAGGTGTAATTGAAACTCCGTTTGTCTGAGATCAAACCCAAGGGAAGTTGACTGAACTTGAGTACACTAGTCAGTTCAGTTTAAAACAGCCTTCTGAAGAGAGCATGGGCTTTGTTTGCCTGCTTGTTTACTTTTTAATACGACACCTTCCTACCAATTGTTTTGCAAAAGTCCCTAATTAAAGGTGGATGTTATTGTGAGCAGGAGATTGCTTTTATGAACAAGCAGTTTCTAGGAAAGGTCTAATATGATCAGCATAGAAGGAAGCAGCACATGTGCCTTGATTTGTGTTAAATTTTTTTGCTCCTTATTGGTAAAACAGTCGCATTTCAAAGCCAGACACCGAAGCTCAGGGAGGGTAATGTCAGACATATTTTGCATCACAAATGCAAGGCAAGTAATTGCAACTGCCTGTAGAAAAATCCTAACAGGACATCTGCCTGTGTGTGAAGCGTAGGTGTCTATCTAGAAGCACACAGACATACTGTGCACAACTTTGCAGGACACTTTATGTAACTTTCATATGCAGTAAAAAGTTAAGAAAAGAATTAAATTACAGTGGGAAAAATTCTCTAACATTTTCCCTCTTCTGCACAATACAAAGGACTCTACAGGCTGGAACCCAGTTGATCTGATGCCTGCTTATCCAATAGTAAGCACAACAATGCCCAGAAAATTATCTTAATGGGTTTTTTTCCTTGGGTTTGGTCATTACAATTCTCTCCTAGCTACATTTACTGGCAAACTTACTAAACAAACAAGGCTGTCCAAACTCTCCATCTTGTACACTGACAGAAAGTGGAAGTTTGACTTTACACACCCTTGTTATGGACTGATTATTATCTCTTTGTATATGGTTTGTGGGGTGCTATTTTTGTGAGACAGACAGGGGCAACAGAATCACATAGAAGCACAGTCTGTAGGCTTTCTATCTTCTGCCAACTAATTGTTAGCAATATATCTAGTGAAGGATTTATTGCTTCAGTTTAATTGTTGGGAAAACAGTGCTTGCACCGTGTGCATCTTTCAGTGGAGAGAAGGAAAAGGAGCCAGAAACAGACAAGTCTTTAAGACATTTAGAGGAAATATACATGAACCCACATGTAAAACCTCACTCAAGCTGAGTATTCCAAAGCTGACATGTAATACTGATTACATGGGACTGGGAATACCTGTATGTTTTAGATACATCCTGCCTGTTAAGTCCCTTATTTCAAATTAATAATGATACTTGAACAGAACTCCTGCTTGGGGCAGAAGTGTGAAAATACAGGATAGGGGAAACATCACTCTTACAACTCCTAATAAATTCTTACACATCTTCTATCATAAAGCATATCTCTAAAATAAGATATTAATGTAGATTTTTTTTTTTCACTTGGTGATACTCTACCACCATGAAACTGCAGTTATGATTGAAGGATGAAAAGGAATATAAAAGTAGAATCACTGAAGTTGGAGGAACTGAATGAGAACCATGAAAAATTTGACCACAGTGGTCAAATGATTCTCAGAAACTTCTTTAAACACATTAAAAATTACTGGTGCCTTGGGCTAGATTTTAAAATTGTACCATGTATTATCTGTGTACTTCAAATTTTAGATGAGATTTGTCATGCTCATTAGAGATACAGCACTGAGGGGTTTTCTTCTACCAAAATACAGCATCATATCCTGATTTTTGCAGTTTCCCAGAAAGTCATTCCTAGGAAACCAAACCAGGGAAAGCTATAGGAGAGTTCTTTATGCTTCTCCATATATAAAGCTAGGTGTCCAATATGAAGTCATCTGAGAGATAATCTGTAGATGGGGCTCAAAACTACTCTAGTACCAGCTGCAACAATTCTGTCAGAGAAGCTGTATTGTGCCCATATTTAGGGAGAAAGCAAACAAGGCCAAGAGCTATTTTCCTGTGCTTGGCATTTGACAAAGCTGTTTCATGTCCACATGGGCAAAAAGACTATGGTTATGGAGCAATTTGTTGTTGAACTCAGCCCTGAAAAAACACAAAAACCATTTCCCAAGTAGAGAGTGGCTCAGGGGCCATTGCAAACAGGTCAGACTGGGAATTCAGCTGAGTTTTGTATTTTTTTGCCCCTGAGCTAAAAACTGATGATTAAAAAGCCAGAGCTGCATCCTAATAACCACTGCTGTGGTATGGACTGGGAGGGAGGAGGCTGAACTCCCTCCTCTTTCTGGATCTTGCCTGTGCTGAGTGACCACACTCTGTGATCCTCAGAACACAAACCTGTATTTCTCTCTGTTTTATACAACAGCAAAGCTGTCACTCTCAAGACTTTCTCCTCTGTTTTACGATTTATTCCACTCCAGTTTTTACATAGTTAGGATCTCATCTAGCATTTCAGAGCTGAAACAATTTTAACTCCCTGTACCATATCCTTAACAATTTTACACTATTTGTCACAGGAATGCTATATTAATGCTTAGGTAACCCAACTTTTGCACATCAGTGCAGCTGATCAGTTGTAATTAGAGCCTGTCTTGAAAATATTATGATATATCTTTGATTACAAACAGCAATTTTAATGGTTAAATGACAAGTTCTACATTTAATAGCCCCAAATGAAAACTTGAAAAAAGGGCACATGGCAACAATGACTATTAAAATAGAATATGAAAGATAAAATTTATTATTCAACAATAGCAAAATATTAAAAATATTAAAATACAATATAAACAATAAACAATAGCAAAATATTAAAAAGACAGGGCAACCATAAACTGCAATAATCAAAAAATAAACTATTAAAAAGGCATGGAAAAGCAGCAGTGGCTAATCCATGTAACGAGATACCTTCTGTTTAGTGCAGTGAATTGGTAGAAAACAAAGAGAGGACAACACTAGATACTGAACTTCACTGCACAACTATTAACTGGAAGTATCGTTCTTTTTTTATTCACTTTCAGAGGATGTTAAAATTGTACCATCACAGTTTACTAGTTTGAAATGGAGGATGCCATGGGTAATAATTTTGAGTTGAATAATTGCACTTCAGAACATTGTAATGGAAGTTTCCCATGCATTTATAAATGTACCAGCAGAACAAAAATGTGTTGCTTTCCAGTTTATCAGAAAAATGGGATTTTACATGCACAACCTATTTACATTTCAAAACCAATACTATATTCTTAAATGTTCATTGAGTGTATATTTTGAAAAGTAGATTAATGGCCCACCTGGGAAAGAGATTAGAACTGAAATTCAAATCTTAGTTTTTAAGAGTAATGAGAAGATTCCTGGCTATAATCTACAATCCGCAAGAGCAGAGTTAATTGAACACTAAATTCTGAGTTAGCACCAATGGAATATGTAGCCTCTGCTGGCAGTCTGGTCCAGAGAGAAACTGGTTGCAATACTTAAAACTGAATCACTGAAAATATTATTACACTGTAAGTATTGCAAAATAACAGTGATCCCAGTATTCATATGACAGTGTTTTTGCAAAAGTAAGAAGACAGAAAAGAAAAATGTTCATGGCTTGGTGCACAAAAATATTTCAGAGTTGCTATAATGCCCTAGCTCTTCCTTCCAAGCCTGATGCTTGGGCAATTTGCTGACCTGCCAATAATTTTTGTGGTGAAGGGTGTCCCTGCTCACAGGACTGGAAGTGCAAAGGCATTTGGGACCCATCAGAGAGAGAGAGAATCACAGAATCCCAGAATAGGCCGAGTTGGAAAGAACCTATAAGGATCATGAATTCCAAGATCCTGCACTGCACAGGACACCCCAAGAGTCACATCTAGTGCCCAAGAATATTGTCTAAGTGCTTCTTGAACTCTGTCAGGCTGGTGCTGTGACTACTTCCCTGGGGAGCCTGTTCCAGTGCCAAATCACAGGAACCTTTTCCTGATATCCAACTAAACCTCCCCTGACTCAGCCTCAGGCCATTCCCTTGGATCCTGTCCCTGGTCACCACAGAGAAGAGATCAGTGTCTGCCTTTCCTCCTCCCCTCATGAGAAAGCAGTAACTGCAGTGAGGTCTCCCTTTGGTCTCATCTTCTCCAGGCTGAACAGATCAAGTAACCTCAGCTGCTCCTCCTTCCCCTCAAGGCTATTCGCTTCTTTCCACCCTTCCTTTGGACTCTATCTAATAGTTTGACATATTTCTTATATTGCAACACCCAAAACTGCCCCCAGCATTTGAGGTGAGGCTGTCCCAGTGCAGAGCAGAGGGGACAACCCCCTCCCTTAACTGGTAGATGATGCTGTGCCTGATGCCCCCAGGACATGCTTGGCCCTCCTGGCTCGCCATGGACCTGGATCCCCAGGTCTCCCTTTCCATGGCTCTGTTCTCCAGCATTGCATACCGTGGTCTGTCCATACATCGGGGGTTGCCCCATCCTAGGTGCAGAATCCATCATTTTCCTTGGTTGAACTTCCTAGGGTTGGTTATTTCCCCAGCCTGTAATTTGTGGAGGTCTCTCTGCAGGGCCTCCCTGCCCTCCAGAGAGTCAACAGCTCCTCCCAGTTTAATATACAGGTCCCTTTGTTTATATTTTCTTTTGTTTAATCTCTTTTTAGTTTTGGATTTAATTTTCATATTCTTTCATATAACACCATGAGCTGGACAGTTGTTTCTTAAGCAGCTCTGCAGAATTGTTCTGCAGAGCAACTTCTCTTTTATAATTTGAATTTTCAAAGTAATGGATGTTATTAGATTGATGCTGAAATTTCATGCAGAAAATAAAATATATATTTTCAGCTACTATATACATTCCAAATTACTAGCTAGGGGGATAAAGATGGGTTTGAGTTGATTTTTGTTTTAACAATATCTTGTCCCAAATTTGCATTTTCTCACTTCTCATGTTTGATTACCCAAGAACGTGATTTTTTTCAGACATCAGATGAGCATGTCTCTTGCTCATTCCTTCCCCAAAATGAACATCTGTCACCTAAGCATCACTCAGATCTATCTCTGATGTGAAAAGGTTTTATGAAACAGAATTTACATACATTTTAAGTTCTAGAACTTTCTGTAGTCATCTCACTGCTGCAGTGAAAATATGCATGGTGACAATGTGATCAGTCTAATGAGACCTCCTTGGGATTTAGCCCACAGTATTAGCCATGGTCTCTTCCTCCTACAATACAAATGCTTCAGTCCCTCCTGCAAAACCAAAAGTGTGAAACCTGGGTTAACAGCAAGCACAAGCTCTGACAATGTGACATTTAAATCTTCATCATAGCTGACCTTTTGTTAACAAGAGCTAGCCCTTCATGTTGTTTGAATGAAAGTTTGCTTTAACAACTTACTCTTCAAAAGTGTAAAACACTTCATGCTTGCTTCTTAAAAATTACTTTATTGTTACATTTCAAAGTTAGCACTGATGAAAAAAACCTACAAACCTCAAAGTAAATGAAAGACAAAGACAAAGAAAACAAAGCACTTCTGAAAAGGTTATACAAATAACTATAAGAACTGTTAAAGCTTTTTTTTTTCCTTTGGGTAGAAACTTTGAGGTTTATTCTTAGTTCAATCAAGGACAGCAAACAGGAATTATTTTAAAACAAGTTTTAAAGTAGACAATTCAGATACCCTACATTAACAGGCTTGTACAATGCTGGATCTTCTGGAGCCCACACTGCTTGTTGCATGCAGTCAGGAAGGCTTTGTTCAACACTGTGGCTTTGGAGAACAATACCAGCTGTTTTTCATTTGAATATGCACCTATGTTCATATCCTGGCACCCAAAGGTTTCCTTGATTGCAGCATCTTGTTCGAAATGTTTGGGGCTTCTCTGTCTGCTTTTTATCCCTGCCACTAGGGACTGTACCACAGCCTATCTATGCCCTGAGCTGTGTGGGGACCAAGTGGGGCACCCAGCCCCAGGGAGTCACTGGTGCAGCATGAGCAAGCAGGGGACTCCCAGCCTCCTGTTCACCCTCCTGAGCATCACTGTGCCCCCACATCTACTTCTGTCCCTTCTCTTTTAATTTGCTAAGGTTAAGCATAGAATTCCTATCTTGAGATGACATTATTTTAAGCAGACAAGGAAAATGTTGATGACAAGCACTTATAGTTCTGTATTTTGTGATTGTTTTTCTTCACACTTTTAATTTTTGCCTTCAAAGCCCCCTGAGCGCTCAGTTTCATATTGGTTACTTGCATGATTAGACTTTCCCCTTTTACTTTAATTCTTGCAGTTTAACCTTCTGTTTTCTGCTAATAAGATAACTCTGGCAACCTTATCTTGTCATCTTATTTCATTTGTGACAATCCCAGCTGTTTGCTCGTTTATTCTTAAGTCTGTCACTAGGTCTAAACAATGACTGTTAGAGTCTATCTTTTGCTTTAAATGTCCTTTAACTGCCCATGACAGCTATTGGGATGTGTTTTAATACTCTGTAATGCTCTTCAACTTTTCCAAGTTGAAATGCCAAGTTCTTTCTTATTCTCCTTTTTTTGACACATTCATCTGAGGAACCAGATTAATATGATCTGCATTTCTTTTGGTCAATCCCTTGTGTGCCTCTTTCAAAATTTCCTTCATAAAAGCCAACTCCTTATCCTTTTCTGATAGTCTCCTTCCTAGTTCTCCCTGTAATGTTGCTAAACTTCCTTAGAGTTTCACTTCAACACATGGCCCAGCCGCTGAAACAATACCCTGTGACTGAATGTTGTGCTTCAAACCAATAAAGAAGGTACAAGTTGCCAGCACTGAATAAACAGTAAGCTGAGGTTTGTGGTTTGCACTGCTGCATTTTTTTTCCTTAAATTCTCCCTAGCTCTTTACAATTGAATTACTGCTTTCTAACTTTCTCTTACTGCAAATAAATCTTCCGAAGGGCATGCTCTGCTGCAGCATGCTTACACAGTGCAAGACAGCAGAAGATGCAAGCTGGGAAGGTCTCTGGCTACCAATTTCAGCTCTGTATAAGCTACCTTTAATGCTCTCTGAGTAGGATCATGCAGCTGTTGCCAAGCCTCCTTCCATGCCAAGTAGACACTGTGGGTTATTGCAAGGTAAATCCAGAGGCAGCTGGAGTGAAGGAAGCATGGCCAGAATCTGACCCCCTTCAGATTCTATTCTGAGCACAAGCCAATAAGGAAAACTTCACCCCTTCCCTTTTAGGAGGCTTAATTACGAATGAAGTAGTGAGAAGGAAGTTTATAGTCTGTGTTTTAAACATCTGACTGGGTATCCTCTCTTTGAGCTGTGGCCAAACAGTGGAGATGCCCAGGGCACCTCAACAGTGCCACTGAAGCACCAACACCAGCAGAGCAGCTGCCTGGGATGGCCATTCCAGCTCTGAAAGTCCTCACTTCCCCATGACCACCAGAGTCTCATAAATACTGACAACTGGCTCTGAGAGTCTCAGTCCTTAAGGCTCTGTCACGTAAATGAAAAGAGTCATGCCACAATTAAAATCCTTTGAAACATAGCAGATGTGTGATCCACTTCTGGTTTGAATCTTCAGAGGTACATCAGAGTGAGAAGTAACCATTCATTATCCAGGAAGCTGAAAAGTCTGGGCTGAGAGGAGTGGGTTGTAACTCCTCTTCCTTTTTTGTTTTGTTTTGTTTTGTTTTGTTTTGTTTTGTTTTGGCATTTTCATGCTGGTTTTCACCTCTTTGGAAAATACTTTCATTTAAAAAAATGAAAAACAAAAAAACTACAGCCCTTAACACCACCATTAATTCAGGGGGAAAAAAAAGCAAAGTAAAAAATATTCCAACCACAAAATATTTAAGAGTTTCTTATGCAATACCAGCAATAAAGAAAAAGTTGCAAGAAGATAAGAAAAATATGAAAACTTATGTTGTCAACACAGCAGTACTGCAAACCAGTGATGTCTGAAATATGGTCAAAATAAATCCCTCTGGTATTGCAGAAATAAGCCAGTAATTTTTTCTGTAAACCAAATGTATTAACAAAACCTTGAAGTTTTTCCAAAACAAGCCTGAAAAGAAATTCTCATTTTCAAATATGCAAGGTCTCCAGAATGTGTGTTAACCTCAAGGGTCTTGACTGGTTTATTGAATTTTACTCTGTTTTAATGTAATGAAAAACACATAGGTGGTTAGAGATTGGTGTTCTTGTCTCTGTGTGCCTTTCAGTGAGTTCTTGATGGGATGATTTCACACTCATCTGCTCTCTGGCTATGACTGTGACAACTGTGAACCCTCCTGCTCTCTTGTTGGAACATACAGAGAAATTAGGGGAAAAGCTAGTGTATATATGCTATTGGCATAACCCACCCTTATTAACCTTCTGAAAACTGGGGAAATGTTGGTGAACTACCCTGAAATGTGTTGGAGGCTGCCTCAGGAGTTGGAACTGCAGAGACACCTCCAGGAGGGCACCTGACAGGTTATTTCTGTCCTCCTTTTCTCCTGGCCCAGGTACCCAAAGATTCATTATCCTCCTAGAGACATGTGCCCAATGGCTGTTGATTCTCCATTTAATTGTCTCCTGCCTGTCCAGCCTGAGCATTAGGCTCAGCACAATTTTTAAAGGCTGTCCCAGAAACCTTGAGTAACAAATATGCTCATGACAAGTACATCCAAAAGCTGACATTTTCTGGAAGCACTATGATTCCATGAGTTTGGGTTTTAGAGAGATAATGATTGTTGCAAAATGTTGTGAAAACTGTGTGAAATGTGTTAGGACTGCAAGCTGGAGTATGTGGTTAGGGAGTTATCCAAAGATTTTACATGCTCACAACAGAGCTTGTTCTCAGCTATCATCCACTACAGCCACCAACACTAGTGACAGACAGAGGCGGTGATGGATGAAGTCTCTCAACTCCATCTATTTTCACCATGTTGGAAAGTTTTTTATGAAATTATAAACCTCCTAAACTAAGGTATTCATATGATGTTTTTCCCATGTGTATCCACAAACACTTAGCAGGGTAACTCTACAGTTCTTTTTCAGTGCAAGAAGATTGAAAAAAAAAAAAAAGAAACAATGCTGGAATACTTGGCTGATTGAATCATTTAATTCAAATACAGGGCTGCACCAAAATGCTTCCTCTTCTTTACTCTGCCCAAGCATTTGCACTGGGCTACTTTTTGTTCTCTAATGTATTGATATCCGTGTGCTTCTTCATAACAATTAAAAATAAATACATTTAACAACTTTTGTTTAATCACTGAGGCAGTTTTGCAAAATAACCCAAACCTTTTGTTTGAAATTCTTCTGGCACAGTTCTCATAGGCAGCAGTGCCCCTGTTTGCTGTAAGCAGAAGCCAGAAAGGGAAAGTGGTTCACCCAGAAAGCCAAGGGCAGACCTTGAACCTGAATCCGTCAAAATTTGCTCGATGCCTTGGCACATTGCCTCTCACCAGCCTTCTCTATTTGCCTTTCACAGGCTGAAAGCCCAGCCCGTTGTGCCTGTGGATACAGCTCTGTCTGGCTTCAATGGGTCTGCACAGTCCAATCTGCCCATGCTCCTTGGGAAGGGGTTAATGGGAACAGGAGAACTCAAAGTAAGGTCAATCCCATCAAACATGAGACTTCAAAGGGAAGTTCTTAAAGCCAGGACTATGTGGGTAGTAGTGTCACACTATAGAATAAATTCTGTTTTCTTGACCTTTTTCTACTTCCGTGGTCATAATCAAGCAAAGATTTACAAAAGTCCTAGGATTGTCTTATTTTCTTTTGATGGGTATAAATTATGGCAATGATTCTTTTGTGCTAATATTCAGTTTTGAAAGAAAAGGCTTGTAGAGAAAAATTAAATTAAGCATGTGTGTATTAGACAAGGATAATTTCCTTATATTCTTTTTTTGCCAAGAAATAGTCTTCTGCAAATTTAAAGTGGGGGTATTTTGAAAACCTTGAATTCCTGCATGCTAACATTACCTCTTTCAGTTAAGATACAAGTGTAGCACCTGCACATTTCAGAGGCAAAACTCTCACAATAGCAGATTCAATTTTAATGGCAGCCACCCTCTCACACAGACAATGAGAGGAACTGACAGATCATTATTATCTTGCTACAGTTGCTTGAAAATGCATTGGCTGAGGGAACACAGAATTCCTGGCTGGCATTCCCATGCTGACTGTCACTGTCATGCCAGCCTTTATTCCCACATGTAGCACTTCAGAAGCAGGGGCTTTCTCTTCTGCCTGCACCTTCCTCTACCCAGTCATCCCCCTTCCACACCTTGTCACCTTCCCAGTGTGTTCCTGGGGCACTCTCATAGCTTTTTCACCTTCTGGCACATCACTGCTTCCTAGCTTTACGCTATTTCATGACCACTGTAAGTGCAAAAGTAAAAACTGCCTCCTGTCCAGGTTCTGTGACTCTTAGATGCATTTTTTTATCTACTAAAAAGAGGTTTGGGCCCTTTGCCATGTACAGCTAGGGTAGGTTGCAATGCCAGTGGGTTTTACTCCTGTTTTAGCCTCAGCACTTGCATCCTCAGCCCTCAGCATGGCATTTTACAGGTTTGCTTCAACTATCCATATGGATTTTTTTTTTTATTTTTTACATGCAACTATGGTATAGACACAAGTTGTTTACATACAATGTATGGTATAATAGAGTAACACCTTTTCAAAGCACTCAGTTTGGAAACACATCTGCTTGGACACAGCTGTATAAATGGGTTTTCAGATTATATGGGTGTTGAAACTCAGAAAAATATCTTTTTGGGGATACAAGTTTATTCAGTCAAAAAAAAAGCCACATAAAGGACAATATTTCAGTTTTATTTAAAGGCTCTTAATAAAATAAATAGATTTCTAGAGAGAACAGTGTGCTAAGGTTTTATCACAAAAAGAATTCAGGATATTTTGACAATATAAATCCAAGTATTTAAAGTTTTAATAGTTAATTTTGTGGTGAAAAATTATAATTTATAAATTCATCCAGTCTTATTCATGGGCTTAACTCTTGGATTATGATTTTTTAAAACATCTAACCTTTTTTGAAATAGATCTATATCATGATTTCTATTTCAGTACAAAGTTCAAAATGGTTTAAAGTCTTTATAAAGGCATTATATTTGTAAAGATATTTTAATAAGTTATTGCAATGTAAAGTTTAAAGAAATTTAAAACTGTAAAAAGACAATACAGCTCTTTTTTTGCAGAACTAATTAGCATTGTATTCAACCTAAAATATTTTTCTGTCCAGACAGTGAACTGAAAATGTAGTTACTGCAAAATGTAATAACAGTAATGGCTATATCTCAGTTCTTGACATAAAACACTTCACAAAGAATATCAGTGCCAGTTTCTGACAATAATAATTATAAAATGTTACTGGTTGAGGGACTCTTTGCCAGGCATTGATGTGATGCAATGGCAAGGCAAGGAAATGTAAGGCAAGGTGAGAGAAGGATCCATTATGTCAGAAGGGCAGTGCAAGAAGAGAATTGTGTATTTGATTTTGGGCCTGTTTCTGAAAAGCAGATTTTTTTTAGTTGTTAGGAAAGTGACTAGATTTGAAAAAGCTGACCTCCGTAGAGAAAACTTATATATTAGTTTCTGTTTCAATGTATGTGCTGACTTGGCATGCAGGGACCAACACAAAAGTTTGCATTTTTACTTGCTTAATTCAGTAATAAAACATGTTCATGAGATTACTGTTAAATGTCTAAAAAAATAGGAAAATATCAGACAAATACCTTCTTCCATTGAAATATCTAGAAAATATTACTCTATTATATCTGAAATATCTATAAACATTTGACTCCCTTGCATGAAGAAACAAACATGTAATGGCAAAGTTTAAGAAAATGGTTTCAAGCAATTCAAAGATAAGTTACTGGATCAGTAGGGTTAGCCAAATTCTCCAGTAAAATATTTTCAAATTAGCAGGAAGCACCTTTTTTGCCATCCTTGGTAACTGAACTAACAGCATCTGAAACTCTTTGCATAAACATGACACTGATTTGGGTGAGAACAGGAAAACAAAGAATGCTAAAGACTCTTAAGGACTTTTAAAATGTTTTTCACGTTTTTCATTTTCCAAAAAGAAATATGAATAAAAGAAAATCAGTCCTAAGACTAACATCTGCTTCTATAACTGTAATGTAAAAGATATTATCTATAATCTAATAATTTCAGGGTTGACCTTTCCAGAATGCTTTCACAGATGGGAGTATTTGCTCTCCTGTTCTACTAAATAAGAAAAGTGGAGGTTACTTTTTGCCTGACATGAGACACACACTGCCTAAGATTAGCTCCATCCAGAATAGACTTTGTTTTGCTCCTGGACCTCCTCTGCTGCTCTGTGTTCCTTAAACAGAAACATTATTTAGATTTTAAGATATTTAAAGTGGTGTTGAAGCCCACCAAAATCTTGCTCCTGGAGCAGGAACCTGAGGCTTTGTGTTGCATGTCCTGAGATCCGGCATGAAGGGATAGGAGGGTACAAAGCTTTCTGGAGGTGTGTCATAGGACTGTGGGAAGCCAAACCAGTGTTCAGTCTTGGGAACGCTGCCATTTACAACCCATCCTTGGAGTGAGCTACCTTCAGACTGTACTTGGAGGGAGCTGGGTGATGTCACCCTGCAGGGGAACTGGAGAAAAAACTAATAATGAGGTCAGAAAGACATGTCCTTACAACAGTAGGGTCCAGTACAACAGTTGCCCTCAGCCTTCTTTTATCTTCCAGCACAAAAGCTTTTTGTAAAAAAAGAAGTTCATCATAGTCATCCATGACAGTCCATGAAGTGAACAGCCACAGTGGCACTGAGGGGTCACAGCTGCACTGAAAAGTGATGCACAGGGCAACTCCTTCCCTTGAAAAAAGCAAGCACAACACCCTACATTCAGTTGATATCCCAGCTGCATTTTACTCTGCCCTGAATGCAATTGAGATACAGACCTTGTATTATAAGGACAATTTCTTGGCTCAATAATTGAATTAAATTCTAGGGGACAAGCTGCATGATATGGTTGACAAATTCTGAGACATGTTAAGGATCTATCCAAGACCTGCCAGGTATAGCATGAGCTCTTTATGCAATCTTCCCCTCTATTCATCTGCAGCACTAAATGCTGGTCTGGAAGTGATGGCTTTTATGCTTTTTGCTGTTGAAATCTGAGCAATGACTACTCATCAGTGTCATAGCTCCTGAGACTTAACTGCAGTGTCTTAAGGAATACCTCTGCTGCAGTGTTGCATGTCAAGGTTTTAACAGTGGCTAATGGTTTTGCTATTACTTATTTTATTTTGGGATGACAATGATAGATATTTGCTTTAAATATAGATGTACTCATTTCAGTATGCTGAAAAGTAATATCTAAACTACTTGGAAGTATCTCTTTAAATACATATGTTGGAACAAAAGACTTCTGAATTGAAAAGGAACAAATTTTACTGAATGAAGAGAAACACATAGCAAAGAAAACATTTGTAATTAGTTCTAGAAATACAAAAAGATTCTGACACAATAAAAAAAAACACCTCCTTTCAAATAAATTACAATCACTTCTTTCTTAAAACAATAAAGTGATTCTGGATTTTGGACAATAACACGTTAACTCCTGGTCCTTATTTGACCAAGCTCTGCACAAGCCCATCCACATGTGCATGTTGCCATCCACATGTGCATTTCCAAACTTTGCTTTCTCCCTGAGGCTTGAGAGTGGCATTCAATAGAAATGGGGGAAGCCTGCTGCTGCAAAGCCGTTCCAGCAAGTGTTCTCCCTGCCTACCTTCCCTTCTTACTCAAGTCACCCCACACATAGCTCTGAGAAGCTTAAGCCTCTTTCACAGAGAGCCCCATGTTGCCACCTTTCTGCCTGAGGGATGCATTGGTGGTTGGGTGCAGAGCAGACATGCTCAGAAATCATTTTAAGGCCAAAGTCTTTCAGTCATTGCACCACTAATTTATGCAAGATGGGAGGAAAGGGTTGCTTTACTGCTTTGCTAAATGCATTTTTATTAAAATCTCAGGGATGAAGAATTGCCATCAGTATAATCAGATGCAGAATAACTGGCTACTAAATGTACAGTATAATTATCTTCCACTAAAACTGGGACTTTGAAGGACAATCATTGATACATTTTCCTATATAAAAAATGGCTTGCAGATTATGAATAAATAAAATGAAGAGAATTGAAACTTTTTTTAAAATGTTCCCAGCACGAAATGTCTTGAGAACAGTAACTACATTAATAAAGACCATTAGTTAAGAAGATGATTTCTTGCAAGGATATGTTAAATTATACAGTAAATGACATGTTACTATGCCTAATACTAAAAGTTAGGTCCATGCTATCTTAGATGCTGCAATAAGACAGCCTAAGAAAGTAACCATGGTGAAAATCACGGTGTCTTGTCCTTTGTCACTGTCAGTCACCCTGCTGATAGCAAGGAGGGTCGTAGAGAGATCCTGATCATCTCTCTGCTCTCAAGTCTGTCCAGGCATAGGCAAGGTCCAAAACCTACAGCCCTGAGGCAGGGTCATACAGTGCACAAACTTCATTCACGTCAGCAACTGGATCAAGTCCATGAATTTATAATGCAGAAGCAAAGTAAGTTCCTGTCCATCTCCTGAGATTTGTGTAAACATGGAAGGTAAAATCATTTGGATGCCTGTTTTCACTGTAGAGTGTGATGGTGTAATTCAGCTTCTGTTTCTTTGTATTCTGGAGCTGCTGAGAGAAAAACACCTGACAGGTTCCTCTGATTGAATTTTCCTGCATGTCACACTTACCCACGTTTCTGGGCACCTTTGAACTCTAAAAGGAGTACCTAAAGGCAACACAAATGTCCACCATGCAAATAACAGGTCACTTAAGAGATAAGAATGTCATATATTTTTTAGCTGATCCCAGTAGTTACAAATTTCACTCCAATAAGACAAAAGTAGGGTAATAGGAATTATTTTAAACTAATATAACCCTATAATTTAAAAAATGGATTTATTTTGTACTTTGTTAATTTTTTTTCTTCAGAAAAAAGAATGTCTAACATCTTTTAAACTGGAATAATACTGCTAATGTTTTCATTGCACATAATACTGAGATTTGGTGGTTTGCAATTAATTTGAAATTGAGAGCTGTATTGAAGGTCAAATCCATATGACCTGTATTATATTGCTAGATTTGCCCAGTGGAGCTTGTTAGGAGTTTTTCAACAAAGTAATTTTTAATTCAAGGCCTTTCCTGGGAAAGATTCAGTTTAGAATTCCAATTAAATGAAGAGAAAATAAGTGAACAAGTTGTATAGAAAGACTCCAGGAGTAAGTAGTCATATTACCCTTCAGGACAAGGGAAACTCTGGGTCAAGTCTTTCCTGTACTCCTGAGCTCATTTTTCTATGTTATTGACATAATTATTTCTAAAACCTTTTAATAGGAATCGTTAAAGTATTTTAAATATCATTGTTTTATAGGATAGAGAGAATATCTATTCTGTAGTGCCTGTAGCCTGTCTACCTAAAAAAAAATGTGTAGTCATAGAGCATGTGTAGAACTCAACACATTTCTTTTAACTGAATAAGACTAATCATAAAGCCTACAGAAAAAATATGGGTCAATAAGATCTGTGTCATAAATGCATTCCTTTTCAGGGCTGTCTTTATGCATCAGACAAAAAAATAACACTGTAGCTACTTCTAGCTCGTATTTGATTGGTGTAATTTCAAACAGATGTGTAGCAGCAGCAAAGCAAATTATGGTAGCAAAACAGTGGCAAAGTGGTTAATCTTTCTTTATTTTTAGAAGGTTATTTGTGGAAAAGATAACTTGTTTTACTGGTGGTTTCCAAAGTAGCCACAATATAAACACTCAGCTGCCTCCAGTGTTGCATACTTAATTTAGGATCAAATCTTTCCCTAGCAAACAGGAACCCAGCATTTACCTAAATGGCATAGCAGATATGAAACAAAATTTTGTCTGATTATTAGACATAATGTTCACCTGCATGACCAGAACTTGTATGATTATGTGACATCAAGGAAGGGAGCATCCAACAGAAATATTTCTTTTCACAATCTTCAGTGTTTTGAAAAATATATTTACCTGTGAGAAACAGACTTTGCCATGGCAAGTCACGCTTTTTTTCCCCAGTTCAGGTCGTTCCTTGGTATAAATTACTCTAAGCTGTCTACAAAAGCTTCCTGAGAAGGATCAGGAAGTGTCTCTGGCAGCTTCCAAACCAGTATAAAAGGGCAAGAGCAACCCACGCCTGTGAATCAGGGAGCTCTACCTGGAGGACTTGCTTGAGAGGTGAATAATTTGGTCAAGACATATTCCAGTGACCTCATTCTCTCTGGCTACTGCTGCCAAGAGGCCATGTTCTTAAAATTCAAAGTCGCTGCTCATTTGTCTTAACTCAGTCATGTCAGTTAGAAAACACAACACATTTCAGAAGCTTAACAAGGGGAAAGAAATTTTTAAAGCCCAGGAAGCTTCCAGTGATGTGACACAGGACAGAGCATCTCCTCACCTGCTGCTGTTGACAAATGAACTGAGGAAACAGTATGTATTCCGTCAGCCTGTGACAGTATGGATGTTTCCCAGAAACAGAAATTACAGAAAATACCAGGGTAGGGGTAGCATATGACGCTCTCTCTCCCATCTGCAAGAAAGAGTAAACTACCCCTAAACCATTCCTAATGGAGAAATATCTTCCAAATCAAAGCATACTGGGTTCTCCCTTTGATGATGCCATCCCTCAGGTGTCCTGGCCAGCCTGTCCCATGCTCTGCTAGGCACACACCCACAAGCAGCTGGGGTGGAAAAGTGTGAGATTTCTCTGTATCTGAGGAGAGGAAGAAGGAAAGGGCCAGCCTGCAAGGCTTTTCTTCTCAGCACTGAAGGACAAGCATGGATGGAGGGGCAAGCTCAGCTCCTGCCATGCAGTAGTCTCACCAGAAGCAGAAGCAATGGCAGAAATCTCTTTGCAGTCCCCTCTTGCTTCCTTCATCCCAGCTTTTTCACTACCCACAGCAGTAGGATGACACTCTGGCTGGTTTTGGAACTGTGTAAACTTCAGACACTGCCAGGCTCAGGGGAGTGGAAAGGCTCTTGGCAGAAGTAGTCCAGCCCTTCAGTATCTTTTACAGAACCTAAAACATAATCCTGAGATCCTCCAGCTTCAGAACAGCCCTATAAAACAGTTTCACCCTTTTTTTTTAACTTGCAGGCCTCCAGGGACATCTTTTCACACTGCAAGCTCCCACATGTGAGCTTTAAGCCAGAGCTCACATCCATTCGGGAATTTGCCATGCCCCCCATGCCTCCTCCATCACCCATTCCTTCCCTCCATGCCCCAGCAGCTTCACCTTTGCTGTGCCTGATCCTTACCCAGCAGGGTCCTTTTTCTGATGGTGTCTCCCTGCACCAGGGCTTCACTCCAAGCCTGGCACATTGATTTCCCTATCAGACTCCTACAGAGAGCCCATTAACAGAGACATATGTCTGCACTTCCATAACACCTTATCTAACAGAAACAATCTTTCCTCTTAATAAATTGTACATGGCACAGCCATTAATAGCGAGGGCTTTGCAGCACCGCTATTTGTTTTCAGAATGCGTTAACATTTGCTTCTACACTTTCAGTGTTTGCTCCTTCATCCACTCTCCTTTGTGTTTGAGCTTTGGCTGAGCACAGGAAAAAGCTCAAATAATTATTCCTCTATTTGGACAATAATGGATAGCCTCTCTATAGTTACAACTGAAATCAGATGGTCTTTTTTTATACTTCTACGATTTCAATTCCACAAAATTAGTTTGACATGCAATTTTAATCCAATATTACCTCCAGATTCAGAGAGAAATAATTAAGCTGTCTTTAAGCTAAATTTGAAGAGCACAAGGGAAAAGGCAGTAAAAACTGGTTCAAGGTTTGCCTTTTAACATAACATCCCTTTGTCTACCTCAAGCTTCTTAAAATTCATGCTTAAGGTATACTTGGCAGTAGTTTTATAATTACAGAGCTATTAAGCTTTCATAAGGAACAAGCGAAAATGTTTTTTTCCTAATTAGCTAATCATAAATTTTTCAAGGAAATAGTCTTCTGCTAGAAAATGATGATTTGAAGAGGCAAAATCATCAACAGCAGTATGCTGATTATAATATATTCGTCTTACAAATACCAGTACATCTCCCCAGTTAATTAAGTCTGTCCTTTGATAGCAAGTTCACTTCTCTGCCTGGATAACTCATATCCTACCTCCCACTACTGCCTTTATATATGCTGAACAGTGAGATGTCAGGAAATCAAGCAGTTACAGTGCTCATCACCTTATTAATTCCATTCGGAAAAGTTGAGAGAAACTTCTGAATCATCACTTCTCAGTGAATTTTCTAGATTCAAGGGGAAATATTTATGTCTATAAAGAAATATTTAGTGCTTTGGAGAAATTCTTCTGAAACAGATCTCTAACCTCTCCTGCTAATGCAATATAATTGTAATTTAGACTTGTAATTCATTTTCCCAAAGACCATAGAGATCTTATGAATATTAGCTTTCTATTGTGGATATGTGAAGGCCAGACTGAGGACACATTTAGAGAAATGATAGCTCTTCAGTGCAAAGAAGGTACTAATATCAGGCCTCGTGATTATAGTGTTGCATTACAGAAAATTACCAGCAGACTGGAAAAGTAGCTTGCTGGTCAACTGCAAAGTGATTATTGGGTGTATTTTCCTCAATACACACAAGCCCTTCCTACTGCTTGCAGAACCTGTCTTAAAGATACAAAAATCACTTTTCTCCAGATGTTTTACAGCTCTGCCTGAGCTGCATATGTTCCAGGTGGGCTTTTTAATTAAAAAAAAAAAAAAAAGGCTTTAGAAAGAGAACAATGTGGCCGTATTCAATATATATAAAAAACAAAACCCTTTCCCCTTTCTGCACCCAGTCACACCCCCTATACTTGCATACATCAACAGTAACTGAATTTCCTGTCACAAATAATTTCTACCTGCTTTTGCAAGATATTATGAAAACTCTTACTTAAAACCTATATTTGATATCTGATACCAAGCTGCCAAAGAGCTCCTTCAGCTGTTTTAGGCTCAAAGCAAAACAAAATCTTTTCTGCAAACCCCAAGAGCTCTGGAAGTAGAGTATGTTTTTATTACCAAAACTGACTTGGGGATCTCACTAGCAATAACTTGATTGATTCTTGAATACCAAAAATGCAACAACAGCTACCTTCTCCCAAATCTGTAAAACTGAAATTAAATGTGGCAAGCAGGGAGAGAAAAGGGAAAATTACAAGAAATTAGCGAATATCCTGTGGGAAGGGTTTCTACTGCTCAGTAGAATAATAACAGGGAAGTGAAAAGGGGAGACATTATGAGACCATCTTCTTCTAAACTCCAGAATTAAGAGAAGACTTTTTCTACCATTCCCTATCCCCAGAACAGACTTATCCCACTTCTCAGGGGCTATAGTCCAAGCTGATCTAAATTCTTTTCCCATGTTCCTCAAAGAAAAACTAAGAGAAAAACACCATTTCCTTTGCCTAGCAGTAGTCAGAAAAAAGCTGTTTCCAGCAGCTCAAGATGTGTCTTGCAGAGAGATCACAAGCTGCAGGGGGCTGGCGGCCCATTGTGAGGCTGGAAGAGGGCAGAATGTTTAATATTGCTTTGGCATGAGATAGATGAATGATTTCTTCCAAAGAGAGAAAAGAAGTGTGAAGTGGATAAGAAACATAGGAGGACAGAAAGCAAGCCTTTTGCTCAGGAGACTCATTTCCTTCTTCCAGAATATGAACAGCTTTGCACCACCCTCTGTCGTTCTATTCCTTGCCAGGTTTCTCATTGCCAGTCTCTTTCTCCAGCACCTCCACATAGAAGTCCAAGCAAGTGACATTCCGTGTTCCACACATGGGCTTGCTTAAGCAGCCCTTGAAAGTTGCATTCATTGAAAAGATTCACTTTCCCTCAGAACAGGACAGAGCATAAAGATGAGGGCTTGCAAACGGAGGGAGGAGGTAATGCTGGCTTACTGTGGCGGCTCCTCCAAAAGAGGTGAAAATACTTGGGAGATGAGTTCAACCTTCTCACATCTCCATGTGAGAAATCCCAGGGATGGGCATTCAAAAGTTGCAAAGATACGACTTCTTGTCCAAATGAAAATGTGAGGTGTGAAGGTAGATTGCAAAATTCTGCAACTATGATATGTAAAATATCCACTGCCTAAGGAGAAATAGCTATGGATTTGAAAAGATCGTGTCAGGCTCTGTCATTTTCCTTAGGAAGTATTTTACTCTGTGAAAGATGTGAGAGCTAATGAAAAATCAGATTGGAAGAGTAAGTTCATGGTTGTGAAAAGATGTCTTCTTCAATAAAGCAGCAAAAAGAGAGTTTTCGTAGATATGAAGAGAGTAAAATCAAGATGACCTTGAGACTCCTTTCTTTAGAGAATAATAAGAGAAGGAAAAGGAGTTCTGCAGGAAAATATTTGGCAGTCCCATGTCAGTATTGTTAATATTTCAGATTTTATCAATTAATTATTATGTAAATAGCTATTTAAACTAAATGACAAGTCACTGTGATTTATTATGAACACTGTATGTGTAACCATAGATGCACTGCCAGCTTGACTCTGATAAAATAATCAAGGCCCAAATTAATAAATGATGATGAGAGATATGGTTGACTGATGTGTCTCCCACTTTGGAGGCTGGCTTTAGCCAATTTGGCCTTAAATGAAAGAGAAATCATTTTCAATCTACATATCCATTCTCTTTTGTTAGCAGATTGTCTACTTTTGTTTGCAGATTTGCATGAGTTCCTGATGACAGCTGACTCACACATACTGTAAACCAAGAAATATCAAGTAAAATGCTGTTTGGCGGCAAAGTAACTAAAACATAATAATTTAAATATTGACGCTTCATTTTTGTCAGCATTTTTTGTGTGTCTTTTTCTTTTTATGATGAAACTAAAATTTTAAAGATCCTGTTGGTGAGCAGTAATTTTTTTTTTGTCTAACATGCTTGATCATGCAATGGCACAGCAGCATTCAAGTTTTACAAGGAGTTGAAGGGAGCCTGCACCTGCTTGGACCAGGCACCAAAACACTGAGATTCTCTAATAAATGTTCCATATTGCTTTAGAGATGGAAAAGATACACAAAAGGAATAAAATATCAAAACCCTAGTGCTTCCTAGTTCAATAGTATCTGCTATTTATGTGAGGACATGTTTCCAGAGCACTGAGAATAAAGATGAGACCAATCAGTTTTCCCATCCATATAAGGAAAGAAAGATATGCATCATGTCATCTTTAAAACAAAAATGCCTTTAAAGATCTGATATGAGCATCATGATTTTACAGATTGTATTTATTTTCAAACATTGTTATTTTTATAACATTATTATACAGGAATTATTAGAGGGAGTTTTATACAGAAATAGAAGCTTCACAGTCAGCTAAACACAAAGGTTTTCTGTCAGCTAAACACAAAGGTTTTCTGAACTCTATTTTCTGTTCATGAGCATGGAAAGTGGATGTACAGATGTGAACTGAGGAGCCAAGCATCTTAATATGCCTAAGAACTTATTTCTCCCTTTGAACTGTTTAAGGAAAATTATTTTAACTTAACAGGGTTATTAAATGAGAGTTAGATTCAATGGCATGGAGAATTACTTAATTTATTTTAATTTCACCAGATAATTTATTTTGGTGTAATAATATTTCCTTTTCACCTTTTGATGAAATTGAAATTTCCTTCAATTTTATTATAAAGACTTTTAATAAAAATTAATCAAATAAAAAAATAATACTTATGAATTGTCAAAAAGATGACTTTTCCTTGGTTTTGACCTGATTAGAGTTGAAATTTTGCCAGCCAGCCAAACAACCAACCAATCAACAAGCTAAAGAAACCAATTAGTTTCACATACTTAACTTGGAAGAGCAACAGGAAAGCCCTTTTGTATGTATCTCAGTGGTATAGTAAGGGATAAATGCTAATGATGTAGCAAAGTTTATTCTCTTCTCACATGCTTCACACATCTGAGTTGACTTTTTCTTTTCTGTTGCACCACTGACATATCTCACCATTACAGAAATTGTTTGGTGTCATACCCTTAAATGATACATCTCACAAATCTTTTTCCCAATTTCCTTTCTTTTTCGGCACAGTATCATAGGTGGCTGTAAATATGTGACCACAATTGCCAAAATGATGTCAAAGTTAGTCTTGAGTCTAAGTCCTTCACCCCTTTATTTGGGCAATTGTCTCAAAATATAGAGACTTTGAAGAGCTACTAATAAAGTGAAAGATGTGTTGCTGTTCTTAGACAGGACTACAGGTCTTTCATTTCCAAATAGTGCTCAGCAGCAACTCTTCTGACAAAACAGATCTTAGCAATGAGAACTTGACTTAGAATAGCTCAAATGGCTTTACTAGGAGTAAAGCCTAATGACAAAAATAACTTACAGAAGAAAACTGTATTCAAGTATTTTCCCAGCTGCCGAAGATTCTAGGCTACTGCATTTTTAAGGTAAAAAATTATTTTCAAGTACAATTTTGACTTTCAAACACAAAATTGCGTGAAATGTATGTTCTGATAATTTTTGTTGTTGAGAGTCAGTTCAAGAGGTTTATATAGAAGGGTTTTGTTTAAGTTTAAAAACCTCAGACAGTCCTAAAATATCTGATGGGTATATCAAGCTTTTCAGGTTGTCATTAATACTGACCCATACACATCTGATCTGAGCTATGCTATGCTTCTGGCCTCCTACAAGAAGCAGAGTAGAAGTAAAGGTCCCTAAGGAAGAGCACTGGCATGTCTCAAAGAGGTGTTATTTTTCCTCCTACTCCTTGTTTGTGCTTGAAGATGCGAAATCACAGCATCCCTTCGTAAGTCAGCACTGTTTTGCCATGACCATGAGCAAGAAACAGACTACCTGCAGCTTTTTGGTGCAAAGCTGCCACAACTGCAAAGAATCTTCAGTCTCTCTTGTCCTTGAGCATCACAGAGCCTGGGCACACCAGGAGCAGAAACAGAAGCAAGAATTGGATAGAAATGTTAATTCCTAATGCATGGTCATGTTTGCCAGAGTTAGGCTCATCTATAAATGTTACTTTTTCTGAGAATGCATTTATATTTCATATAGTATTTTAAGTGAAAGAGTAGGTTTTAGTCATTGCTCCTGATATAACAGGTTCTTGCCCAGCTATAAGGAAACTAAGCTTTGCTGCAACTGCTTTTAGATACTGTGAAAACTATAGCACATTCATCTTCACATAGTTTACGCAAGTAAGATAAGAAAACCTATAAAAACACTGTTTTCTCTTTCTCTTGCCTCTAATGTCAATATGTTTGTGTGAGGGAGGAAGCTGGGAGGAAATTGAAGTTTTCCTCTGAAAGACCATAAATCCAGATCTGTTACTCATTAATGAACTCCACGTAGCTCTTAATTGCCAGTTGATTTGTTGTGTAGAAAAAGAGCACAACAGTCAGGAAGACACACAGGCAGCAGGAGACCACAGGAGTGACTGGTGCTTTCCCTCCTGTAGCTTTCTAAGGTGACTGATAAATATACCAAAAAGGTATAAAAATTTTGATGGAACCAAGTCCACTTGGCCTGCATTTTTCATCAAATTGATATTAAAACCACAAGTATTTTCTACTTAGGACAAGCCCTCAGAGGAAAAGACCCCTCTGCCTGTTAGGATCAGTTTGGTGATGAAGTTGGCTACCTCATTGCTTTTTCAGCTGCTGGGTTTATGAGGGCTGGTGCTTAGCTTGTGGTCACTTTTGTGAAAACTGCTGAAAAAAAATCACCATAAAGACAAATCAGTTTTACAAAGACTCAAACAACTCAGCCATAAAAATGGAGGCCATAAGTGGCTATTTAAATAAGCTGTATGATATGTACAATTGCAAAACCCCAGTATGTTTTCTCACTAGGAATTATGGCCTTGATGCCTGTGAGAATCATAGAATTATCTAGGTAAAAAAATTTCCTTAAAAATCTTGAAACCAACTGTAATCTATTTAGAATGGCTAAAATGTGAAAAGATGCTCTTACCTGGGATGTAGATGAAAAAACTGCATGTTTTGCATATTATAAGAGATACCGAAATAAGATGTACAGAAACAAACAGGAGGGGGATGAACTGCTGATTGACAGAAGTTAACAGGGTTGTTGGTTTTTTTAAGTTGCCATTTGGATCTAACAGAGCTGTTAATGGCAAGACAATGAAGAAACATATTTTTCTAAAATTTCTTACTACATCTAACAGGTACAGGCTAGAACAACTAAAATTTCTAACCCAAACAAATATGTGCTGTTTCAGAAGGCAGACCAGATAATTAGTTTTCATAACAGTACTTTTAAGCAGTGACAGTGGAGTTATGTATCTTGTACACTTGGGTTCATGCCTGAGAGCAGGCAAGGAAGAGTTATGTGAAAAGAGTTATGTATCTTGTATGCTTTGATACCCAAATTGCTGCTAGGCACTGGATGATGGGAGTTCTGCACCATGTATGCTCCCTGTCTCAGGCTGCTGCCCAGACTCCAGTGCGCATCACCCACAGGGCAGGTAGAAGGACACAAAGAATTCACCTAATGCCTCATCTTGATTAAAAGACACTGTGTGTCTTTGCTTTAATCACCACCTTAATGCTAAATCATACAAAGATTATTTGGATGTCTAATACACACTTTTTTTTTTTAATCAGGAGAGTGATATAGAACATATTAACTAGATAAACACTGTAAAAGGGTCTTGCAATTGGGACAGCTAGGGGCTCCTCCTGTGCATGGATAGGCTTCATTGTTCTGCAGTAGCTAGATGAGCAGGCTGCCATGAAATGTCAACATTTTTTTACTTCCTTTTCTTTTGCTTATTTTTAAAACAAATTGTATTCAACCAATCGATAAATTAAGAAGTTGGAGCTGAAGCAACAATAGATATATGACCACCTCTTCAGCACAAAGAACTGGCAGGACTTGATATGGCTTATCTGAACAGAATCTATTTATTTGCTTGATAGCAGGACAGGATATACAGGTGTTACAGAGGAAGTGGACACCTTGAACATATGGTGCACCTCATGTTTGCTTTTCCCCTGCAGCACAGACTCAGCCTTTGCTTTCTGCTTCCAGCTCAGCTGTGGCTCAGCTTGGATTTATCTTCTTGTTCCCATCCACCATCCTTTCTCTTTGTTTCCACCACCAGTTTGCAGAAAAAAAAAANCTTCATCATCAAAAGGTTTTTCCCTTCTGCTTCACATACAGATAAAATCTGTACTGAGCAATGCAGGTAGCTGGCTAAAATTGGTTGAAATCAGAAAACAAACAAAATAAATCTATCAAACAACCCCAAAATACTATAAGCAAATAAAAGGATATCAGAATGTGTGATTATTGGTTGCTCAGTTCTGATTTATCCCTGGTTGGAAGACTGTATCTACATTTAAAATGCCACTACATATCAGTCACATTTTTGATACACTACACATCTTGCATTTAGTGATCTTAGACCCATTCTTTACAAGAATTATTTCTTAAATGTCTTTTTTCCTTTTGTGGAAGTTCCAGATCTGTTCTCATTTTTGGATTTTTTAAAAAAACACCAGCTTTCATTGTTAGACAGTTAAGCTATCTAAAAGCAAACATCCTTGCAAGAATTTTCTTCAGACAGTTAAATATTGCTGTCTGTTGGAATTGTCCCATAAATTTTGGACAATATCAGCAGGCAATTTTGCTTACACATCAAGAATGGTTAGGGCTATTATAGTTACACAGTCCTATTGCAAAATGGCATAGTATAATTCATGTGTGTAAATTAACCTTGCCACTTCTATTAAAATACTCAAGTGTCCAAAATACCAGCTAAATAAAAGCAGAAACGTGGGTTAATTTGTGTAGCTTCTGTACACTGATTAGTCTTTCATGCAAACTTCTGTTTTTAATCCTAGTCAGCAAAGCAACAGACTGAATCTTCCATAAATAAAAAGCAGGTGATCTCTAACGAAACTCATAATTCGCTTGAAGTGTCTCATCCATACTGAAAAANTTCCTGTTGATCTTGACACCACTTGACCTTTAAGTTCCAATCATTTGCCAGGAATTTTTCTGCTCCTTGGGCTCTCTCCTTAGACCCAACATCTGCCATACAGGAGAGGAATATGAGGAAAAAGGAGAGGAGAGGAGAGGAGAGNTCAGTCACATTTTTGATACACTACACATCTTGCATTTAGTGATCTTAGACCCATTCTTTACAAGAATTATTTCTTAAATGTCTTTTTTCCTTTTGTGGAAGTTCCAGATCTGTTCTCATTTTTGGATTTTTTAAAAAAACACCAGCTTTCATTGTTAGACAGTTAAGCTATCTAAAAGCAAACATCCTTGCAAGAATTTTCTTCAGACAGTTAAATATTGCTGTCTGTTGGAATTGTCCCATAAATTTTGGACAATATCAGCAGGCAATTTTGCTTACACATCAAGAATGGTTAGGGCTATTATAGTTACACAGTCCTATTGCAAAATGGCATAGTATAATTCATGTGTGTAAATTAACCTTGCCACTTCTATTAAAATACTCAAGTGTCCAAAATACCACCTACATAAAAGCAGAAACGTGGGTTAATTTGTGTAGCTTCTGTACTGATTAGTCTTTCATGCAAACTTCTGTTTTTAATCCTAGTCAGCAAAGCAACAGACTGAATCTTCCATAAATAAAAAGCAGGTGATCTCTAACGAAACTCATAATTCGCTTGAAGTGTCTCATCCATACTGAAAAATGAAAGACATATCTGTAGCCAGGGTTCTGTAAGTGTATTGGTGAGCCCCCTTAGTGCCTCATATGATGCTAAGGTCAAGTTTACTCCATTGTGGAAGCTAATAATGCACCAGAGAGTTTCTAAAGAGCTCAGGGAAAAAAAAGAAAATCTCTTACTCTGTCCACTTTTAGGACAAAACCAGAGAGAGAATCCTAGAACAGATCATTGTAGATGGTGTGAAAGTTTTTCACCCGGGGAAAACATAACAGAACAAAAAAGTTAAGTAACTGCAGAGAAAAGAGGTCATAAATATAGGGAAAAAAATGCAATTCTACCATTGTTAATCTAAATCTAATTTCTTACTCATTCCACTTCTCTCTGTAGTTCCATCTATACTAAAAGTGAAAAAATTGATATTAAAAAGGAACTTTCCACTATGATGAATAAGACAGGATTGTGAGATTTAGGAAGGCATGCCAAGAAAATCGATTTTCCTCTGCTCTAAATTTATATAACACACAATAGAGTTGTCTACAAAGCAGCATCACATCTAAGCCAGATTATGAATGTTAAAAACAGGGGTGTTTTGTTATAGGTTCTTAAACTGTTTTCTACTGCACTGTTTCTACTGAAGCTTTTTTAAACCATTTAACCCTCAGCTCCTCCTCTTGTTAATTAATATAACTGATAAATATGGATATTTGGGGTTTTCCACAGCTCTTTATTGAGCTCTATTGAAAAATTGAAAAACTGAGTTAGGAATTTGTTTTTTCACCATTTTACGTTGTTGAGGACTGAGATTTGTATTTGGATTGATTTTGAGTTATGTGGATCTACAAATCAATAATGTCACTGATAAAGTATGGTTCAAAGCAGCAGGATATTAAGAAGTCTGTGTTAAAGAACATTTTGAATCCAAGAATCAGACTGTTCTTTTGAAAAGATAAGAGAGATTCAATAAAGTTCAAAGACATCAAGAGAAGCAAAACTTTTACAATTGTTATGCTTTTTATTACCATAGAATTCATTGGCAATGACTAATTGGTTTATCCCTTTCTTTTTCTCATCTGGAAACAAATAAATTATCTTGGCTGCAGGTGGAGAAATTTTACTTGTGCTGCATAGAAAAGATTTTAAATTTTTTCATTGCAAAATGCATGGTCCCATAGAAAGTTGTTCTAAGCAAAACTCCTGCAAAAATTAAAGTTCTGTGAAATGCAACACAATAAATGCCTGAGTCACATTTAATTAAATCAGCAAATCAATACTGGTTCTGAACACACCCCTGGATCAGGCAGAGGTGAGCATAACTCTTACTTGGTGCATATTTCAAATCCATCCAGCAGAAGCGAAGTGCTTGATCTCAGGTTCATGTGAGCAGAGCCTGCCTCCCCACCTCCCAGATAGGCCCAGCTGGCAGGCAAGTGGTTCTTCCCAGCCCCCTTCCATTTCTCAGTCAGATGTCTGTGACTTTCATAGAAAACAATCATGATGTCTGAAGCTGGGTAAAGGTCACTGTTGTTTGATTTGAAAAAATATTTTTAATAGTTTATCTCCTATTTATTACTTACATATGGAAATTACAAAGAAGTTCACTAAGAGAGGCCTTCAAGATTATGGAATTTTCTGGATATAGGATCAAGTATTTGCCTATTGCCTCAGTCACAAGTCTGTCTGTTGGGAAGGATTAAAGTTTTATAGGAAAATTTTATAGACATGAATGCTTAGCAGAAGGCTCTTTGAATGTAGAGATGGTAAGAGAAGTAGAAATGAAAGCCAGCTTTGATATCTAAGATGCCAAGCCAGTCAGCTAGTTACTGAATAACTGGAGAAGACAAGGGTTTAGCCAACTGAAGGAGAATCTCCTCTGATTGAACAATACCCTTAGAAACTAAAGGGATGCCAAAGGTCCAGAGGTCAGAGGGACCCTGCCAATGTGGCAAGGAAGAAAAAAGAGTTTAGGAAGTGGATTTTAGGGTTTAAAATGTAACACAATATGATAATATAGTAACTCCTATAGGCTGTATGTAAATTGTGTAGGATTTGTGTCTTGTACTGGCTGGTTACTGTAAAATAGAATATTCAACACAGAAAAAGATATAAAGTGTTGTAACAAGAACTTGTCTCGCTTTTGTTGGGGCATGCTTTTAGCTGTGGCTGGCAGCTTGAGCAAGCCCCCTTTTTTTACCCACGACCCATGTAATAAACTGCATGTTCTAAGAGCTGTCTTGGACTACAGAGATCCCTCTCCACCATCCCGGCAAGCTGGCAGTATCCTACATCTGTCATTGTAGAAGGAGAGTCAAAGGGAATATGGTCAGTACATGGACCCTGAAGATGTTGCTGATGCAGTTGCACTAATCCTCTGCCCAGTGGCTACACAAACAACTGCTATCCTCCTCTGCCCTGATAACAGATTTCAGCATTTTACATTTTATTTCAGCATTTTTCATTTTTATTCAGCTTGCCCACGTATTTAAAAAATATGAAAAAAGTATTGCCAGCTTTATTTATATGTAATTAAAGGCAAACAAAAATGCAAACACTTATTACCTTTCACCACACTTCAAAATATACAGACTTTGATTTTACTAACAAAAATTTGAAAAGGTTTTCTTATTGCTGTATAAAAGCAGCCTCTTTCTGTCTTTATCAGTGTATGAACAGATTCTCACTCATCTGTCTGGAGAAGCCAGGAAAAAGGCCTGAAAAGAGCATTAAAGAGCAGCCACTTGCTAGTTTGCTTGCTAGTAATCTGTTCTGATTTAACTGTGTTTTTTACCTTCTGTAGCTCAATTTTCTTAGGCCCTTCATGCAAGGCCTAAGTTTTCTTTCAAAATATAATTTAATCCTGTGGCTACAAAAAAAAAAAAAAAGCCACCAAAAAATCCCCACCAAACAACACAAACAAAAAACCAACCAACCAACAACCAATAACAAAAAAAAAGATATATATTTTATTATCAGATAATATAAATTAATTTACACAGGTTCACAATTTACTAAATCTCTTCCAGTACTTTATTGGGAAGTGATCCCAGTGTGCTTCCTGCAGACTTATGTTGATGACACAACAAAAATTTACAAAGAGGCATACTTAGATTGGAATCATAAATGGTTATCTACATAAAATAATTCTTGAAATATTGGATAATGAAGAAAGTGATTAATTCCAGAGGATATTCACATTTTCCATGCAAGATTTCAGATGAGGAAATTTTGTTCATGCACCTTGTTTGAAAAAAAAAATCAATTAAATAAACATTGTCCTTTCTTTTGTTGTTTTTTTTTTATTTTTTTAATCTTTTCTTCCTCTTCTGATGTTTTCTGCTGTGTACTATAGCACTGCAGGAGTGCTCTTTGGTTTTCTTTTATTTTCCCATACTTACTCTCCCTTACTTACTACTAGTAGTTCTTTAACAGTCAAAAAGTTGCAGAATGCCACAGAAAATAAAAAGCTGTATAGGAAAAGCATTTTTTTCCATCACTTGCTACACTGGGAGCATGTTGATAAAATGCATTTATGCATAAACCACTCAGTATAATTGTTTCTTCCTCCCCTTCAGTACACTAATGCGTGCATAAAATGCCTTAAAAAGGATTTTAAACAATCCTTACAGGAATTGATATTTCCCATCTCAGGCTGTGACAACATGTGATTTTTATTGCTATAGGAGTTATATCCAGTCCTAGAATCTGATTCATAGGCACCTATAACGTGCAGGTGTTGCATTAGTTACAACCATGCAGATATGCAAGAAAACACAGCCTCTCAATATTGTGATGAAGTTCAGGTTGAGAGAGGCAAAAAGGTGATGTGATAGCTCTGTTTTCCTGTAATAATGGTGCAGACAGTTTTTCCTTTTGTGTCTAGTGGTAACTTAATTTCATGGTCTACTGTGTAACTAGACTCTACAGACTACTAGAAAGTATGTGAGAGATTAAATTATTTATGTCAGCATGTTCCTCAAAGAGATGTTTACAGAGAAAGAAGTACTTGAGAAAACAATTGTTATCTTCTAAAACCATGAGGGCAAATTCATTCTACAAGGCATAACTTTGGAAACACAGGAGTCCTGAAGTTACATCCAAGCTATGTAACCTAATTTTTGTCAGGCTTGAAAGAAGTGTACTTGGAGGAGCTCCATGCAGGGTAAGAGCTAAAACACACTAGATTCCTTATGCAATATGTTGGGCCTTACTGCAAAACACTGCTTCCAAAATTACCCACCTCCTTCCAAACTGATTTACTATCTTTTAAAAACAAGTCCAAGTTCTACGTCCTTCTTTGCTGCCTGCTGCCAAGAGGGGATGTAATAAATCCCAGAGCAAATTTTATCCTCTTCTGTAAATATCTGACTGTGTATACATAGAGACTGGCAAAACCTGCACCTCTACCTACATACAAAAAGTCTTTACATCTTTCTGTACAGTTTATGCAGAGTTGTCCTACCTCAAAAGGCCAGTGGAAAAAAAACAAAAAACCCGAGGGTTTTTAGGATTCTCCTTTTTTTGTCAGGTCAGGATAAAGTTTGTTCCTGAAGACCTTGCCTTAGAAAGGTGAAAATGTTGTCATTAGCCACCATTTAGCAGGTTGGCTCCAGCTAAATTGTATCTTTTGGCTTCCTCCTTCAAAATCCAGGAAAAGAGTTTTTGTAATTCACATTGCAAATTTTTAGCAATGTTCAATACATAGTGAAGTATTTGAAATAAGATCATCCTAAGTTAACTAAGAAATTTATTTCAGTTACTGGAATAAATATTTACTTATAAAGCTTCAATAAATATTTATTTGGTGGCAGGTATTTGTAGTGTTTGCTAAGAAGGTAGGGAGAGTAAAGTCTCATTAATTTTTTGCGAAAGAAGTTAGTTACTAAAATTGTGTAAGCTTTGAGTTTCTAACTGAAATGTGAGGTCTTGGTGATATAGATCTTTATGTGAAAAATGAATCAAAAGATAAACTTCATTTTCATGTACTAGAAACACTCCACCTTTCAGTTTACTGGGGAAGATGGGCTGTTGCTGGCCTGCTTACTTTTCACCAAGGTTTCTGAAATCCATAGGTCTTTGTTCCTAGACAGGACTAAGATGCATCAGGCATTGTATTTGAATGGAATTTGTATTTGAATTAGAATAAGAGTCTTGAATATGCAGCAGCTCTAGGGCTCCACCAACCATAATCTTTGAACTGCAAAATCAAAAATCAATTATCCAGCAATGGACCATGACAGAAAATCTGGACCAATATCAGATGAGCTCGATCCCACCTGCTGATTTTTCCTATCTTCATGTGAAAACTGCCATCATCAGAGGAATAAAGAGATCATTACAGAAAGAGTTTGTTGGATGTAAAAGAGAATTTTTATTGTGCTTAACTAAAAACAAGAATAAAATTACCTATTTCATCACATGCATAAAGAAGAGTGTTGGACTTTAAGGTGGGAACAATCCTGCACTGTTTTATAATGTTTAACATCTGATGAACTGAGATTCAAAACCAGCTGGATGGTTGAAGAGATTTTATAGACATTAGCTCTCATAATACCAAGGTATCAGTTGTTGCCATCAATACCAATGAATTCTAAGATTAACATACAGAATCAGGAAAATGTAATGTCCTGCCCATTATAGTCATTATAGAAATACTGTATTGCATAGGAAATGGTATGAAGATAATCACATCTGGAAACTGCTTAATTGCACCACACCAACTTTATAGATCTACATGCTATATGGTGACTTTTTTCTACTTCATTTCATTCCCCTTCCCCCTTAAGTGTATATTTAACTCTGAACAAAGGTTAAGGAAGCATCAGGACGTATATGCCTCATTTGGCATCTGTTCCCTGACCCTGTCATGTCTTTTGCAGAGCCTAATTTGGATGCAGGAAACATGAGAGAAGGCACTTATCACAGGTAAGTCATTTTTACTTGTTTTCACTATCATTTTTACTTGTTTTCACTTCCACCACTGAAAAAACCTGCCCAAATTATACTCTTTCCTTTGTCTGTTATTCAGAAGTCATGGTTCAAATTCCAACTAGTGACATTGAGCTGATGAAGTCTAAATATCAGATTTTTTTTTTCTTTTTAGCTGCCTGAATGTGCAGTGAGTTTTTTCTACTTCATGGAATAATTGAGCAGTATGCACGGTGTTGTTTGTGGATTTCCATGTGTCATCCTAAAAATGATATCTCCCTCAATTACTGTGTGAAAACAGTAATTTCTGTAAGTGGAGGATTGGTTACTTTGCCTTTGTGGAGAGTTTCTCCATTGCAGCTAGGATCTCTAAACTGGCTGGTTTTCCATTCCAGAAATGATTGACTCACAACTGTGTGATGAAGATTTTCTCAGGCCCAAGGAGCCAGACTCCTGAATTGTCTAGATGCCTAGTGATAATACCTGTGATAAGAAAAAATGTTAATTACTACAACATTTACCATATTTTTCATGATACTAATTTCAAATACGTACGTATTATGAATATACAGTACAACATACTACAAAACTCTCAATTTTAAAACATAGAGCACAGTTTTCTGATGTGGTAAATCTAATAAACTGTTTTCCAGAAAAGTTGCACATTTTATGAAGAAAATCTATGTAAAAAGAGATGTCAAATTTTATCAAATATAAGCTCTAGTAAAATACAAGTGACAGAATCAGTCACTACATCTATTTTACAATTTGACCTGGTCAGATATAGCCTGGAAGAAAACTTTTCATCTAAAATAATACAAAAATTTCTGCAAGCACGCCTGCATTTTATGTCTACATGTGTTTCTGCACACAAGCCAAACAAGTGTCCAAAGAAGGGCAACAAAGCTGGAGAAGAGAGAAGGGTTGGGAGCACAAGTCTTAGGAGTAGTGGGTGACGGAGCTGGGGTTATTTAGTTTGAGAAAAGTAGGCTCAAGGAGACTTAGAAACCTCATCTGTTACGAAATTAATCATTCCATTAATTACATGGATGCACTTAGGGTTATTCTGGTAGAAGTTTTATCTCTCTCTTAGTTTATTTCATTGGGGATGATTTACTCTATATCAATAAACTAAATATTCATTGGTCTAAATGAAGTAAGTGTGATTTACTGTAATCTAGCAGTTGCATCACTTATCAGCAACACAGGAAAACAAAGTTCAAGTCTTTGCTCTGGTTAATGCATATGTGCCAAACTTGTTTTTAACAAAAAGTGGGTCTTCAAATTCTTAAAAATCATGTTACATCTTAATTCAGACAGTGGGGAATCCACTGCTGGTTTGACACTGTATTGCTTTCAAACTCTCAGAACAACCCTTTGGGCAAAGGACAAAGGGTCCTGCCATAAGCTTCACCTTGCCAGGTGTGCTGTGAGCTGCAGTGGTCCATGCTGCACTTACTGAATGCTGCCTTTCAGCTGAGCTGTTAACTTATCACCTGCCTCCAGCACCTTCTGCAATGAAACAGAGGCTTTTTTCCAGTGGGAAAAAATGAGCAATTAGACCAGTGCAAGGCATGTAGCAATGAACTAAGAAGAAGGTTTATGTCAAATTAAATAAGGCCTCTAACCAGAATTTACTTCTTTCCTTGAACTTAAAAAACAAAACAAAACAAAACAAAAAAAAAAAACACACCAAAATAGAAGACATTCCAAAACATTCAGATTTCACATTTTCAGATATTTGGATTTCCATTCAAATCATGACCACAACTTTGGAACTGTGTGCTTAACATTTTGTTTTGATTTTGATTCTCTAGATTTCAAAATAGAAGTCTTGTGTCTAAAAATATGGACTAAAAAAGGAAAACAAAAAATATAGGAAAGTTAAGACTTATAAACAATATGAAAATTAAAAATTATCCACAGCTTTCACAATTAAAACATAAAAATTTTATACAGGTTTTTCTTTTAAGATGAGGGACAGTGAGGCATTTTTGGTTTGCAGAACTCAGGTAGGTAGATCACTGAATGTGCACCAGGATGTTAGAATACCTTTGGAAATATTTCCTTAAAATCTTTTGTTTTTCTAATATTGAGGTGGACCTTAAATCTGTCAGGCTGTGTTTCTCCTGGCACAGACTGATGGCATAAAACTGATGAGTAATAAATGAGTGAAAACTTGCTTTTGTGTAAGTGAATCCTTATGGAATATCTTCTGAGCATACAAAGGTAACAAAGGTAGGGATTCAAAAGTATATGTGGGAAGGCAGATGTGTTGCAAAAAACCTTATCCTGAAGGAGTGCACATTACAGATTCAGCAAGGTCCAAAATCAAGAACTTGTCAGCTTTTTTATTGAATAAATTAAAATTTCTAGAATTCAGAGTTTGGTCAAAAATGCAAGCTAAGAAAATAGCCTTAGCAAGTCCCTTTGCTCTTTTTGAAAAAGACCTCAGAGCACTGAAATAATGATGTACTAAGCAATAGAAGTGGCATTTTCTCAAACACTACACCTTGCAGGCTGCAATTTTCAGCCTGCTCAGGGACTCTTGATCATACAAACTATATTGAACTATTGCATGAACGATTTAAAAGGTGCTTTTATCCAGGACTGAGTACTCTAGCTGAAACGCCTTAAATTACACCATTTTGCTGGCACTATCATGTCTACCTCCAAAACCCTCCTATTTGCATTCCCAAGTTAAATAGGGACTATACTGGAAAGGGTTTGGGGCAAAAGATGGAAACAGAAGGGATTTTGCATTATTTTCGAATCACCAGAAGATATATCTGAAAGTAGCTATCCCTTCCTGGTCAATATGTGGAATACTTCAAGTGCAACCAGGGGATGTCTGAATGCATGGCAGGTTACCCAATGAACCTCTTACATTCCAAATGGGTGACAAAATCCAGTAAGATAATCTTACCTATAATAATTTTGTTTCATTAGTTTTCATTCACCATATACAATAAAGATAGGGGGGAAAGAAAGGAAAAAGCCAATCGGGAAAAAAAAATAAAAAACCAAGCCATCACCCACATTTGTCAATCACTTTTATTCAGACATAAGGAAACTAAATCAAGTTAGGTGCTTATGGTCTTGTAACTTTTTAACTTCACTGGTTTTGTTTCTATTAATTCTGTGCTGGTTTCACCAGTGCTACTGTACTTAAAAGGTTTAAGAACTTTCAGATACTTACATCCATATCCGGCCAACACAACACTCCAGCCTGGGAGGATTCTTCCTTGATGTGTGAGCAGATCAACAGCAACCAAGTGATGTCAAGTATGCATCAGGCTACCTATTTAACCGATCAGAAACCACTGCCTAAAGAATAAAAAATGTCACTGCGCAACAGAAAATCATATTGTGGTGGTTTTAGGGTTTTTCTGCTGTGAGAAAGGATTAAGAGAAAAGCAAAGCAGGCTCAAACTTAAAAGATACAGTTTATTCACACACACTAAAAGGAAACAGGGAGGGAAAAAAAATAAAGAATCAAAATGAAACTTCCAAAAACACTTCCCCCTCTCCCACCAGCTTCTTTTCTTCCTTACAG
>VWYE01007304.1:118377-142672 GCA_013398995.1 Alaudala cheleensis
TTCGCCCTCTAAACCCCTCAGTCTCATTCAGAGTAGGCTCAATGCAGGCTCAGAGCTTTTCCTCCCTCTCTGCCCAAGAGTCACTGAGCTTAGCAGATGCTCCAAGCTAGGCCGGGGGCCCGGCAGAGCCCGGCAGAGCCCCAGTTCCCCCCGGCCGGAGGGAGCTGGAGCTGCCCCCCACCTCCCCTGAGGCGAGCAGCAGAAAGAGAGAAGTTCCCAAAATCCTCAGCTTTTACAAATGTGCTCATTCACGAAAACGAACTCACTTTCTCACTGGCTGAACCATGTGTCAATCTAAGGTCCTTGCAGCTAACTATTTCCTTTTTTGTAACTAAAAGCTATGCTAAACCATAACACATATTTATTAAAGGCCAGAAGAAAACATATCAAAGACCCCAATCCACAAAGGGTCTCCTAACAGGATTAAACTCAAATTTCTTGTACTATTTGATAATGTTTCATAAAGTATATTGTACATTAATATTTTGGCTATGAAACAATGAGAACTAAATTGAAACTATTTAGCCTTATAAAAGAGAAAGAAAGAGGGAATTAATCCACCTGAGGGCATATACTGCACTAACACTGCACATGTTAATGGAGACTGGTGCATATCCCACTTGGAAGTAGGACAAAAGAATGATTCCTAGCCCGGTACTAATTTTTTATTTTCCCTAAATTCCATTACTGTATTGAAAAATTATTTCGTAGAGTTCTGGCCAGAAATGTTTTATTATCCTGGCAAAAGACTATCATCCTACAAAGTTAGCCTCACTCCCATAAAACAGCTTGTTGATAGGTGATCAGTTAAAGACAACGACATGCTAAATCCAGAGCTCATGAAACTTGTGCACCAGCCTGCCTGCATGACATCCATGTCATTCCTTCCAATAATTAATGAACATATAGATTTGGTGTATTTTGTACTTCAGAATCAAAGCTTACAGTATGTCTCAAGAAGTGAAAGATTCAGTCATTTGGTTTGGTGCATGATCTGGCATTGGATTTAGCTTTCCAGCCTTCCCAGAAGTCTTGATCTTTTTTTTCAGTTTTTATTTGCAAATAATTCCCAAGTTCAAGCCAGAGCCACCACAGGGAGATTCTGCAGCCAGTGGTAGACAATCAGGTGAGGCAAATTAACAGCTCATGCCCATAGCAAATCTGTATTTCTGAAAAATGTTTTATGTTTTGACTATACCTTGCAGTATGAGGGAGAATCCAGAGATAAAAACAAGTCAAAACACAGTAAATCACCTTTAGTTAGCTAATTAAAGCAGCTTTAGCTCATACACAAATGCATTCTTGATGCACAAATAAAGTCCGAAGCAGGCATTTTTTCCTGGATAATAAAATAAATCTGTAAAGGAATTTGAATGATACAGCTGTGGAAATGAAACATGCTACGAAGTAACACATGATGGAGTATGTTTTGTTATTGCAAAAAAAAAGGCAAACACAATAACATTTACACAGCCAAAGCACCAGTTTATGCCTAAATTCAATTCTTTGCAAAGAACTCTATGCAGAAGTAAAGCTTTGGATGTGTAAGTTACAGAAAATAGTAATCTTTTTTCCTTTCCACTTTCTTAGAGTGTAGTTAGCTTCAACACATTTGCATTCTGCTTGGATCTCCCAGGCTAGCCCCAAGGAAGCCTGGGCATCATGCCTTCAGCAATTGCCAGCGCAAAGAGGAGTGGGCTACTTTTCTACTTTGTTGCCATGGCACCTGGAAAATAATTGGCATGTTATCACAAATGGTGGCTTTCAGCAGCTGTGGCATGCAAGGATTATAGCCTTAGCAGATAAATCAGTTCCCCAACTGACATTTTCAAGGGGGCTTCATGATGCATGAGCAGTATTGAAATGTGGGCTCAAGGCTAAGAGAGAAGCCTCATATTTTCATCTGGAGTGACAAAACTACTTCTGACATGTAAGAGAGCAAGGAGCTCTCTTTCAGATCACTTCTTTTTCCTGAGCTAGGATACCCAGTGAACACTACTGTCATCTTCCATGAGTTTGGTTGCTCAGGTGAATAAAGAATCTATTAGTGGCCCTGGTATTGGATGGAAAAATTTCCTTCTGTTCCACAGCTGTTCTTGCAACACTGTTTTGCATGAACTCAGTCTGCTTCAGCTTGATCATCTTTGTAGAAACTGTTCCAAAAACTTCTCTACCAAGGAGGGAGAATTCTGAAACTGATATTATTTTGATCCAACCTGCTTAATTATCCAAAACTCAGTCATTGATGTATAATTTACATGGGCTTCTTGAAAATTATAAAATTTATTTAACAAATTTTCATAGTGAAAAGTCATGAAAGAAAAAGCTTTTTAGCTAAAGTCTGGATAAGAATATAACGAAAAAAAAATATCATTCAACTCATTTGTCTATTTTATTCTCCAGACTTTTAGTTTAGGGGTTTAAGTGATTTTATTTTTTTCTTTTAGTTGCAAATTCTTTGGAATACGGATCATATTATGTTTGTGCATCTTCTCATAGTAGCTAAACCTAAATTTTAGTCTTGGCTAGATTTTCAGGGAAACCTATCAGCTCAAATCTCCCTGTTAGAGAGTTTGGCTTCCATATTAGAGGAGCAATAACTATGTAGTCTGAAGCACACTGATGATGGCAATTTAAGATGTAATTTCATATCTTACCACCCTCCTGTCCTGCTTCTCAAGCTCTGATCAGAGAAGGCAGAATGGAAGGAAGGTGGTATGGAATTATTCAATTCTCATCTGCCTTTATTGTGCCATTTTAATGACAGGTTCACTTTTCACATTCCTCTGTGAAACAGCAAGACAACAGAAGATAAGTGAAGTAAAGTAGTAGTGAAAGTGCAAAATAAGTCAGAATAAAGTAGACCTTGGACAACAGCTAGAATAAATTAAATGGGGAGAGGGGGAACAGAAGTGGACAGCTGGAAGTGGAGTGAAAAATTAAGCAGATAAATCTTAATGCAATCTGAGAAATTGCAGCAAATTTAAAGGTACAGCAACTGAGATGGAAAAAAGTAATGATTAAAAATAAGAAGACTCTTTTTCAGAGTACAGAATCAGAAAAGAAATAATGTCTAAAAAGGTGTGGGAGAATTATTCATCAAACAAAGGCACGAGAGGAGAGGAAACAGGAGTAAGAAAAGACAACAGCAACAAGATAACTGCAAAAATGTTGGGAATTAAGAATGTCATTGAAGAATCGGAAAACAAATAAAAAGATGCTAAAGAGCTAGAGGTAGGAAAGTATATCTTGTCAAGAAATAAATGAGAGCATAAGTAACAAAGAATATGTTTCATAAATAGAATCAAAATATATAATAAATAAAAGATATAAGCACACATATAGAGATGAGCCATAATAGACAATAGCCTTGTACCATGTGTGTATGACTTACGTTTGCTGTAAGAACAGGTAGTATTTTTCCCACTTCTCCACTGCTGGTGTGGAATTTGTTGATTGAAAGTATTAATATATATTAAACCAGTAAAAATATATTTCACAGTGAAAATACGTGAAATTTGCACTTTTCACGGTGAAATGCTGGGTATCCAGAATAGGAATGGATTTGTTATCTACAGACCCTGAGGACATAACTTGTTTTCTGTGCTTCGTTTCGCTCCCTTATCTGTAGCTTTAGCCTATCATGCTGTTGCATGCTGAGTGGTACCATGACCTGTAAGTGGTTTGAGTAAAATCAATAAGACCCCTTGCTGAGCAAGGATGGGATTTTTTTCTTTGCCTAGGTTCAACAGCAGAATTTCCATTACTTACTGATTAAATATTAGGCAATAAAATAATAGTTGTGAAGAAGAATGACAGAACTGCATACTGTACATACATAATGAGTATATGCACTGGTATGGGTGCACGGCAACATGTTGTGTTATATATAAATGTAAACTATTAACATTTCTTGGCAATGCTTCCCCTTTCCACCACTAGGCGCAGATGGAAATCATTGCAAAACAATAGGATATTGAATGAATGTATAACTTTTCAAAAATATTACATTGATAAACACTAGCCAGACATCATGTCCAGAAGGTATAACATGGTCTTTGGCACACCCGATTTTTAATTTGATGCTAGAAAAAAACATATTTACTTTGAAGTGTATAATAGATTCTTAAGAAAATCATATATTATATTGTGAGTGGATTATGGTTGGAAAGTAAATACAACACCCTTTGTCTAACTACAGTCTAAATAAATAGAATGGGTTCTGAGGAAGAGCATATGAAATGCATTTAATTACATTTAGCTAACAGGCTTCCACCACCTTGAAATTCTGTTTTCCACTGAATCACCAAAACATTTAAAGGTCTTTGTAATGTAAGCAATAGTCCATTGACAAAATTTTTGAACTCCTTCCTTCTGGTCTTACCTTCTGTTTTATATGAATAAAAAGAAAATAAAATCTGACTTAATGTCATTAAAAAAAAATAAGAATCAGGAAATTTTTTGCAAAACTGTTTTCATTGCCCTGAACTGAGTGAGAATATTCATTTGATTCATCTGTAACTTCCTTTCCACTTCATGCAGAAAGTGAAATATTCAGAGAGGAACAAGATCGTTTCTCTTCTAAACTCAAGTTCTCCTTTTAGACTTGTCAGACTCAGTATTTCAGAGGTTCATTTCTGAGCATACAAACCCAATAAAGGTTTGAAGTTTTTATAACAAATTATCAAATTACATTTGTACCTAACAGATATGTTTGCTAAAGCTAATTTTCAATGTACACCTCTAGGGGGAAAAAAACCTGTAGGTCACTCAAGAAACAAAGCAAGTAGATACATAATGGTGAAACCAGAGAGTTCAAACAGCATGACTAAACAATCAAAGTTTTCAAAGACTAGATAAAGATGCGTCTAGGCTGATAACAACTGGAAGTTTTCTGACAATTCAAATGAGCAGTCTTTTAATATCCACAGTATAAAACACTGAAACTTACAGGGTTTGTTAGCATGACTAGAAAATTGCACTTAAGGGAACATTTGGAATGATGAATCAAGGAGAGGAAAATGAGAAATAGTAACAAGAAGATAAATACTATCATTGTACTACCCATACCTGTCACAAAATGCCTCCTACTTAACTCCATGCTGTCAGAAATCCATCTGAACTCATGTTTGTTAACTGACAAAAAAAAAAACCACACAAGGATCTTCTTTCCAGATAGATCTTCACTAAATGGATCTTCTATGCCTAGGAATAACTTTTTTTACAGTTGTTTTGCTTGCAATGAGCCAGCACACAATGGAGATGTATTCATGGGTGAGAGTAACTTCATATATCCTCATATATGGCTACAGTCATGCAGAAAATAGTCACAATAAAAAGCAATTAAAAAATAATGCCATAAATTAATGTAGTGTTATGAATTTTGTCACACTGTCTGGGTTTGTGATTCAGTAGGATTTCACAAATTAAATAAGCTGGGGCCTAGTATAATAAACTTGTGTGCTTAGAGATGGATTCATTTACCAGATCCATCATGTAGGCACCTCATGGACTCCAGCCCTACCACCCCAAAGCCAACAAACTCTTGGGCATACAGGGAGGACATGCTTGATCTAATGAGAAGAGTCACTTTGCATATTAGAAACCAACTTTATGAATCAAACAGAACCATAAATCTTTGTAGGGTATTTTATAATCACACAAAATGTGCAAATCTCAGTATATTTTTGTAATTAAAAAAAAAATTATGGTTTAAAAGCAATTATCTTTGACACTACCAGAATCATGTCTCATTTAAAACAACAGTGCCTAATAGCTCCCAATTCATTGGAAAGGGATGGAATTAAATATATAATGAGACAACATATGATTTACCAGATCCCTTGGAGGCTATTATTTATATCTCTTTTCCGAGCCCTAATACCTCTATAAACACGCATCTCTGCATTTTCTCGTGCATGCTGGATCAATGTGCAGGATGGGCTGACTCTAAGAAAAATCCATTTGCTCTGGAAAAGATTCAGAAAGCATCATTAACCACACTCTACACTACAGTCATTTGGTGTTCCAATAGGGCACTACAGTTACTCTGTCTCACAGAAATAGAAGAAAAAATAAGGTTGTTATCACATGGTAAGATTTCAAGTCAGGGAGATGAAGCTCTTTTTAGCAGGCTCTGCTATCCAGAGATTCTCTGATATTTCTTTTACTGTATTATCTGTTATTTCTACATGCCTTAGTATTATTCACTTCCCTAAATCTTCTTCTAGATGACCTAGAAAAAACCATTACAGTAGGAGCCTAGTCCCATTGAAATCAGAAGAAATAATTACATTGTTTGTTTTAAGATTGCCTGGATTCACTGCTACCTGGTTAGTGGCATTCAAGAATTTCACTGCAAAACAAATGACATATTTCACTTCTATTCAAGTGTCTAGTTTTAGGACTAAAGTGTTTTCAATACTAGTATGAATTTACATCACACACTGATTTTCATACATATGTTACAGCCATTCTTGCTTAAATACTGTAATAAGATTAGCCTCATTATTTCTCTTCCCTCATTGTCTAATGCTTTCAATCACTCTATTACATAATTTCATATTGTAAAGGCTTAAAAAAACCCCCCATGAACAGCAACAGCAACAACAACAATAATCCAGCCCTGAGGAACTTCTACTTAAATGTTCCAAAATTTACCAGCAACAGTAATCTAATCAGGGATATTAGGAATTAGCAAGTCAGGATCCCTGTTTTTAATTGCAACCTTGCAGCAGCTTGACTATCTCACTAAAAAATACTCCTGACCTATTGGAACAATTTCATGTGTGTTTAACAGGAGGTCTGGATATATCTGAAGGTTTTGTAACCAGAGCTGACCTTTGCTATTTCAGTCTTGTGAAGATTGGGAATGCATCCATCCTCTCCTCTGTATCACTATAAATTACAGTGCTCACCAATCAAAAAACCTCTGAATGAAAGTGTGAAAGGAGAGCCACACAGTCTGTATGTAGATGGAAAACCTAATAATGTAAATTTGAGTGTATTTCAAGAACAGAATAAGCAAATAAAAAATTCACCCTCCAAGTGAAGACTTGTGTTGTTTTGATGTGGTGTCCTCACATCATCATGGACACACACATTTTTCATGAGACTCTTCAAGTCACTCCACACCCATCCCTAGGGGAAAACACTTCATGGAAAGACAAGAAATTGCCTTTTCGTTGCTTTCCTTCTCCATTATGCTAATAGTAGAAGGCAGCTAAAATAAGACATTCATGAGGCAGATCAGCTGTAATTCAGAGAGTGGACACTCCTCCCCAGCCCCAGTCAGGTCCCCTTTGTGGCTAGGGACCCAGTTCTTTCCAGAGGCTCCCATGCAGGATACTTCCCTTACAGGCAGCACAAACTTCCTCACTCCAGCAGACTGCCTTGGTAACCAAAGAGAAATTTGCATTTAAGAACAGTTTTCCATTGATCAGTTTTATCAAATGAAGCTCCAGATGAATCAAAGTAGCAACAGCCATGTAAGATGCCGAGTGTGTGAGCTGAGGCACACACTGGCCCTTAGACATTCTCACGTCCGTGATGTTGCTATTGCTGCTCTTGGCGTGAAAGGAAGAGGCTAATTGCTGTTTTTACAGGAAAAGGATTAGAGCTACAGTTTGGCTAGATATAACTTTTCTTGATCTCCAGAGAAATAGAGAGACCTGAACTGATGATACATTAACGTTATCTAGCTTTATCTCCTGTACTATGGTCCTCTGTAAAGATATCCCAGAGCAGGACTCTGTAAAGTGAGGAGATTTCCCAATGGATGAGTGCCACTAGGGAAAAAGGAAATCCTGATAGATTATAAGCAGAGATATATTGGAGCACCAAATGACACAGAAAACCTGTATATATGTACTGGTTTTCACTGGGATAGAGTTGATTTTCTTCACAGCAGCTCATGTGATGCTGTTCCAGATTTGTGATCAAATCAGTGTTGACAACACACCCAGGTTTTAATTGCTGCTGAGCAGGTTTTAAATGGATAAGTATTTTTAGGATGGGGGTTTGCAAATAAGAATCAAAATGCTGGAAATTTGAGGTTTCATTAATTTTGTTATTTAAAAACATTAGTTTGTCGTGAAGTCATTTTGTATGCTAATAATAGCTATTTATCAGTGTTGAATAATCTCATTATGTGATTTCATTTAAAATCAATGTAACTGAACATTGTGGATTTTTCACTGTCTTTTTTTTTTCTTTTTGTATGCACTTAAGTTGCAGTATCATAGGTTAATTAAGAGATTTATCTTTTCCTGGATAAAATATTGATGAAGGAGTCAGCAGTGATGAGTGATAAAGGTCATGGCAACACTGAATTATTTCATTCTTGATGTAATTTTTAAGCCAGGGAGGGCAGCAACACATTTAGTAAAACCATTAGTAAGTTGAGAAACAAAAAAAATTGCTGCACTTCCATTTAATTGGCATTTGGCTCTTTCTAGATTAAAAAGTATGCCTTGGAGCCCAAATGTATTACTTACATATATTTCATGATTTTTAAACTGTTGATTTTAAGAACAAAATAATGATTGCTGTCACCTCCAACAGTGTGTGTGTCTGCGCTTTGCACCATACATGTCTCCCAGGTGGAAAACAGAGGAGTAACAAAAATATTTTTTTTTAATAACAAATATTTCCTGTTCTTTCAACCTTCATTCTAGTGCAAGGTTGCAGATAATCATACCTGATTTTTAATCGGATTTTTTATCCATTTGAAAACATTTTTTTCTTTCTTTTAAATTGCAGTTAAATACTATAAATTTTCAAAATTGAATTTTTTGTAACTGAAAAATCAAAGCGACCAGTGGAGGAGGACAGAAGGAAGGATTCAGAGTGAGAAGAAAGGAGCGAGTTTTCCAATAAAGTAATGTTCTCATCAGAGATTGTTCTGTGACTCATTTGTTTGGAGACACAACAATAAAGTAGGACAGTGGGATGCTGAGATGCTAATCAGGAATAGAGACTGCTCTTTCCCACACGCTGCAGTGTCACTGCAGTTCCCTGATCTCTGAAACTCAGTCCTCAAGACATACATTCAGTTGGGTGATATAAAAATAAGTCTTAAATTTCAGCTTTTACCATGGTAATTTTTTCTTCCTAAGTTTTATATCTTGGTGTTCTTCTTCCTTCCATGTGTCTGTCATTGTCTTCTTTCTGGCTGCAACAGGGGGACCAGAATTATCCCCAAATAAGGAAGAAGTCAAATAATCCAAGTTGTCTTAGTCTTCTTTTTATTTAAGCCTCTATTCTCAGACGTATTATTATGTCTCCTCAATCACTGCTGTGTTCTGGTGGGATCTGATTCAAGATCAGTCTTTTATCTGCTGTCTTGGTACTCAAAATCACATAGGCTTTATAATGCCCAATCACATACAAGTTTGCCTATCCTTTGTAGTGACTTTGTTAGTAGCATCTCTTTTAATGTATCTTTATTCATTAACTTTTGAATATTTTGCTCCAAGAGCTGCACTTAATGTTGCTCATTTTGCCTTCCATCTTATTATTTTATGTCACAGTTCATTTTTTCATTGTGTGTTTTTCTCACACATGTTTTGGAAACCTGAATAATAAACACACATGATACTCCTACAATGGTTGTAGCCAAAGTGGCTGGAGTGTAGACTGATAATATACAGTAGAGGATCAAAGGAAAATAAGCATGCAGAATAAATTGAACTTAATCTATTTGTATTTCCACACAAACAATTCCCAATACCAACTGCCTGTCTGGCAGACTTATGTGTCTGTATATGGAAAATCAAACTAAGTGGGTGTAAGAAAACACATAACAGATTTTAAAGTTTATCTCCTAATGGTCTTTCTCTGTCATAGTTTAGCTACATTTCCCCCCTATTTTATTGACAACCATGTAGAGGATATGCTTTCTGTTCACATGCAAAAAAAATGAAATCCAAGCAATCAGTGAAGATCCGAGCCAAAAAATTTCCACAAAACTCAGTGTGTCCACTACTTAGCTCGAAAATCAGCGTTTGTCAAATATAGCAAGAAAAAAGTTGAAGCATAAGTGAAGAAGTCCAAATTACCTGGAGATAGAAGTTCAAATCTGTCATACACTAAATTTTCTGTCCAGCTGTTTCCCTGTGTAGCAGTCTGCATTTCCTTTTTGGGCATAACCCGAAGCCTGGCATACATAGGCTGAGAAGGGCAGTAACTGCAGGTGAATGCTGTGCTGGGCACTGCTCCCCAGAGCTTGAGGAGCTGACCTGATGATGGTTGTGAAAAAGGCTTGGGAGAAGACTGAGAGACTGGTGTGCTTCAAGTTCCAAAATATTCTGCTAAATGCTATAGATTTATTCTAGGAAAGAGAATTGTGGATTCAGAGGAAATCTAGCCATATCATAACATTTTGGGGCAGGTCTTGTTAAAGTTTGACAGATCTGGTTTAGGGTTTGGGATGACAGTCTAAGTGTTTATCTGGATATTCTCAATATCTTAGATGTCATGTTTCTCCCTGAGATCTGTATTTCTGACTGTTCCCCATACTCTGGGGAAGAAGCTGCACCCTGTGATTATACACAGTGAAGTTATGAAGAAACTGCTTTTCCTCTGAAGGCGGCATGATTGTGTCGTGGCTTAACACCAGCCAGCAATTAAGTCAAATAGAGTAAGTGAGAATCTGGGTTAGATGAGTGGCCAAGTTACAGGACACTGGGCCAAAGGGCAGCAGGCTCTATCTCCATCCCCACCTGCTTGAGAATTCTTGGAGTGATGCCACATGGTATGGAATATCCAATGGAATATCCCTTGGGTCACTTGGCATCAGCTGTCTTGGCTGTGCCCTCCCCAGACAGATTCTTAATGCCATGGGACATAGGCCTGTCAGACAAAATAATAACCAGAATTTAGAGTAGTTCAAGTATTAACCAGGTATTTCAGACAAACACAGACCAAAAATGTTATGAAAAAGAATTAGGACAGCAGGTGGACAGATCTGGATGTATTCACATCTGGGAAGGACAAAGCTCTTTTTTTTTTCTTTTTTTTCTTTTTCACACAATCATTGAAGATATATTTATTGTACTTTTCTGTGGCTTAAATTTCCTGCAAATGTAAGCCAGTATCATGTGCATTGCAATAGTCATTGCATTCATTAAGGACCAGCTGTCAAGTAAAACTGTAACAGCCCTGGGTATGTAATTGAGACAGGCTCCAGACAGTTGTTGTGCAAGTTATGATGAAGAGCCTTTATCAGGACTGAAATGAGGGGATTGTTTTTGTTACACGTGTCAACTTGTGCCTTCCTGAAATACTTCTACAGACTGTCATAGTCCCTTAGTTAAACCCTGAGTTTAAGTCAAAATACATAAATCAAGGAGATACTTTTTGATTGTTTTGGAAGATAAATTATCTCCTTGCTTACTTAACCATTTCATAGAAAAATGTTATCTATAAATGTTATTTATTATCTTTCACATTTCATGTCCAGAAACAAGGTGTGTGAAAGTGACTTGACTCAGAAATCCTGATAGTTGGGAGGAGTAACTAAAAGACTTTTCTCTTGTACCAGCCCCTCCAACACTCTCAGTGAAAGCAGCAGAAAATGCGACTTTACTAGAAAAGAGAGATCAATATTTCAAATTATTTATTTACATAATTAACTATCTTGAAGTAAAACAAGCTGTACTTCCAAAAAGCTTCATCTTTCTTACAGACAGCTGATCAGATACTTGCAGTGAAAGCCATTAGCAAATCCCATGTGCAGTATTCACCATTTGTGAAGAGCATTTACAGTTGTTTCCTAAGCAAGTGGTGGAAGGGTAAATAATTTGCCTTACGGAGCAATCTGAGACTGTTTTTCATTAAATGCAGAACAACATGAGCTGCTTACAGAAAGGAAACAAATTGCAACTGGAGTTAAATCTCTAGGGAGAAAGTAATTGCTCCAGCATGAGAGACATTTGGAAAACTTTCCTAAAACATGAATGTAAAAACCTCAGTGATCCAGATGAACCAGATTTCAGTTGCCCTATGGATTATTTATTGTATTCACCACAGCCTGGATTTTTTAGAGTTATTTACAGGTGTAACACAATGGTTGGACCATAAAATCCCACTAAAGACTCTGCTGCCACTGATTCAAGCTCTCAGCTGAGCTGTAGTTGAAAGGTTCCCTGTGCCATAATTAGTGCCACATGCGGCATTCTGAAAGCCTAGGGTGTGGGTGGGGTGTCCAAGGTCACCAGTAGGAAATAAAGGGAAGAAACACTACATCTAAACCCTCTTAAAGAGAGATTTAAAGGTTGGGGACCCGTTTGGACCAGTTAGAGAGGAGAGTATTCAATATATAGGAAACACCCTGGAAGAGAACACAAAGAGGTTTGCAAAGTAGAGAGAGACAGAAGGACAGTGTCACTGGCACAGCAACACTGATTTTTTTCTGTATAGAAATACAAAAGTTGATTTCTGTGTGGAGCAACCATGAAATATTAATGAAGAAAACATCACTGCTACTGCCCAAGTCATATAAGAGAACCTCAAAATATGAGGTATGTTTTCAGCTATGAGTGCCTGATGGCATTGGGGCACAGAAGACGCTCACAGACTGTGAGGTCAGTTACTTTCCTTATGGAGCCTGTGCAGCTCCACCCACCCACTGGGTGCCAGCCATCTGTACTCAGAAGGGACATCTAGCAGAGATGGCATCGAAACACCACTTGATGAGCCAAAATTATTCAGTGCAGAAAATAAAGCAGTATCGTTGTGTATAACAACATAACCATCCAACCCTATATATAAATTACCAACCTCTCCCTGGAGAAATTGTGAGGTCAACCTAATTGCTTAGTGCTTGGTCAAGGGTCACATTTAGAGTTACACTGACCTGACTTTGTTCAGTTAATAAGATCCAAAAAATGATGTGAAAAAAAAAAATTTAAGATATTATAAACAGTATTGTAATGGATAAAACAAGAGCCAGGATGTATTCTGCTAATGCTGAAAGACATAGATATAGATATATGAAATGTTATATTTATGGAATACGTTCATTTGCTGAAAGTTGTTACAAATGACCTTTGTGTACAGATTGAAGACTGAAATTCTAATTGCTTGTGACATTTCTGTACATCAACTCTTCATGTTTTTAGCTTTTTGTCTGTAACTCAAATGGAGAGGGAAAGTTCACAATGTGGTAGAGGGCAAACTGTCTCTATTCCTGGAATTCATTCACGGGAATACTTCCTCTAAAAAAAATTTCCTGGAAAGAAAAGAGAAGGGGGAGAGGAGGTAAGCAACAATAGTTTATCAATTCAAAATGAATGGTGACATCTATGCAGCATAAAAGCATAAATATCTCAAGATTCATTATGTTTCCCATTTCAAAATATATTATGAAGCATATTTGCTATGATGATGGACTTTTCTGGGGTCTTGTCCTTTACTTGGAATAACAATCTCCTATACCAATGGAGGCAGCTGGACAAATGAGTAGAAGAATGAGAACATATGAAAGAATGGTAATCTCAAGAGAAAGGAAATTCAGGAGCTGAAACTAGAAATGCAGTTGATTTTGTAATAAACTGATTTTAGAAAAAAAAACAAAAAACTGAAGAATTTAAAAGAAACTAAGTGGAAGAAAGTTGACATTAAAATCTTGCTGAGCTGATACCAAGCTCTACATTGGAATTAATTTTTAGATTAATTTGCAGTGGTTTTTTTTCTTTTCTAGCTTAATCACATTTAGTTGTTTTAGTTTCTTAGCAGGAAAGCAATAGAACAATTGCCCCCTTTATATTATTGCTGCTCCCCTCTACATTTACTTTATAGCATATCTTTCTAGGATGTCTCCTCTTACTCATTCCCTCTCTAAATGAAACAATATTTCAATTTCCTTCCATAGAGTAGCCTTTTTGATAAGACTTCTTTTCTGTTTGTGAAGCTTTTATTGCTGTCACATCCTTTTCTGAGATAGAAAAAGTGAGCCAAACATTCTGAAGAAGAATCTGTAATTGATCTTCGTAATGACAGTCTCAGTTTCTTTGTGCAGTTTTCTTGCTTATTTTTCACATCTTGTTCTTGCAAGCAGTAGTTTGGACTTGAACAATTATTAGAGCAGAAGACACAAGCAGCCTAAATATCCTTTCAATTGTACAACAGCCTGATTTTTTCAATAATTCAACTAACTGTCAGCTGTATACCCTTCTTCCAAGCATTCTGACCTCTGTGAAGGTGTTCAGAGCTTTCCCTCTTTATTTACAGGTCAAATGTTTGCTCCTCAAATATCCATGCTGAAGTACTCCATCCTGCATTACAAGATGCATGCAAATCTCCTTTCTCCTCTCAGCTCCCATACAGTGAGTCACATTTCATAACTTTCCAAAAATATTTTTTTACAAAACCAAAAACTTAGAACAAAAGCAAGGACGTGGGATTTCAGGTTCACTTTCCATTATAACTCTCTCAGGGGATGCAAATACATCAGCTCAAATTCTTTTTATCAACTTATTTCACCAGTGGTGAGGAGAGAGAACTTGCCATCAAAGTTTGTGCAAGATTCAAAATCTTACTTATGCATGATAATAAAAGTCAATTTTTGAAAACAGTACTCCCAAATTAGTCTCCTCCTTCTCCTTAACCTGGAAGCCCTTACCCAGAGACTGGCAGTAGCTATGCAAGGGAAAACCTATGTGCCTGTCTTGTGCATATCTTCCTACCAGCAAGCCACCGGCAGCTTTCGCTGGCAAGCCCTCTCTCGAGGTGTCTGTACTTATGTAATGAGATGCTGCTCTTCTCTTTCCCCCTCTAACTCCCCTTCTCATTTCTGCAGTCTTTCATCCTCAGTAGCCCTCAGCTCCTCATACCCAGCTCTTGCCTCCCACTGCAGGTACCCTGCCTTCTCCATCAGCAAGGTGCACTGCCTCCTGTCCCCTTCACCATGGGGATAAAAGCATTTGGGAAAGGGGAGCACACCTCCAACCTGACCCTCCATCACTCCTGCTGACTGTGGTCCAGACAGAGTCCTGAACTTGGCATAAGCCCTCCTGCAGGTGTCACCCAAGAAGGGCTTAGCCTTTTTGTTTGTACAACCACTTTTAGCCTTTTGTTCCCCCAAGACCTTCTCATTCAGAATGTGCATACAGCCAACAGAATCAGCAATGTTTTCCTGTAGCCTTTTGCTATTCATTGCATCCACTGCCTTTTCAATGGTTTCACAGTATAACACTTGCTGTTCTTACTCCAGGTAGGATTTCTAAAATTCCCTTAGAGGAAATCAGGGCATATTTATCCTGCTTGTTGCTTACAAGTCTATAATTTTCTGTTTATATTTAAGGACTATTCTGTTGCCATTTTCCTTGCAGAGTGGAATTTTATAAATACATAAATACATTAAATATGTTTGTTGTAAAGTGTTGCCTACATTTACCCACATGCTAGTGCACCTCTCAGTTACATGACTCATTCAGATCAATGACTCAAAGGCATTTTATATGCAGATATATTCTGTGTTTATCCTGCAGACCGCCCACTGCCAGCAAATACAATTATAATTTCATAATTGAAAGAAAGATGGAGAGATGCAGGGTGTGTCTGCGTTGCTTGCTATGTATGTATGTGTATTATAAAATGCATATATACATACTCACAGAGGGTGAAAAGCAAAGGAAATGAAATGAATTAAAATCTCCTGGGCAATATGATTACAACACTTTCAAAAAGCAGCATATTTGCACCAAGCATAATGTGAATGACAGTGGAGGTCTCCATTAAGTGCAAGGCTAATGGCACTCCAAACCTTCTGTGCTGGTTTGCCTGGCTTTGGTAGAACATTTAAGGCACAGCACTCAGGGAATGGCATGAGGGGAAGGGCAGTGCCATGGTTCTGCCTCACCCACAAGCACACTTTTCTGTCATTTCCTATCTTTTACACAATTAAGATTAATTAAGGAAATAATTGCAGAGGATTATATAATAGCAATAAATTCTGTAGGAATGTGTTTTTCCAGGCTCTCAAAAGTAAGGCAGTACAGGAGTAGCAAAATAATATAATTAGAAATAATAATTTTGAAAGAAGATACCTTCCTGTTATGCAATTTGTAGAAACAGCCAAAATTACTAAGTGTTTGCAGTGCTAGTAGGTGTCTACTTCCATACAGAGATGGCTGAGAATTTTTCATCAAAACATTTTTGAAATAATCATGCTGATTTTGTCTAAATCAAAGTTTAACTTTCTTGAAAAAATTAAATGTGGCATAAATTTTCTGGGTTTTTTTGAAAGTTAATAATAGCTTATTCTCTTCATGTACCTCATTTTCTCCTAAATATAACAGTAATTTGTATTTGCATTGCTATTAAAACTGAACACTGAATTATACAAGAGAAGGAAAATTATGTGCTTGCTCTGAAAAAAAAAAAGAGAAATATTTCAGTGAGGTAGCAGCTCTCTTTAACCACGTTAGTGAAATTGAAGTAGAATATCCTAACTACATCAACAAGAACTAGCATTATGCTACTGACTGCAGTTTCTGACAGTGAAAAAGAGGTGACTTAGAAGTTTGAAAGCAATTTTGAATTTTTCTCAACAATTTTGAATTTTTCCAAACAACTCAAAATCTGAATGTTGAATTTTCTTTTAAAGTAATGTTTTTGTAATATTAGAACTGGAACCATATTTGAAAGAGAGTGGAACTGAATTTTACATGCATATTTGTAGACAGACATTGCAGCATGAAGACAAATATATTGCATAAAGTAGGTTACTATCATTCTCATGTCAGAAGAGACTTTTCCAGGCTTCATAACAAAGCTATCACAGGGAAGAGAAGCTGGGGGGCGGAAAACAGTTTGACAACCAAGACCTTCAGTACCTGGGAAGAGCAGAGGGGGAGCCCCAAGGCTCTTTCCTTCCATGGAGAAATCATGGGTGTGGCTGTGAACTCCCAGGCAGCCAGCAAAGCACCAGGGGACAGAGAAGAGCATCCTGCAGCAGCTTAATGTAAATGTAAATAATTCAGCAGCTCTGAAAATGTAAACTTCCAGGTGTCTATATGCAAGCGTGGTGTATATCTCTGTCCTCCTCTTTCATAGATAAGGATTTTTCAGTGACTTTTTAAAAATAGTAAGCTAGAAAAATTTCAGTCAGCTGATTGGTACTCATGACAAGTAAGTTTTGGTGTAGCTGAGTACATGTGTACTTCAGGGCTTATATTATAGGTGTTAGGTGTAGACAACAATATTTTTTAATGCATGTATTCTTCAGTTATCTCACCAGATAATTCCACTGTCAGGGGCTGGTCTCTCTCACAGTCCCATGTGGTTTCTAGAGGAAAAAATTTAACAAGGCAATGTTGTTTGAGTTTATTCTCCTATAAGCTTTAGGTAATGAGTTGTTAGATTTTCAGTTCATGTAATTTGGATAAATATTTTCCCATTTTTCCAGCTAACCACTTTTAAAGTTAGAGGTCTGCACTGGACTCACACGATGGTATTTCTGAGAGGGGACACCATGATCTGCACACAGCCATACCACTGGAGAACCTCACTTGGGGTCTGGGACTCGAGATTTTGCTTTCATCTCATGGACCTTTCCATGTTCATCCAGTTGTCTATTTAAATAAAGTGCTGAGGCTAAAGAAATAACCCCAAACACTTCTTGTCCTACCAAAAAATCCCCTAACAAAAACAGCTGATGGAGTGCACACAATGGATTTTACATGATGGGATTTTGTGGTCACTTTTCATTTACTTTCAGCTATTTGAAAATGCAATGCAGATAACATGACCATGGTTTTAAAACAAAGTATCTGCCTTATTTAAAAGCATAAAAAAGGGATATATGCTCTTATAATAATGAAAACAGATGTCTTATTTTCATGAAAATTAGAACAACTATCCAAGATTGAGATTTTGGACATATAAGGTTGGAAGAAGTCTTCCAAACGAATTAAAATAATTCATATATTCAGGGCAAAAATGCACACTCTCTTCAAACAGTCCATTAACATCAAATTTCTAGCACCAGCCAAACTCCAATGATTTCTTTTTTTTTTTCCTTTTTTAAGTCAAGTTTCAGTCATTCAAGTAATTTATGTCAGTGTCTGGATAGATGACACATGGTGATTCCAGTGAAATCCTGTGTGTTGTGTCAAATCTACGACCTGCTGTGCCTCATCAACCATAGCATTCATTTCACATCTTATGCATTGTGTTATTGGAAAGGAAAATATTTTCTCTTCTGTTTCCCCATGTATTAGTGCCAGTGCATCACTGTATCACTCAGAGTATGCCACAGACTACACTCCAGTAAAGGTCAAGAAGTGAGATCACTCGTATCATGATTTTTGGCAGTTAAATCCATGTGCCTTAGTAATAAAAGTCAAGCATGCCAGCTGTTTGCCAGCAACATTATTTAAACCTTATTTAACACTCTACAAGGGTCCCACCAAGAGGGTAGTCAAAATAAAAATGAGCTTCTTGAACTGAGAGGCTTCCTAGGGACGGGCAATTAAAAACGTTCAATCTTCATAAAGGGAACAACGTAGGTAGTGGTGCCAAAACATTGAATTGGTGTGTTTCAGCCTCAGACTGCGTGGATCACCCACAGGGGTGCAAGGAGACGCAATTTTTCATGCACATCTTGCAAGTCCTGACTGTCGTCATGAGTTCTGATTAATGTGGGCCACTAGAAACTGTTTATTTACACAGGAATGCTTTCTGATAAGCTATCTCCATCTTCTTCATCTTTGTGGCATCACATTGAGGCAAAACATTGAAAAGTCCAAATAGAATTAATTGCTGCAGAAATAGCTCTTGACAATGACCTACCTGTGAAAACATATTTATGTTGAAACTCCCAAGCAAAGGAGTAATCTACCTGATTAGTACTGGTTGTTTCACCTCTCTATCTTACTTCTGTGAAGCCTGTGTCCTTACACTTTGATGGAATTGCAGGAAAACCCCACTGATAGATCATGGTCATGCATGATACATTTCAAAGAGTTTTCTTGCTCTCTTGACTAGCCGAATCTAGACTTAAATTGGATGCTGCACACAAAAAGTTACATACTATATTTAATCAGTCTACTGAAACATCTAGTCCTATTTGAGAGCTTCCTTCACACGCAGTTATTAAAATATGGTGTGGTATAAAAATGTTCTCTTCCTATGTGACAGCCCACACCATGAGTGTACCAAGGAATTTTCTGAATATTTTCAAAATATTTGCAAAACTTTCACTCTGGCAAGAACTGCTGAGAACTTCACTCAGAACAGTCTGTGACAAAAAAAAAAATAAAAATCTGATGGCTGCTGCTTGCTGTGGTATAAGAAGGAATCATCATTTTCCAGACTAAGTGCAAACAATAAAGCTCATGAGGAAGGTGAACCAAGCAGATCCTTTCAATTCTTAAATGATTTTTAGTGTCTTAGTTGGCCTTAGCTCTGATGCAGTCCTTCAGCCAGATTTTTCATTTGCATCAGCCTTACTTTAAACACTTTTTTCTCTTCTGTTGCTCTGATGTCCTTATCAAGATTGCAATGAAGAAAACGTACAAATTAGTTTAACAAGACATTGTTGTGTACCCACCATCATTCTGGTTTGTGCTCTTTGCCCAGTCACTAGGTGCAGGCATATTTTGCCTGGAAAAACAAACCAAAACAAAATTTTTCACTGATTAACCTGTTGGGTTTTTTTACAGTAAAGTAAAAAGTAAAGTATATGAGTCAAAGAAGCTTGAAATTGCACCAATTTCTCTTGACCTTTTGGGCAATTTATGTTTGCACATTCTTGACTTTAAGCTTTCCTACAACTGCAAGAGCTTCATCCAACACATTACTGTATCGTACTGTAGGACTTGTCATCACTCTTCAGTCAGCCTCATTTATTATACAGTGCTGTGTTTGATTGTACTTGCCTTCAAACTTTCAATTTGCATCCTCTAGTTATGTTTTACACCCACTGAAGGATCAGAACAACAACCTTCAATTAAAGCTTTTCTTTGTATCTGATTGGGGATGACAATAATTCAGGAACAATAATAGAAGTCAGACTAAGGTGACTGTGATGACTCTGAGTGCTCGTTCTTGTTTTGGCTGGAATCAAGTCACTTTCCTCATAGCTGGTACAAGGCTGTGGTTTTTATTTGTGCTGGAAACAGTGTTGATATCACAGGGATGCTTTAGGCATTGCTGATGAGGGCTTGCACAGCATCAAGGCCTTTACTGCTCCTCAGCCCGCCCCTGCAGCGAGAAGACAGGGGAAGTGGACAAGAAATTGGGAGGGGACACAACCAGGACAGCTGACCCCAGGTGACCCTAGGGATATTCCAGACCATATGGCATCATGCTCAGCATATAAACTCGGTGGTAGAAGAAGGAAGGGGGACTTGTTTAGAAGGACTTGTCTCCCCAAGTAACCATGATTTGTGACAGAACCCTTCTTCCCTGCACTGCTTGTGGGATGTGGTGGATGAAGTCCTTGTTTTGCTTTCCTTGTGTACGTGGCTTTTGCTTTACCTATTAAACTGTCTTTATATTAACCAACAAGTTCTGTCACTTCTGCCCTTCTGTTCAGTCCCCCATTCCATTGTAAAGGAGTAAGCAAGTGGCTGTGTGGGACATAGCTGCTGTCCAGAAATTAACCATACTGATGCTTTTTAAACCAGCTGTATTTTCAGCTAAAAACACAAGAAAAATCTTTGTGGCCTTAATCAATCTTGAAGTGTCCTCTAGATGAAATACACTTTTCATTTTGGATGCATAGTTTCTTCCAAAGCATTAGTGCTTTTGGCTGGATAACCACTACCTTCCTCCTACCAAATTATTAATTATACAATTTATCAAAGCAGGTAGTCAGATAAATGGTTTGTGCTGTCTCCTCTGCCTTTTTGCTCTGTCAAATCTTCTTCCCACTCACATGGAAGGATAAATATCACAACATGTTCTTCGTCAGCCTTAACCCGAAAGAATTTGGGGTTTGGTATTCATTACTTGAGGGTGGGAGGAAGGAGTGAGCTTTTGGGGCAGCCTTTACATGGAAACCTATTGTGGGCTACAGTGCTGTTAGCTGTCCTGAACCTGAATTTTCTGATAGGAGGAAAGTCTGTAGGGAGTTTTGAAGGGAGGCATACTCCTTCATAATCTTTTCTGTACTGTTGTGACACTCATTTCTCTACCATTACCAGTTCATTTGACCCTGCTGAACTGGTAGAATAATCTTTTCAGAAATTAAGTTATTAACCATTTAAAAATAAAAACTGGTACTTCTTCTAAAACAAAGAGACCTAGAGTCTGGCAATTCATATTTTACACTCCCTGACTGAACAGCAGAACTCTGCTCCCTAGGACTCTGAAGAACTCTTTCCAGTGTCCATTACTAATAACACTATTCTAGAATCCATTCTGTCTTAAATTCTTCTGCTGTTTGTTCAAAATCATGCAAATCACACACAGCTCAAAGCTAAGTTTAAATCTTTGCTTTGTCCTCATGTACAGCCACTAGCTATCCAATTTGATCAGCTTTCAGTGAGGAAGAATTATTAATTTTGTTTGCTATTCTTCTTTTCATTATTCTCCTTAGAAAAATGATTATTTCCCTGTGGTCTCTAAAAAACTTCATAAAGTTGTTTAATTCAGTGAGTTCAGCAGAAATTCAACTCTTAATAGTTCCTTCTGGGCCAAGGAATAAGTAATGAACTCAATCCCTCTACACCTTCATTAAGAGTGTGTTTTGGAAAGTGGAAAATGCAGTCTGTCTTGCTTGATTGCTTGAAATACTGTGGCCCCACACCAGCTCTGGGTTTTAATTTTGATCTTTGGATTACTATACAAAATGCATCTAAGTGAGGAATTTTCCAAGTGCTTTCTCTTCTTACACTGTGTTCAGCACAGAGTGACTCTTTCCCAGACCTTTGTCCTGCTGCGGCTGAAGCTCAGCCCTGACAATGACATGACCACCTCCAGCTACAAAACACACTGACACTACCTAATGAACCCATGCCCTCAGTCCTGTACAATAAAGGTGATAAAACTATGTGCCTTTCACTCCTTAAATCTTCTCTGTCAAAATGATTTTGGCTAGAAAATGCCTGCCAGTGGAGGTGTCCAAGCCATGTCTCCTTGGAAGCCACCTGGATGCTGACGTGTGCCACTGAGCAGTACAGCTCAGGTTTTTTAATGTTTTTTTCACTGTGATCCCCTCCTGGATCATGGGTTGTACCAACCTAGTATTTGTCACTTTAAATTTCGCAAGTGAGGAAATGAAGCACTTGCTGTTTCTCCAAAAACTGGGATGAGATGATGATGGTGTTTCTATCTAAGAGCTGATGATTTTCCCCTGCCACAATGAAAATTGCAGCATATATGAAAAAGTCATCTCTGTAGCTGACAGAACAAAACATATCCAAAAATGTTAGTATGGGCACAGACAGGTGTTCCTTGTGATCAAACCTTTCTAGATTGAGAATTCTCAATGTATTTTTTATGGAAAAAGTATTTAAAGGGCAGAAAGAACTTGGAATTGGTTAGAATAAATCTTCCTGACTATCAGGGGTTTACATATTATGCAACAGTTCTTGATGCACAAAATTTTACAAATAATTTTTAAGAAGTATTGATTGCAACGAGATAATACAGGCATATACTTTACTTGTATACCTTTGTTATCAGTTAACCCTGCATTAGGGCCACATTTTTTTGTGTACTGATGACACCAAAGAGAAAAGAGACAAATTTTCAGGGGAAAAAATTTATGTTTCAAAGCCAGGAAGGGCTCTTTAAAGCTGTCTCTACATTAAAAAAAAAAAGCAACACTTTGTTCACAGTCCACTTATCAGTGTTTTGTGCTGGCTAATGGAAGCTGCTCAACATGCAATATGATCAGAGTTTTTCTTCTGTGTAGGTCACTATCCATTTTCTAAGGGAAATATAGAACAGTAGGTTCCCATTCTGGCTGCAGACACATAAATGTAGGTTTGATGACATTTGCTATAACATCCCCTGATAAACAGTACTCAAGGCTACATAGAATATTCTGAGTTTCTTAAGAGGGAAGTGTTGCCTTTAAAGTGGAAGAGTTATAGTCTGTATGATATCTGCTTTCTGTCTTTAGAGACAGCACATGTGTAGAATGAGTTTTAAAAAATGCTCACATCATGGCTTTGTCAGGTTAATTGGATCCAATCCAGCATGAGATTTCTAATTTCAGTTTAGATTCTAGTGCTTTGACAAAGATGCTGCATGTATAGGGCAAAAATAATAACTGCATTATATTACCTGCCAGACTGAACTGATGGAAGTGATGAACTCTGAGTTTGAAGCCACTATAATTTTAATTAAAGTTAAGAACTCTAATGCAGTCTGACCACAATATTAAATTCACTGTCTTATTGTGAAATTATTTTTTGCTATTAAAAGATAAAAAAAATTTCATATGCATTTGTTTCATTTTAGTATGCTTTCAAATCTGTTGATGGCATTCAAATGTTGGTCTTAAATAACTAAGTTGTCTCAAAGTTAAGTTAATTTAAAGATTTTAAAAAAATTTTCTCATTATTCCTCATGCTATTTTCTTGCTATTCTTGGAAGAACTGATTGTCTTATTTAGTCAAATATTGACCAAAAGAGCATCTCCAATTGTAATCACCTAGCATGCTTTCTCCAGAATAAATATTTATAGAATAAAAAAAAAAATTCCTATTCCTGTTACACAGTTAGTCTAACTTCATGGACTCATCCACAGTCATTTTAATTCCTTCACTGTCACAATGGGAGCATAGTGGACTGTGCCTACTAATAGAATTTTATATTATTGCTGCCCTGTGTCTCCTGCTCCAGGCAAGCAAGTCAACTCCTACTGCTACTGACAGGTACTACCTAAAAAGAGTGCTGGAAGAGTGTAGAGGTATCTTTTCTTTCAGTATGAGGCCTTAGGAAATGCTTTTACATGTGACCCCCTCAGAAATGGAGAGGTGGCAGCTTTTGGTTGATATGAAAGGGATTAGAAACAACTCAAGATTTTAAGTCTTTGTGCTTGCTCCTGTCTAATCTCTACCTTCAAGCTGTACTCCCTGGAAAGCCTGGGTTCAAGTCTTCCTTACTGCGCCAGAGTTTATAAGGTCAAGGAGCTGAGTTTGACTTGCAGCTGAAGCAAGAGTTGGGGATGCACAGAACCATCAGGGGAATTTCAGAGCTCAAGGGAAGGATGGTGTTTATGCATACATAGCTGGTGCCACAGACTAGTCATGTCAATCCACAGGTCACATTTAGATAATATGGCTGCCCCAGCTCTGCACTGTACACTGCAGCTCCTAGAATAGGCCATGTTCAA
>VWYE01007306.1:0-12493 GCA_013398995.1 Alaudala cheleensis
AAAACCAATTTGGGCTGCTGAGGTGTGGAAAGGCATCGCTACCAGGCTAGAGAAGCTATCTGTGAAAGTCCGTCATGTAGATGGCCATGTGCCTAAGAGTAGAGCTAATGAGGAGCACCAAAACAATGAGCAGGTAGATCAGGCTGCAAAGATAAAGGTGTCAAAGATGGACTTAGACTGGCAACACAAGGGAGAGTTATTCCTAGCTTGATGGGCTCATGATGCCTCAGGTCATCAGGGTAGAGATGCCANTGTGAGACATGTGCTGCCATCAAACAGGCCAAGCAGGTGAAGCCCATATGGTACTGTGGGCGGTGGTCCAAATATAACTATGGAGAGGCCTGGCAGATTGATTACATCTCACTGCCCCAGATACACCAAGGTTAGCACTATGTGCTCTCAGTGGTAGAAGCCAGCACTGGATGGTTGGAAACCTACCTTGTGCCTCACGCTATGGCCCATAACACCATCCTGGGCCTTGACAAGCAAGTTCTTTGGGGGCATGGTACCCCTGATATGATTGAGTCATACAACGAGTGTCATTTCAAGAACAGCCTTATCAGCTCCTGGGCTAGGGAACATGGCATTGAGTGGGTGTACCATATCCCCTGCCATGTGCAAGCTGCAGGCAAAGTGGAGAGGCACAATGGACTGTTAAAAGCCACCTTGAAAGCATTGGGTGGGGGATCTTTTCAAAAATTGGGAGAAGCATTTAGCAAAGGCTGCCTGGTTAGTTAGCACTCAAGGTTCCACCAAGCAAGCAGGCCCTGCCCAGTCTGAGCCCTGGCATACAGTAGACGAAGTCCCAGTGGTGCATGTCAAAGGTTTTTAGGGAAGACAGTTCAGATCAATTCTGCCTCGAGTACAGACAAACCCATTTGTGGGATTGTCTTTGATCAGGGACCTGTTTTCACATGGTGGATAATGCAGAAAGATGGAACAACACGATGTGTACCTCAGGGAGATCTGATTTCTGGGTGAGAACCATATGTAAATATCACTGTTTGCTTAATGTCACTGCCATTGTCTGTATATAGCTTTATACTGTATATATATATATGTATGTATGTATAATGTATGTGTTTGTAGAGTTAGAATTTATTTTAATTTTGATAATAAGCTGAAAATATGGAGATAAGGGATGGATGTCCTGGGGTGACTTTATGATGCTTGTATCCCCAATTGTCTGTTCTGTTTATGCTGGATATTAAGTAAGTTCTACACCGTTAAGACTGGCTCTGAGAGTGAAGGGGGGAAAAGAAGAAGCACGGAGTTTGTTTTTAGAAATTGCACTCACTCCTCTGCATTCTGCTCCNGTACTGCAAATAAGGAAATATTAAAAAAAAAAAAAAGAAAAAAAAAGAAAAAAAAAGCTGAACATAATTTGGGGGAAGTGTAAGACAGAAGTTATTTGAAAATGAACTGACCAAAAAAAGCGTGGGGGGGTTTACATCCCAGCCTGGCAGTCAAAGCCATGTGAAATGGTTTAGTGCTCATAACTACAGCTTCCAAAAGACAGGCTACCTTACAAACACAGAAGTAGGATTCTGTTTAATAGTCAATCCTGTAGGGAGGTGGAAATCAGATAAATCACTGTTCTAGCTTTTAGGAACTGGGATACTTTTTTTTCAAATCAAAAATATGAGCCTTTCAGTGTGGAAGACCAGACAGCTACAGAAGCTGAACTGGGTAGCACTGCAGACCTTTTGGCCCTGGTACAGTGAAAACCGTGGGAGAGAGAAACTCAAGGCAAGAACAGACGTGAAGACATCATGTCTGGTGATGCTGACTGCTCTGACGAAAGAATGTAACAAGGACATAGCTAGCACAAGAATGTAACAAGGACTTGATAACCAAAAAGATTGTGTTACTAAGGGAACAAAGACAAAGGGGTCTGAGTGGAAAATTTTGTACATAAGGTAGAGACTTATAAATACAGGTGAACTTGTGTAATAAACTGGCTTTGCTTTGCAGGCATAGCAGAGTCCATGTCTCTCAATCCCTGCATTTCAACACAGCTTCACTAAGTATAGTCATGGAGAAAAGCTCTTTTGAAGTCAAAACAATTTTTTAAATAGTCACTGAAATACTGATAAAGACGTGCCATTCCATTTTTGGATTTGTGATGTTGATAATTCAAGGATGTTTTCATTATTGCTGAACAGCACTTACACAGACCCAAAGCCTTTTCTGCTCTTTGTACAGCCACACTGGGGAGGGGACTAGGAGTGTGTGGGAGGTTGGGAGGGGACACAGCTGGGACAGGTGACCCCAACTGACCCAAGGAATATTCCAGACCATATGACATCATACTCAGTATGTAAAGTGGGGGGAAGAAGGAGGAAGTGGGGGGACATTTGGAGTGATGGTGTTCGTCTTCCCAAGTCACCCTTCCACAGGATGGGGCCCTGCAGTCCTGGAGGTGGCTGAACACCTGCCTGCCCTTGGGAATGAATTCCTTGATTTACTTTGCTTGTGTGTGATGCTTTTGCTTTCCTTGTTAAACTGTCTTTCTCTCAACACAGGAGTTTTTTTCACTTTTACCCTTATGATTTTCTCCCCATTACACCCAAGGGAGAGTGAGTGGCATCCATTTGGTGCTTAGTTAAACCATGAGTGTGGCTCTTCAGTGAGTAGAAGAAAAGTTGTGCCTTGGGTTCTTGCTGTTTCTATCAATCACATAAAACTTAGGAGTGCTGGGCACATAAGTAAAGCATTAGGTGTTTGAGTTCACCTCCATTAACATCTGTCTGTGGCTCAGAGTTAAAATGTTTTATCTTTACAGTAAGGATCAATTGAACTCATCCATTCATTACCCTAGAGCATGAGCACCTTTCTTAAAGAGTACAATATGGTTAGCCTTAATTCTAAAAGCTTGAAAATATCCCTTTGTTAGGTAAGCTATTGCAACAAGTTCCCATGAACAGAACTTGTACTCAAAGACAACCCCCCCCAATAATCCTTATAGTTATGTATGTAAAAATCTATAGCCATACAGTGAAAAAAATACTATAAGGATATGTAAACACAAAGGGGTAAAGTGTTGTGCCAATTACTGCAATGCAGCACTTTTTTTTAAAACTTTTTTTTTTTAATGTTAAAAAACCCCCTAACTTGGTATGTGCTGTTGTCAATAACATGGTTCATGTTGGTAAAACCCATGACTGCTACTCAGAGACTGAGCACTGCATGGATTACAGCTGCAGCCTTGGGCTTTCTATTTCAAATCTCTGAAAATAATCAGCCCATGTTATACATAGCTAACAGGACTTTGTTTCCCAGAAATGAACTCTGCTACCTTTTTTTTTCCACAGCAAGTAATCTGAATGCTTGTGATAGGCAAAACAAAGCTAAATATTACTCTGGGTAGTACAGAAGGGGAAAATTCAAGTCTTAACTAGTGAAAATCTTATTAAATATATAATTAATTTTATGTTTATATTATTTAGTATAGCTAACAGATACAATCAAGGAGCATGTATGCCCTTTGACATATAATGCAATATAGTAATGGTCCAAATCATCTCAACTAAGACAGCTTTAGACTTCAGGTTTCTATTTTTTAATTATAATTTATTTCTGATAATTTTATCCTAATAAATACCAAACAATTTGAAATAAAAAGCCATTCTTTGCTATTGGAAAAGTCACATGACCAGGAAACATTGTTTATGACCAAGGAAACATTTGTATAACCTATTAAAAATAAGATTCTGTAATATAAACAGCATCAGAAATGTCTAACAGAGTAGTGACAACTTCATTTTAGACTGCATCTGTGTGAAATTCTTAATCATTCAGTAGTTTCCTTGTGAAGTATTTTTAACTCTTTCTACTAGTAATGTGACATATCATACAACATATTCTCAAAATATGAAACTTCCATTATAAAAGCTGCTCCTGGCCCTGAGAAATACAGTATTTCATAGTTTCATACAAAAATGTCCTGCTTCCAGAACTGCAGCGGTGACTTCTGCTTTTTCTGCTTCTCCCTACTTTAACAACACCCATCTTAGCATAAGATGTGGCTTTTTGCACGATGAAGAAAACACCATTAACTGTGAAAACAAAAAGGTGAGAAAAAAATTCTGTTTAGAAGAATTCCAGTGGTGAAACAGTAAAAAAGCATTTCCCACAGGAACAATTACTAACTCGATTCTGAGGAGCTATTAATCAATTTGGTTTAATGCTTTTTCCGTACATGAGAATATTTTGGAATACTGACACTATTTCTCACAAATTGAATAATGTATTAGAATTCTGCAAGCTAGTTCCGTAAAAACAGCCTCCTACCACAAATTAAATTAATACAAGAAAATAAACATAAGATAAAGATTTACTCAATAAGGGACTACTGTTTTAGATGAACATATTTGAAAACATAGCAGGGTTTATATGCCCCTAAAAAGTTCAGTAGTTTTAGATTTTTTTCTGTTTGCAAATCATCTGTTTTTGTTACTCTCTGGAAAGGCAAACTGCTTTTGAAAGGTTTGTGGCAATGTAGTCAAAACAAATGCTTCTGAAAGCTTTCAGTAGTACTTTTTCAATTTACAAAATGTGGAAACACATTTCAATTAGTAAAAAAAATAAGCTAATATACAAACATGTTTTTTTAAAAAGTTAATTTGTGAAGGAATGTAGCATAATTGCCCACACCCATACCCATCCACTCCTCAGATACTGGTAGCTAGCTCCTCTTGACACAAGCCTTTCTATATTAACCCAGAGAAATGTGTATATGGCCAGTTAGCCCAAGCAAAATAGTCATTCAGCTTTGCCCAGATTTAAACTATCATAAATTACCATTTGGACAGCATTAGAAAGAAACTGAAGCATACAAGGAATAAGCTATATTTTCTTTTTATATCAAAATGTACTCTTGAAAATGTGTTTGGCAGAGTGCTAAATCATATAGTTAATACTAAATACTGCAGGATACAATAAACCCCTGGAATTAACTTGTGTTTGCACCCTTTAAGGGATAAAAATAAAAAGATACCAATTATTCAGAAAGCCTATAAAACTGTATAAACAATATTTTATGTCTTGTTTTGAAAACCACTAATATAGTAAATTTTACATGAAAGACTGCAAAACAGTATAAATGGAGTTAAACAGATCTTTACAACAAGAAATTCAAATGGAAACAGACAAGTAAGAAAGAGAAGTAAAAAAATTTATTGCAGTATTAATTCCACCAGATTTGCTGGGGATTCCTTTTCTTGTATTCTTTCAGCATGACCTAATACATCAAAATCTACATTTACAAAAACTCCTGCAGATAGGTCATAGATACTGCATGCGGGTTTTTTTGGTTTATTTTTTTTCTTCAACAGAAAAAATCATATATCCGGGAGATTCTGCCACTTTACAGCCTGTAAAAACAATGCTTCCCTGGAAACTGGGCTGTGCTAAAGAAAGCCATCCGCTGCTAGTTTAAACTCCAAGAACACTTTATTAAGAACATTAACAGACTAATTTCCAACATTCACTTGTTTATTTTTTTAACAGAAAGGTTTTTTTCAAGGTATAAACAATTTTTTAAACTATAATACAGTGGGAGTAAAAATGAACTGAGAAGTTTCTGCTGCACAACAGCGAAGGAAGCTCCCACATAAATGTTTACCAAATAATTCCTTCTTTTTTCCTGCGTCCCAGGTTCCATTCTTACTCTTCCTTTAATTAATTTTGTTTTTTTGCCAGAAAGTTGATATCTCAAGTTTTTCTGTTATTTCAATTCCTGTAAATTTGGCTGTGTGTACAAATTCATTAGCTGGAAGTTCCATCCTTGGCAGCATACAGCGATCGTAAATTTTGAACAACTTTATTAGTCAGCTTATTAGCACTTGTTAGAGCAATTTTTTTGTAAATAATGTCTGACTCTTTAATAGTGTCTACCCAAGGCACCAGTTTGCGGCCATCACGGCGCTTAGCCTCAGTCCAGGAGCCACTGTAGGAGCCTGCCATCCACTGAACACTGAAGCCATTGCTGGTTTTCTGTACTACTCTTGCAATTTGTGGTCGGTCTTTGTACTTTGGACAGCAAATAGCGATGACATCCATGACATCAACACTTTCATTCATCTGTGCTGCCAACTCTGTAGAGTCTGAATTTCGTTTTGACCTTCTCAATGACTAAAACATTGGGGGGAAAAAAGACCAAGTGTTACACAAAAGAACTTTAGTGAAATTATTGCTTTTATTGCTTTTAATCCCTTGACGCCGGGAGTTGGGATTCCCCGGCACACATTCCATTGCCGGCAATGAGACGCACCGCGACCGCCAGCGCCAAGGGGTTAACATATCCTTGTAAAACCACATACTCTTAATTTGTACCCGTGTCTTTATCTCTTATTGATATATAAAATTATATATACACACGAATCATAAAGCTACATAAAAACTTGGCAACAATAAAAAGGATAACACACAGTACATTCCAAAGGAAAATTAATAAATTTTTATATGGGATAAATCTCATTTTCTAATTTGTGTTTTTTTTATTCTTTTCTGTTAAACTTTCTACAAAAGTTGTATAAATGGTTAAGTAGAGAATCTCTATCTACAAAAATGCTTTCTTTTATGTTGATTACATTACTTGGTGTACATTTAATATAATAGACTGACATTTATAATCGCATAAAAATAATTTTACGTAATACGCTGTGAAATACGTTGACTCCTCCTCCGCCTCACCCCTGAAGTGCCTCCTCCTCTATCCTCCCCATCACTTTCATCATCCTCTGTCTCAGCTGCATTGTTTTTAGGGCTGCCTCCTCCAAGAAGTGAGGTAATTGCTTTGTTCCGGGCATTTGTGCTAGCTGACACCTCTCCATCTTCTTCCTCTTCATCAGGATCCAAATGTTCCATAAGGAGCTTGAACTATTAAATAAACCCCCCAAAAACCAGATCAGTTTACATTCAAACCTTAAAAACAGACATTAATATTACACTACATCAAATTAAAAAACAAATGAAAAGGTAAAGAAACAGTGTAAAACAAATGGCAGAAAACTTCAAACTTCAACATCTTGTGTTTTGTTCTACAAACATTTTACTTTCATTTTCTAATAGATATGTAAAAGCTTTCATCCTGTGTTTCCAAAATTGCAAGTTTTCTCTAGTTAATATTTTAAAGAATTGAAAAAAAAAAAAAAGAAAAAGGGTAAGTACACTAGATCTAGTCTCTGTTCCTATGACAGAAACAGTCAGGGATAAAGTGAACAAGTTATATGGTAGAGGTATACAAGATGGATACCAGAAATTAGAAAATACTGTGCAAAGATGAATATCCTTCAGTTGAAATTAATTTTTATTTTGTTTAAATTTATTAGAATACTTTGAAAGGTAATACTGCTAAACATCCTGAAAGGAAATTGTGAGTTATCATATATCGATAACATAAGATTACCAGAAACTTAACATTTTGAAATGTTCATCTAATAAATCATCATCTACTTTCAAGTTTACACTGTTACCTAGTCTGAAAGGATTTCAGATTTTCTGCTAAGCAACTTTACTTACATCTAAGTACTGTTTTACTATACTCCTCTTCACTTCTTCAGTGATCTTAGAATTAGCCATATCACTCCGCAGAAAATCCAGAGTTTGTTTTGGATGGAAATGCACTCCTGTCTTCCTGTTTATAGCTTTATCATACACTTTTGCAGATTCAGATGGAGAATATTTCTGAATTTTACTGTTTAAAGAGAACAAAAGGGAAGAAAGATATTTTAAGGAAAGTCCAAAACAATTTCAAGGAAAAGCTTTTAAAAATATTCAGTATAAGTAGTTATATTTTAACCATTCTGTATATAATAGACATCCTAGTAAGAAATGAAATCATAACTTTTTCTAACCCACTTTCGTTACATTCAACCTATTCTATTTATGTTTTCCTCTTATACAAATCCATTGCTGGAACAATTATTAAGAATCAGCTAAACACCCCCCTCCAACTTCTTCCAAACTTAATCCTTAAAAAGAACTCACTAGATAACAAGATGGTCTATTGTCTAAATATCCTTACCTATCAGAGAATCCACAGAGGTTCTTTAGATGCTGTTTCAGCATCAGAAGTAATAATATGCCTTGGGAAACATTAGCAAATTCAATTAAAGGAGCTGAATTTTCAGGTAAACACTTCATCACTGAATTTATATCATTTTCTTCATCAGAATCTGAATCAGAGTTTACTCGTTTCCGTAACCTCCGAGGCTTAGAAGCTTCCTCCTCACTTTTGCTCTCACTACTACTGTTACTGTCACTCTCAGTCTCCTCATCTGATGAAGGCTTTCTTTCCTTTTTTTTGTCTTTCACCATAGACTGTGAGACAGAGAAGTTAACACACATTCCAAAATGAGAGTAAGTAGCATCATGTACATTTCCAAAAAATCTTTCAAAAAATCATTATTGACATAAATTAGGAAGAATTCCCTGAACAATGTTATTAATTCATAACTTTATATTCATAACTTTATATTCAAAGATTAAAATTATTTATGACAAAAAAGATGTGGAATTATAACTCAAGGTCCCTGAAAAATTGATCCCAAGTCCACATTTTTTGCAATGTGGTTACAGGAAGAACTGAAGCAAGAAGTACTCCACTGGCATGTTATTCTTAAAAAGACTGCTTAAGTTTATCAGAGACAGTAAAATGAAGTAAAAGCCAAATACAATAAATCAGGAAGAAAATTTCATTTTTGTTTCACTAAATTGAATTTTTGCATGTTACATATATTTCCATATGTACCTTGGTACAAACTAGTCCAAGATGGTTTTAATCCTCATCTGTTAAAATCCTATGACACTAATTACACTGCTGACCAGAGAGGCCCTCAAATCAGCCTATACAGTATTAATAATATTCAGTTCCACAACTTGTAGAGCTACAGAATTTCATACCTGCATTATTACTGCACATAGTATGCTTTTTCATAACACAGAATTTAAGATGTCCCAAGTAGGATCTCATCCTTTACATTCTGGTCCCCCATCTAAAGAATGTGCTGTCTCTTTCTAGCAGATTGAAAATTGACTTTGGTTGGGTGAGAATTCAAAGCTATGTACTTTCCAGGTATCAACTCTGATTTGTACTTACTAGTCAGATTGGAAATTCTAGAAATGGGTTTATTTCATGACAGTTTGGACCTTCTACTGTTAAAGTTGTCCAGGAAATGAAGACACCGAAGTCTTTAAGAATCACAGAATTGCAGAATGGGTTAGGTTGGAAGGGACCACAGTAGGTCATCTGGTCTCACCTCCCTGTTCTAGCAGGGTCACCCCAGAGCACACAGCACAGGATTGTGTCCAGATGGGTCTGGAATATCTCCAGCGAGGGAGACTCCACACCCTCTCTGGGAAATCTGTTCCAGTGCTCGCTCACTGCACAGAGAAGATGTTCTTCCTTGTGTTCAGGTGGAACTTCCTGGGCATCAGTTCCCGCCCATTCCTCTTGTCCCATTGCTGGGCCCCACTGAGCTGAGCTTGGTCCATTCTTTGACCCCTCCCTGCGGTCACTGACAGACATTGATAAGGTCCCCTGACAGATGACTCCTCTTGAGGCTGAACAGCCCCAACTCCCTCAGCCTTTTTTTTCATAAGAGAGGTGCTCCAGTCCCTTAATCATCCCCACAGCCTCTGCTGGACCCGCTCCAGGAGCTCCATGTCTCTCCTGTCCTAAGCGGCCCAAAACTGGACACAGCACAAGAAACAAAGACCTTTTTCTTACAGGGTTGTGTATTGCCATAGCAACAGATACTACACCGTTATTGGGGTTCTTATATGCTACCTTAAGAAAAGACATATTGCACACTCTTTTCTTGCAATATATAATGTATTTAAATTCTCCTAGGTGACACACATGGCACTGCCATCAGCTACTTGACAACAAAAGAAAAAGTAAATAGGATTTTGTTATTAAAATTATGCGTGCAATTAATATTAATTCTAATTAATTCAGTAATATTAGGGAATGATATAGATTTAATATTAATATCTCTAAAATTGTCATTTTTTTTTAATAACACAAGCAGCAATATAAGGAAAGTTTTTAACTAGTGTCTACCAGATACAGGTCAGAACAAAAAGGGTTGTTTGTTTTTTAACTACCAGTTACAAATTAACAATACTGGTCCATATCATAATAATGGTACTGTATTCACTGAAAAATTGACCAAATTATATAGAAGCTTATGCTGCCACCATAATAAATATACTAAAATATAAATGCACATACCTCTTTAAATGACTGCAGTAGGTTGCTACCAGATACTGATAGTGTAATGTCTATATGATGCATTATAAACAGTGGCTCTTCTTGTGTTTGGTAAGGAAAACAGGCTAGATTGTCTGCTATGTACAAGAGCATATTCACCTCTGTTTTCTGGAAGTTAAAAAAAAAAAAGTACATATAAATTTACAAACAAATATCTTATTATACACTTATCCTGTGTTCCTAACAGTTTAAAACAAAAGAAAAAAAAACCACAAATTTTAGTCTACATTCCCCTCAAATGCACTCTAAACAACATATATATATATATATATATATGTGCAAAATTTAGTCATACCTAAAGATACATTATTCCTAAACAACCCAAAGTGAGTACAGAATGGTACTGAATGATGCAAAAGTGACTAATGCATTCTATTGGGTAAATACCTTATTTTATAAAGCAAAACAAAGTACCTTAGGGAAATAAAGCTACCAATAACTGTGTCATAAAAATATATTGCAAAAGGAGAATTTAAGCTGGTAATTGTATATTTTATTTTCTTTATAAGTGAAGGAAATGTGGTGCTTACTGCAGTATCATCAAAGAGGTTGAGTAAGGAAATTAGAAATGCTCGTCTGTGCTGACGGTTCCCTCGAATCATGGAGTATAGGTGTGAACACAATGCATTGGATGATTCATCATGTCTAAAACCTCTTACAGGATCCTGTGGGCAGGTATTGATTGCCTGTTGTACCTGGTAAGACATCTTCATACCAGCCACTGCTTTCATCTGAAATGGAAAAGTACTTATTTATATTTAAATCATTGCTTTCAAGCAGTAACACTGAAAGTGGAAATTAAACAAATGCCTGTAATGTATGTCCGTGAATAATTCATGTTTTTATTGCTGTATTAAAAGATACAAGAAGTGTTTGACATAACCTAAGTTTCTCCCGCTGTAATCAATACAAATAAAATCTGGGAAGATGCTGGAATGCACATCCAAAGATTGTATCATCGCTGCCAGTACAGCAGAAAGACGAGTGGACTCTCAGAACAGATGGATATCGGACCGGTGATGAGACCAGTTCCCAAGGCCATTAACACTGATGCTAAGGATAAGGCTTGAATGCAAACCCTCGGAAATCTCATCAAGAACCCATCTCGGTCCGGAAAACTATCCAGCAGACCAGCAACACTGAAAAGATGACAACATGAATATGCAATGGAGGTTGGAAACTGAAAAGACTGTTGCAATGTGGCCTCCAGGCAGAAAAGCTGTATAAAAACTGGCTGCGCCGAGCAGGCTTTGTGAACTGGGGGGTGTACGGTGCGATAGAGGCTGTACCTGCGGTTCACCCAGCGCCGATTCTGGGCTTGGCTCTATCTTTTGTTTGTGGCTTCCCAGCATTTTGTCGCTCTATTTCGTAATAAATTATTTTATTGATTTATTACTGGGCGTTTTATATGTTTCATTTATAACAGTTCTGGTGACCTCGATGTGATCCAACTTCAGGGTCTGTGGTCTCCCGCTTTTCGCTCGGACGGGCGCCTCCGCTGATTTAGCGGTCCGGCGGAATGGGGAGATCTTGGTTTTCCAGTTGGATCTCGAACCAATCGGGAGCTGGAGCCACATACAAAAGGATTCCGGGGAAAAGCTAGCTTTAGAGCTCTCAGAAGGAACTCGGGAAAGACAGGAGATCTTTCGGGGCTGCGGCCAGCATATTCACTCATAAAAATCAACATACACGAAGAATCCACATGGGAAGAAGGCTGTAAGTATCACGTGGTTGAGTGGGGTGGCTGTGCGTGTGAGTGAGACGTGACCTGGTCACGAAGCGAGTGTGGACCCCATGATCGCACTTCCGTACTCCCGCGAGGGAAATGGTTGCTCAAGGGGGAAGCAAGTGCGGAAGGGGCAAAACCCGTGATTCACACGCACAAATCCAAAACTCACAGAGAAGCTTTGGGTGGTCACCAAGGGAGCTGAGAGGAAAGGGACTTCTCTTAGGAGTTCGGGGACTGGTAAGCCTCTTTAGCTTGGGCCAGGTATGGCCCACGGAGATAGCAAGAGGAGATAGGGAGAGAGCTCGTTATCAGCCAAAAACCTCCTCAATTTGGTTGATTGTGGAGCGAGTAGGCTGGTAAAAGGGAAAACGGAACACAGTACCAGTTAAAAAAAAATCACACGTGTGTGCGTGAGATTGAGCTGGACTCATCTCAAGAAGTAACGTANTGGCCCACGGAGATAGCAAGAGGAGATAGGGAGAGAG
>VWYE01007307.1:0-27132 GCA_013398995.1 Alaudala cheleensis
GAGCGCTGTGCCGGGGCTCTGGTCCCTGCCCTGCCCAGGGCTGGCTGTGTCCGGGATTTGCTGTCCCGGGGGCTCTGTGAGCCCTGTCCCGGTGCCATTTGGGTGCCGTGGGTCACTCGCTGCTGTCCCCAGGCTGTCCTGGGATTTGCTGTGCTGTCCCAGGGCACTTTGTGAGCCCTGCCCTGGCGCCGTGGGTCACTCGCTGCTGTCCCCGGGCTGTCCCCGGGATTTGCTGTCCCAGGGCGCTCTGTGAGCCCTGTCCCGGTACCATTTGTCACTCGCTGCTGTCCCCGGGCTGTCCTGGGATTTGCTGTGCTGTCCCAGGGCACTTTGTGAGCCCGGCCCTGGTGCCATGGGTCACTCGCTGCTGTCCCCGGGCTGTCCCAGGAATTGCTGTGCTGTCCCGGGGAGCTCTGTGAGCCCTGCCCTGGCGCCGTGGGTCACTCGCTGCTGTCCCCGGGCTGTCCCAGGATTTGCTGTGCTGTTTCAGGGCACTCTGTGAGCCCGGCCCTGGCGCCGTGGGTCACTCGCTGCTGTCCCCGGGCTGTCCCCGGCTCTGCTGTCCCCGGCTCGGGGGGAATGTGCACCCACGCAGGGCAGCGTGCGGGCCGTGAGTGTCCCCGGCAGCCGGGGCGGGCAGGGGAATGTTCTGCTGCTATAAATAAATGGATTTCCCGGTACTTCCCGGCTGTCAGTGGGACACGGTGCGAGAGGGACAGTCACACACAGGGCAGGGGACACCTGCTCGGCGCTGCTCCGGTCCCTCTGCTGGACACATCGGCCCCGAATGGAGGCCAGGGAAGGTTTTTTTTTCACTGAAATCCAAACCTTTTACTGTGAGAACGTTTGTTAAGGACTGGTGGCACGTTTTCGTCTGCAGCACCAGGCACCCACCGTCGCCCCACCCTGAGCAGCCCCGGGTTGCTCTCAGGGGGAGCAGTGCTTTTGGGAACGCTTTGGCAGGACCTGGGCAGGTTCTAGGACTGGGATTATGGACCTGGGAACCTTCTAGAAGTCAGATAAATTACCTGCTGCTAAGACCCAGCAAGCAAAATAGATTTATTTCTCTTGGGCAGAGAAGAATAAAGCAGGAATAAAGCTCCAGTGAAAATGAACAGAGCAGAACTGCAGGGAAGGAATAGTAAAGAAGGAGAAATTGGGAGTGTGGCTCTCCTCTTTGTTGGCATCATGGGGAATCCAGCCTTGCTGGAGCTGTTTGTGCCACAGCCCGTGGGTGAGAGCCTTGCCCTGGGCTTTGTCCTGGCCCTGCAAGGGGCTCGGGTGTGTTTGGGTGGTTCCTCAGCCCCCCAGGACTGATGAGGGCAGGGCTGTGTTGGCATCAGATCTGCAGAGGCAGTGGAAATCGTGGCTGGCAAAAAGCAGCTTGAGCAGAAGCTCTGTCATCTTTAATATCAATTAAAATTAAATTTCACAGAGGAAGTACAGAAGAAAGGTAATTTATCATTCAAGTTGCTGTCTCAGTTTGTTTCTATAGAAGGAGCCTTGCCCTTTAAAAGAGAGAGAAAGTCTATGAATATCAGATTGGTGCCCCTGTGATACACAACCACCAATCTCTGCACCCTGGTCCTGCTGTGAGCGCTGGGAGAGGAGCTGGGGGTGCTCTGCTGGGCTGGGGGTGCCCTGCTGGGCTGGGGGTGCTCTGCTGGGCTGGGGCTCCTCCTCAGGACCAGACTCCCCTGGCAGTGTCCAGGCCTCTGGAGAAGCAGCGCTGGGCTTTGTGTGACCCTGGGTGAGGTGTGAGTGAGGCAGGGGTGAGTGCAGAGCAGGGCCTGAGAGCTCAGGGGGAAGGGGAGGCTCTGCCCGTGGGTGCTGTCCCCAGCGTGGGTGCTGTCCCCTGTGGGTGCTGTCCCTGGAAGTGTTGTCCCCCCCGTGGGTGCTGTTCCCCCGGTTTTGTCCCCTGGGTGCTGCCCCAAGGCTGAGATGCACAGATTTGACATTCCTTGGCTGTGGCACAGGCAGGAGGCTCCAAATGCCTGCAAATAAACCCCTTTCAGCCCCGGGGCAGGGTGAGTCTCACAATAACCCAGCACACAGCTCCTATTTCTGGCGCTGGCAGCTCTGCATGTGCAGGTTTCAGCTGCTCTCCCCTGACCCGCGGTGGTTCTCCTCTCTCGGGCAGTGCCTGGCCGGGTGCTGGGCTGGGCTCAGGCTCCAGTGGCCGCTGCCACCCTCCCTTCCCCAAACCCGGCTGAGGGGCTGAGGCAGAGGCCGGGCTGTGTTTGTGTGCCTGGGCTGTGTTGGGGGTCCCTCAGGGCAGCACTGGCCCCAAGGAGGTGCTTTAAGCCAGAGGCAAACACTGACACGTCTGTGAGCACCCAATGTCCCAGCTCAGCGCGCTGAGAGCTGCTGGAACCCAGAGCTGAGAGACTGGCACATCCAGTGACAGGGACAGAGCTGCCTGTGTCCCTCAGAGGACAGTGTCCTGCAGCTCTGCGTGTGTGAGGAGCTGCAAACCCTGCTCTGGTGACAAACACGGCCCCAGCAGGCTGCCCAAAACCTCTGACAGCTCCCTCTTCCCCTGGGCTGCCAGGGCAGGGGGACACTGCGGCAGACATGTCCCTGCAGTGTCCCCAGGGCTGTCCCAGGGCTCAGGGGTTGTCCCAGGGCTCAGGGACTGTCCCAGGCTGTTGCAGACATGTCCCTGCAGTGTCCCCAGGGATGTCCCAGGGCTGTCCCAGGGCTCAGGGGCTATCCCAGGCTGTTGCAGACGTGTCCCTGCAGTGTCCCCAGGGATGTCCCAGGGCTGTCCCAGAGCTCAGGGGCTGTCCCAGGGCTCAGGGACTGTCCCAGACTGTTGCAGATGTGTCCCTGAAGTGTCCCCAAGGATGTCCCAGGGCTGTCCCAGAGCTCAGGGGCTGTCCCAGAGATTAGGGGCTGTCCCAGGCTGTTGCAGACGTGTCCCTGCAGTGTCCCCAGGGCTGTCCCAGGGCTCAGGGGCTGTCCCAGGCTGCTGCAGATGTGTCTCTGCAGTGTCCCCAGGGCTGTCCCAGGGCTCAGGGGCTGTCCCAGGCTGCCCTGGCCCAGCCTTGGCCAGGCTCTGCACCCTTCCCCGGGGATGCTGAGCACAGGGTGGGTCTCTCCTGGGTCGAGCTGGGTTCCTCCCCGCTTTCAGCCCTGGCTCCACCAGCCCAGAGGCTTCCCTTCTACCCAACAGTGACCAACACCAAGAGGGAGCATTAACTCTGCTTTTTTTTTTCTTTTTTCCCTTCTAGACTTTATTTATTGAAAGCAAACAAACCACGTGTCTTGGGCAAATATTATGACATTTCATTATTCACACTTGGTGTGATAAGCGAGCTGGTTTAGGGGCTGTGGTTGATGATTTATTTGGTTTGGATGTGGGTATAAATCCAGGCTGGGGAGGAAGCACTGTAACTCTGCAGGAATGCGGATGCTCCCGTGTCCACTGGAGCACAGCCAGTGCCCAGTGCCTGATTTGTGGTGTTTTAATGCAAACAGGGCACACAAACCCATTTGTAACGTGCTGGAACCAGGTGATTCCAGCAGTGTCCAGGAAGATGTGAGTAGTGGAAGGTGCAAATTGGTTTATTAGATGGAGAAGGGGAATTCCCTTTAAAATCAATGTTTATTTAGTGTATAAAATTATTGCTTGCTCTGCTCAGGAGAAAAGGGAGAAATAGGATAAATACTCTTTATTTTGTTCCATTGCCTCTATCTTGGAGACAGGTTTGGGGGTTTCAGCTGGGACTGTCCCTGTCCATGCAATGAACATCCCTGGCAGTGGGGTCAGGCACTGGAGGCTGCACATGGAACTTGTCCAGGTGTGTGACAGTGACAATCCCATTCCCCCTGTGCTCCCCCTTGTGCTCTCAGAGCCTGTGTGTGCACAGCTCTCTGGGAGTGTTTGCCTGGTCCCCTCTGGGGTCGGGGCAGGGGTGTCTGTGCCCAGCCTGGCACAGCTCCTCCTCCCCTGAGGTGCAGCTCTGGCTCATCCTGGGGGCTCTGGGATGGATGTCACTGCTCTGTGTAAGCTGTGTTCTTTCTGGGAGAAAAAAAAAATGCTTGAGCTGCAAGGTTAAATCTGCTGAGGGCTGGGAAACCCCAGGTTTTGGTCCCCTTTGAGCACACACGGTGTAAACCTTGTGAGGGGCAGGTCCTGCTGTGGGTAAAGCTGCTCAGAGACCCCACGGGGCTTGGCCATGCTGGGATGTGAGAGGCTGTTCCAGGCCTGTGCTGGGGGTTCCAGGGGTTAACACTGAGCTCTTTGTGTTTTTATGGGACTGGGACTATTTACGGCAGAACTGAAGGAATTAATATTCATGACTTGCCCTGGCTGTGCTGTGTAAATCAGCAGTGGCTGGCACAGGGGCCCCTGTTCCATGGTGTGGCTCAGATGTGGCAGGACAGTTTTGGTGCACAGATTTGGGCTTTAGGAGAGAGCTCTGCTGCTGCCCTGGGCACTGCCACAGGCTGGGGTGCAGTGCCTGGGGAAGGTGGGCAGGTACTGAGGGACAGGACATTTCTGGAGCTGCACAAACTCCCAGGCACCTCCCAGGGGCTGTGGGGGAGCCAGAAACTGGCTGAGCCCCCCTGAACTGCAGGGAAAAGATGGCCAAGAAAGGAATTAAGAAAATGAATTGTTAATGATATAATAGATGGGGGGTGGGGGGAATAGAAGAGGGTCAACAAGACCCCAGCTATGTCAGAATCAGCAGGGATTTTGTCTGTGTGTGTAAATCCCCCTGGATTCCACATGGGGAAGGAAAACAATGCTGCTTTTCCCCTTCCACACACTGTTTCTGGTGCTCTCTGAAGCCATGCCCCAGACTCGATGGTATTTCACAAAGAACCTGTTTAGCCTTTGGGCAGTGTCAGAGTCCAGGAGAGCAGGCACTGCAAGAACCACGTGATTGAACAAATGTCATTATTTCCCTTGTTTTTACTATAAGAAAAAGCATTTGGCAAGGAAGCTCCATCACTCTGAGGACTGACATCTTCCATCAGTTAATACCTGTTGGGTGTGGAGAGGGAAATGCAGAGCCCTGAAGAGGAGCAGAGGGTGCTGGGGGCCCTGGAGCACAGAGAGGGAGCAGGGAGAGACTGGAGGCTGTGCCAGGGCTCACCTGGCCTGGGGAGAGGCTGAGGTGTCCCTGCCCTGGCAGAAGCTCCAAGGGCTGGGGCTCTGTGGCTCAGTGAGGGGTGCAGGGTCACATCCAGGGTCACATCTTCCCTGCCCTGCCCCTCCTGAGGCAGTGCCAGCAGGAGGGAATGGTGATGGAACCAACCCTGTGATGAGGAGCAGCCTCAAGCCCTGCTCTGGCTGTTGATTTGGAGCCCTTTTCTGGAAAAAGCCGAAATTATTTGTCCTCAGGACATGGTGGTATTGAGCAAAGGGCAATATTTTCCAACATTCTTTTCCCAGAGAAGTATAAATACACGTGAATGTTTCGTGTGCTCATGCCTGCTTTGACACGTTCCTGGCTGCAAGTGCCCTTCCCCCCTGGAACCTGAGCAATCAGAAACCCCAGAGTGACATTTTCCACTCGATGTTCCCAGTGGTGCTGTGTGAATGCTTTGGGATGGATGCAGGGAGGGGGATGCTGTGTTTGCACATCTGTCAGGAGCTCCAGGTTTGCTGTAGCTCATGGGCAGCTTGAGGGGGCTCTGCCCCAGGGTAAGGTGTGTGCTGGGAGCCCTTTGCTCCCTGGGTTCTGACTCCAGGTGTTTGCACCCTGCCATCCCATCTCTTGGGCTAGACCAGGGCTGTTTGTGACCCCCCTGCTGCTGGGGATGGTCTCAGCCCAGAGCTCTGGGCAGGTTCAGGTCCCTGCTTTGGGAATCCTCTCCAAGTTTGGCTCCAGCCTCCAGCTGCAGAGAGGTCCCAGGTTGTTCTGTGCTGCTCTGGATTCCACCTCTAACTGCCCTGCCTTTGGAGCTGTCACTGTTTGCTGTCTGTTAAACGGCTGTAAAATGAAAATAGGAGTGACTCTGGTGCCCTGGGCCTGCAGCAGCTCCTGCTTTGCTTTGCTGGGAAAACTTAGGGCAAAGGATCTACCTGGGAAAATCCAGGGGATGAGGAGGGGGAAGGGGCTCAGCTGGGGCTGGGGTGTGCTTGGGAATGGTGATGGAAATCACAGCAGGGTTTGGGATAGGCAGGGACACCTCCCAACCAGAGACCACTGCTCCAGCCCCAGCAGGCTGGGTGCAGCTCACCTGGACCCACCTCGGGGCTCCTCTCCCAGCCTGGGCTGCCACTTTATTCCTTTGGGAAGAATGTTTTGGGGTGTGCAGGAGCCCAGAGAGCCGGGGTTACTGCTGGGCTCTTCCTTCCAGGTGCTCCTGGGCCGTGGCTGCCCTGCCATGAGCAGAGGCTGGCACTGAGAGTGCTCAGGGTTTAAAATAGCTCAGGTCGGGAGATGGGACAGCCTGAGGTGAGGCCCAGAAGGGATCTGAGCTGTCAGAAGCAGAGCAGGGTTTGAAAACACAGCCCTCAGCTTTCCCAGTCGCTGTGGAACCACATCTGTGTCCATCAACAGCCCGAGGCTCCTTTTATAGTAAAAGCAAATATTGGAGGGGCTTGGGGCCAAATGGCACTTTTTGGGCAGTCTGCACTGCTGGTGTGATTTCCAGAGCTCTGAGCCCTCACACCCGGGCCAGAGGAGGCAGGAGGGAGGGGGGATGATGGCTGGCAGCTTTTGGAGCTGGGCTGTGGCACCACCAACCCCCAGGGTCTGGAGCCATTCCCCTTCCCTGTGGCTGTTACCTGGACACGGCTCCTCTTCCTTTAAAATGTCCTTCATGGACTGAACCTCCCACGGGGCTGCAGGGTTATACCCCTCCCCGAACAAATGGCTGGGCATTTTCTGCCTCGGGTGGAACACGGAGGAAGAGGAAAGAAAGGTGTAAACAAGGAGAAGAGAGAGATGTGAGCACTTCTGGCTTTATTTGAGTCAGTTTAAATGCAGGGGTGGCTGGAGCAGGAGTCTAGAAAATCTCTTTGTGCAGAGTAAGGGCTGGGAGTTTCTCCTGTGTAGAACTCTGTGAAATTCTCTTTATTTAAAAAAGCTTTTGTACAGAACCTTTAAAGTAGGTGAAAGGAATGTTTGATAGGGGCGACTGCAGAGCAGATCCTACGAGCTTCGTAAAAAATGGATGTTGCGATCAAAATGTCAGCTTTGAATATTTTATCAAACCGGGATTATTTAACTACAGTTTTGATTTGGATCACCAGAGTATGGAAGACTGTAGGAGCGGGACATGAGGGATTTTGATGCTGCTGAAAGAGGCAGCGGAGGGAGATGCTGTCGGTGCTGTTCCGTTGTCTCACAGCTCCATCTAGTGCGGGCTGCCCGAGATAGAGCATCCTCCTCCTCCTCCTCCTCCTCCCGGCCCCGAGAGCGGCCTCCTCATTTGCCCGGTTCCCGTTTCCCTGGGGCAAAGTTGGATTTTCTCCCAAAGGCACCATCCCAAGGCTGCTGCGGGTGTTTTTGCCCAGCAGAGCCTCTGCCCTCCGGGCCTGTGCGGGCTCCGGGCTCGGCAGGGCGGGATGGAGGATGCAGAGCTGGCCGTGACCTCAGGGCATGGCTGCAGAGAGAGGGCTGGGGGAGTGCCGGCAGTGAAAGGGGAGCGAGCAATTCCCTGAGCTGCGGCAATTCCAGCCCGCCGTCCCTCCTGCGGGTGCTGCTGCTGAAGCACAGGTGAGCACCCACCTGCCTCCGGTGGGGAAGGTCCTTTCAGAGCCCCAGTGCCCTGGAGGCACTGATAGGAAATGTTAGTGATGATAGCAAACGTCTGTCTGTCAGGTAAATGATAGCAAATGTCTGTCTGTCAGATAAATGATAGCAAACGTCTGTCTGTCAGGTAAATGATAGCAAATGTCTGCTCCTGTCCCCTGTCCCCTGCAGCAGGGTGTAAAGAACCTTTATGGGTCTGAAATCGCAGGAACCAACACAAGTTCCAGAGCTGGCAGGGGATGTCCAGCCCCAGGAGCTGACCCTGGGCAGCGATGGAGAACGTGAGGCTCATCAGGAGAGACCTGAACAGGCAGGAACGTGTCTGTCTTTAACAGGAGAGACCTGGACAGGCAGGAATGTGTCTCTCTTTAACAGGAGAGACCTGGACAGGCAGGAATGTGTCTCTCTTTAACAGGAGAGACCTGGACAGGCAGGAATGTGTCTCTCTTTAACAGGAGAGCCTTTTCAGGCACTTTGGGAAAAGCCCCCGGCTGTGTGTGGGGTCAGAGCATCCCCTCGGGGCTGCAGAGGCAGTGCCAGGGGTGCCCTCAGCTCTCAGTGCCCTGCCAGGTGCCACTCCTGCCACACCACTGTCACTTTGGGAGTGTCCCCCGGGGTTTCTCCTGCTGAGCCCCTCTCTCACAGCAGCTCTGACTCTCCCGTGGGACCAGAGCCTGGCAATGTCCCGATATTCCAGCCCCCAGTGCCAGAGCACACGTTTGTTTTGACTCACAGGGCTGCTCTGTGCAGGTCTGTATTTCTGCTCTGGGGAAGGTTTCTGCTCCATGTGCCTGCTCTGCCAGAGTTATTTTTGCTCGTTAAAACGAGAGGTTATTGGTGCACTTTTATGTTTATTGCTTCTTTCCTTCATGGCTTAATGATAAGAAAAGATAACTCTGGCCCTGGCTTGAAACACTGCTGTTCTGCTTGGACTAATAATTGTATTTTAATGGCTCCAGATAAAGGATTAGCACTCGGTTTTGGCAAAGATCTGCTTTTACTGCTTGAAATAGTCTGGGCTGTGCATTTTATATGGGCAAGTGCCATTAAAAATTATTTGTATCCACCCAAAGGAACAAACCCCAACTGGGATAAATCATCAGGAAGTGCAGTGACAGGACAAGGAGGAACGGGTTCACACTGAAAGAGGGGGAATTTAGAGGGGAACCCTTCCCACCCTGCCTGCGTGGCAAAGGCCCCTGAGGGGATGGGGAGTGCAGCTGGGCTCTGCTGGGCTTTGGGCAGGTGGTGCCTGGGCCCCGGGGTGGGTGCACGGAGGTGGAAAGATAACAGAGCCCTGTCACCGGGCAGGTGCTGGTGCCTCAGGTGTCAGGACGTGCCTGGGCTCTGTCACGTGTGGGGGTGCTCAGGAGGGGCTGATAAGGGCCAGTTCAGCCGATTTCACGCTGGAAGTGCCCCTGCTGTGTGTGTAAATATTGTTTTAGTGAGCTGTCCATCTGCAGCCAGCCCAGCGCCGGGTTTCCAGGCATCCAGGGAGGTCAGGCCAGGCTGTTTTTGGTGCTCTGGTGGGATGAGGAGGTGTTTTTCAGCTGTTGCCAGGGGTGGGGGGCAGTGCCAGCGGGGAGGTGACATCTGGCAGAGGGGCCAGGGGAGGGTGGCAGCACCTGGGGCTGTGTTGGGGCTGCAGAGGCTGTGTTGGGGCTGTGTTGTGCTGCCTGCTCTGCCATCCCTTGGTCAGCAGCCCTGCAGGGCTCACCCGGCCAACACAACCCGACCCTGGGAGCCCCAGGGGCCTCTTTTAGCTGTCACATCACAAATCCTTCATTTGTGTTCCACAGCTGAATGGATTACAGGTGTCAGGATGGGCCTGTCCCTCCCGCCCCAGGGGACCTGCAGGAGACGGTCCGAGCTCAAAGCCGGCCCCTGGCAGCGATGCCGTGACCCTCCCTGGGGAAAGGATTCCCCAGAAATGGCCCTGGCTGCGATGGGGCAGGGCTGGCTCTGGCAGGAGCGGCTCTGGCTCTGTTCAGCCAGCCCAGCACGCTGCTGACACCTGCTCTAATCCCCAAATCCCCCTTTTAATGCTGTTTGAAAACAACAAATTATCCTATTCCAGCGGGATTTTCCTTTGCTGTCGGTTTGGGGGGTTTTGGTGGCTTTTCCCAGTGAAAGGGAAAACACCGGAGCAGCGTTATCAGGATCCCGCAGGTCCCGCTGTCCGGCTTTGCTTTCCTTTGTATCTCGGCATTCACACGCACTGGAGGGTGTGAACACTCCTGAGCACTCACGGCTCCGAGCTCTTTAGGGTCCTTCTCGGCAGTTTTTAACTGTTCATGCGTTTCACAGCACTAAAATAGAAAGAAAAAAGGCGCTTTCCGAAATTGTCCCCGCCGAAAGAGGAGCGGCGGCAGCGAGCCCCTGGCACTGCCAGGGATGCCAGGCTGACGAGTCTCTGCTATTTCTGTGTGCTTGTGCTTCTCGACTGAGCTATTCCTAATCTGTGTTTTCAAGTAATCTGTTAAAAATAACCGAACTCTCTCACCAGTGCGGGGGTTTGTGCAGCGGGTGTGTGTGCAAGGGCAGGGAAGGGCTGGCACAGGGCTGGGCCAGTCTGTGACCTGACAGTGTCACACATCCCAGTGATCCCCGTGGGTGTGGGACTCCATCCCCTCCCAGCTCAGAGCAGATTCCCGCTGTCTGTGAGCCGATCCTCACAGGGCTGAGCTGCTCTCCCCAGCCCTGGAGAGGGATGTTCCTGTTTGGTCTGGGTAGGACTGAGATGCTGAATCCATTTCCTGATTTCACTGGAACTTCCTGCAGAGCTCCTCCCTCAGCACCCCTCGGGACCCTGCAGCCTCTCCTGCACGAGGGGTCTGACCCTGCCACGGAGGCGTGTGAGGTTTTATTTTCATAGGAAGAAATAATGCAGTAATTAATTCTGCTGCCTGTGCTCTCAGAAGAGCAGTCCCATAAATCAGAGGGTGGATGACACCCTGAGCCTCTCCCTGTGCTGCCAGACCGGTGCTGTGGCCAGGCTGGCATTTCCTGGCTCCTCTCCGTGCTCTTTCCTTGCCTGGATGTGTTTGGTTTTTTTAATCTGCTGCAATATGAAGGTCACTTTGCTGGGCTGAACAACATCCAGGAGTTTGGGCATGGGCAGGACCGATTGTTCCCAGTGGTTATTTTTAGAGTGATACCTGAGGAAACAAACAGCCCATTCCCACGAGCAGAATGAAAATAAGCTGGGAACTTTAAGGAAAAGGCTGAGGGAGCCAGGGCCCTGCCCCTCACCTGCTCACAGGTGTGTGTGCAGTGCTGGGTCTGCAGCTACAGTGAAGGGGAAAGGACTCTCCTGCTTGCAGAGTCTGGGCTTTGGGAAGCTCCTGGAGCCTTTCCCGTGCCAGGGCTGGGAGCTCCTGCAGAGCCCGGGGTTTGTGGGGAGCGGTGCGGGGCTCTCCCGAGTCCCGCCCTCCTGGAGACCCCCGGGGTTTGTGGGGCTGTCCCGGGCTCTGCAGGGCTCTGCTCCCGCACAGGGGGTCAGTGTTGCTCCACCGCAGCGCAGGGACAGCGAGCCCCGTCCCCGGCGGGGATGGTGGCACTGTCAGCTCTCTGCAGGTCCTGCCGCGGGGCCTCCGCCGTCACTGGGGTGCTGTTGGAACGGGGGTGACCGGGACCCTGATGGCTTCTGTGCCCGGGGGATGGCCGGGTGACCGTGAGGGGTCACTGGACAGAGGTGAGTGCAGGGCACTGTCACTGTCCTGCAGCTCCGCTCTGGGGGTGGCAGCAGCTGCCGAGCCGGGAGGTGCCAGGGGAGGGGACAGTGCCAGGCACACAGGATAGTGCCAGGCACACAGGACAGTGACACGCACCCTCCCTCCTGCCTGCTGCACGGCTCCCTGTGTCCCTGGGCTGCTGCTCCTGCAGACAGATGTTTTGGGAAGCGTTTGGCTTTGGTACCTGGCCGTGCCTGTCCCTGCTGGGGAAGCCACCGAGCCCTCGGGCACCCGGGGAGCTGCCCCGAGCACGGAGGGTCCCGCCCTGGCACCGTCCCCCCAGGCTGGCAGGGACCCCCAGCTCCCTGGGGTGGGCACCTCCCCGCAGTTCTCATTTTCTGCCTTTCCCCTCACTATGTGCCAGGTAAAACAGTCAGGGACCTTTTCTTCTTGTTGCTTTTTTCCCTCTGTAAGTTTGAGGACAGCCCTTGCCACAGCCTCATCCAGAAGCAGTGCTGGATAATATTTCCCCGTTCAAAGGAAATTCCTTTTCCAACATTAGCAGAACATTTGTTCGTGTGACAGCTCCCATTTAGCTTTTGACAAGCTCGGGAGCTGGTCAATTTATTTTACTTTTTAAGTGAAATAATTAATAAAGGAAAAAAATTACTTTCCTTTGCCAGCCCTACAGAGACATTTGCCTTTGTGCAATAGTTGTAATTTATGACTCCTTTAATGGCTGTGCAGCGCAATTTTACGGCTTTGGATTGTGTCCGTTAGGAGCAGGATTTTATCGCTGAATTTCGGTGCAGGAAGTGTGTGTGTGCATGATGCCAGACATCCCAGATGCCGGGCAGGGATAATCTCATTCTCTGGGGAGTGTCACAGCCCCGGTGCCGGGGAGGTGCCTCGGGGCAGCTCGGGGAGGAGCCGGGCAGCCCCAGCGCTCCTCTCCCTTCCTCGGAGCTCGGGGTTCTGCTCCTGGTTTGGGCAGCTGCCGGTGCCGCCTGTTTCCCTTCCCTGCACCCCAAATCCCCTCCCGCTCTCTCCCGGGCCCGGCTGATGTTCCCGGCTCCCGCGGAGACGCGGAACGGGAATTCCAAACCCTGCCCGGGCAGCAAAAGCCTCTCAGCCCGTGTGCTGCCGCCACGGGGGTGAGAGGAGCAGAGCTCTCCTCTGTGCGGGGGAACGAGGCGGGATCCCGGGCAGGAAGGTCCGAAATCCGTCGGGAAGGGCACGGTGGGATGGATCTGGGTGGATCTGACAGAGCTGCCCGGGCAGGAGATTCTGAGGCCGGGATGGATCAGGACAGAGCTGCCCGGGCAGGGGCAGGGGATGCCGAGGCTGGGATGAATCAGGGCAGAGCTGCCCGGGCAGGGGCGGGGGGTGCCGAGGCCGGGATGGATCTGACAGAGCTGCCCGGGCAGGGACAGGGGGTGCCGAGGCCGGGCAGGACGCATCTGTCGGGATGTGGCAGCCGCAGCCACCGGAGCCGCTCCTCGGAGCTTTCACTGCCAGCGCAGCCGGGAGAATTATTACCACCCTCTGTTTTATCCAAACAATGATCTTTAAGGAAGGAAAAAAAAGAAAAAGAGAAGGGACTGTTCTAAAAGCGCTTTGTTTATGCGGCCCCATTAAGTTTGGAATAACAGAGATGGTATCGTGTAACCGAGGCCGTCACTCTAAAGCCTGAATCCGCCGGGGCTAATGACGGCTTGGAGAGCCTCAATGAATCAGCTGGGAACTGCTGCTCCCCCGCTGCCGGGGGATGCTCCGGCCTCTGTCGGAGCACGGGCAGCGGGGATGCGGAGCGGAGCTCCCCCTCCTGCCCGGGGCACCGGGATTGTCCCTGCTGGGATGTACACCCGAACTTACACTCGCGTTCCGTGGCTGTTCCCACATTTCCAGACAGACTCGAGGCTGGCATCGGTCCTTTGTTTTTCCCGGCCAAGGGCAGGGCCAGGCCGAGCTGGGGCAGTGCCCGGGCTCCTTTCCCCGGGGTTTCAGGGACTGCAGGTGCTGCTGCTCAGGCGTTTCCATTCGGGAGCTGCAGCGCTGGCGATCACACACAGGGCAGAGGAACCTTGTGAGGTGCAGCTAAAAGCCACCACTGCCCTGCTGGGCGCTTCCCGAGCACCTCCCATCCCCACCAAGTGCCCTCGGTGACTCCGTGTGAGTCCCAACACATCTCCATCCATCCCCAGGGACCGGAACCAGCCGTGCCCAGCACGCTGTGGGGGCACGGGGAGTGCCAGGGGTCCCCGGGCTGCCCCAGCTCAGCTCTGCCAGGGGACACCTTCAGCTCCCCCGGGGCCACCAGGCACGGCCAAACCCAGCAGGGAACGGAGCAAAAATGCTCCATTTCCTTTGGGAAGGGAACCCAGCACCTCTGCGGCTGCCAGGGGTGAGCAGGAGGCTCTGGAGCCGCGGCGGTCCCCGCGCAGATCTCACTGCGGGACTGTTTGTGTGAGACTCATCTGTGACACGGTTATTAGGAAGCGAATGTGGGAGTGCAGATAATTAGGCAGGATTGGCTATTGTCCTTGGAAATTAGGGAGCGTTTGAACGCTCTCGGGCGTTGGGAAAGAGCCTGGAGGCAGTTTCGGAGGTTTGGAAAAAGCCTTTCCGATGGAGCAGCGGCTGGGGGAAGGTGCCGGGGGAAGGTGCCAGGAGATGCTGTGGGGGCACAGAGTCAGCAGGGCCAGTTGTGACTCCAGCCAGCAGCCTCTCCCCGTGGGTGCTGCTCTCGGCTGGGCTGGGGTTAGCTCTGCTCACAGAGCCCAGTGTTTGGGTTTTGCATTGGGACAGAGAGCATTTTCTCAGTTTTTATTGCAGGCTGGGCTGGGCCATGACACCGAGCTGTCCTGCACCGACCCCTCCCTGCAGCACCCACCCTGCTCTGGGCACTTCTGCATCGTGTGCAGGGGATGGGCTCTTTGGGAACTCGGGGCTTTGCATTTATTGTGAATATTGCCCAGCTCTGACGTGCTGGGAGCAGGTGTGATGAATGTGTTTGTGCCAGACCAGCTGCTCTCTCGGAGTGCCTGGCTTTGTCTCTTGCAGATGTTCCCCGTCTTTGTCCTTTGGCACCTGAGATCCCCTGGGGTCACAGAGCAGCCCTCCCACCCCGTCCTGCACCCCTCAGCAGTGAGGGGCAGCTCCTGCAGCCCTCCCACCCCCTGTGCACCCCTCAGCAATGAGGGGCAGCTCCTGCAGCCCCCCCTGCTCCTGGGGCTCACTCCTGAGCCTGGGTAAGCACAACAAGGTGTGGAGAAGAGACACTGATTATATTTTTAAATTCAGACTTCAGATCTTTGGCAAATGAAAAAGAAATTCTGATTATCAAAGGCATCTCAATTACAAGTGAAATAACAGCAAAATAATTTTTTCAGGAATGTATTGGGAGATGAAGGTGACTGGGGTTGTTATTGCTCCTTCTGCATTTTCAGGGCCCAGGCAGACATTATTTATTACCTCTATTTTTACCATAGTAGTTAATTTTGAATAAACATTAGGATTCTACTCCATCTGATCCTCACTGGAGTGTTGCAATCTCTGCTGCTGCTGCAGTTATAAATGTGATTGCAGATGCAAGAGCTCAGCTAGAACATACCGTCTTCACACACAGGAAAGAGAAGGTTTTACAGGAAAAATGCCAGCAAACCAAGAGACCAAAACAAGCTCCCAGTGTGATGGTTTGATTTTCCGTGTGCTCTGTCAAAACCAATTCTTTGGCAAATTTCTGGCTGCCTTAACTGCAGGCTCTGACGGCCCCTGGGGGCAGCCTGTGCCCTGGGGGAGCCTCCTGCAGCTCTGTGGGGAGCAGGAGCTGCCCCCTGCTCTCCCTGCCCATCCCCACTGCCTCCCCTGGACATTTTCACCCCCTCCCTTTGTCAGATTTTCTGATTAATAATCAGCATCTTCTGGGGAGAGCTGGGGGTGGTTCTTTCCTTTTTTTTTTTTTTTTTTTTTGGCAAACCCTTGGCTTCCAAGCTTTGAGAGCATGAACGAGGAGTGGGCAGGATTTCCTGAGCAGCAAAATGTGCCCCTGCACTCGTTCCTTCCCCTTTATTCAAAGAGATCTGCATGAACTTGTCTGTGTGTGCTCCCAGACACGCAGAGCTGGCCAGTCTGGGAGTGAAACCTCCAAACCTTTTGTGTTTTGGAAGGGTTGAAGTGGCAGCCCCTGAGACCCTGCACCCGGGCACAGAACCCTCAGGGACACCCGGGCCACAGCTCTGGCTTGGTGCAGCTGCACAGGCAGAACTGGAGAGGAGAGCACTGGGAGAGCTGGGAGGGGTCAGGCAGGGAGGGGAGGTGGGGAGGAGGGAGATAAGGGATGGGAGGTGGTGGGGAGAAGGGAGATAAGGGACTGCTGTGACACAGGGCAGGGACTGGGGTCAGGCTGAGTCCCAGGGCTCCCTGTGCTGTCCCACAGTGCCCAGACCAGCAGTGAAATGTGGCTCAGGGCACAGGCAGGCACCTCCCCTGCCAGGCAGGGCTGCACCTGAGGCTGCCAGGGCTCCCTGTGCCCTTTGGGAGGGTCACACAACCCCTGAGAGGAAACACGGGGAGCTTTTCCCCCGAGCCACCAGCGGCGAGGGCCCGGACAGTTTGGACAAGCTGTCAAAGCTATCCAAATATCCTAAATAACCATCAGGCTGGATTCCTGCTGGCCCCAGCAGTTGCTAGTGGTTGTTCCGAAACAAATACAACCCCAATCTGCTCTCACAGAGTCATTCCTGAAGCACGAGATCGACTTCATCCTCTCCAGTGCTGCTGCCAGAGGCCAAGCAGTGCCCCCCAGACAGCCCCCATTATAAATGAAAAACTGATTTTAATGGTAAATAAATAAATGTTACACTGTCATGACGGTTATAACTACAAGTTAAAAAAGTTTGTAGAGAGCAAGTTGGAGGGTAGATGTTAATGCAGTTACAAATGTTGTAAATGACCACTTGATGGGAGAGGGTTGTGCCTGTTGTGTTCATAAGTTCTCAGCTGGGGGTTAATGAGTGAGTTTGTCTGGGGGTGAGTTGGGAGTTTGGAGGGGTATTAGTCTGGAGACCTGTTAAATCTGAGCAGCAGATGAGTTACACTCAGAGTCACACAGACTGTTCAGTCTGAGCAGCAGGTGAGTTACACTGACAGTCACACAGACTGTTCAATGTGAGCAGCAGGTGAGTTACACTGACAGTCACACAGACTGTTCAATGTGAGCAGCAGGTGAGTTACACTGAGGGTCAGACACACTGTGGGGAGGGAACATGGCGGCACGGGGGACAGACAGAGGGCGCTGTCTTCTCCCTCACTGACAGCACACCGAGCCCTGATTGGACAACAGCAGCAGCCAATCACTCGACGCCCTGAGGAAATGATTGGCCAGGAATGCATCTCGTTAAGGGCCAATCAGAGTCATCAGAATGGACCAATCACGGAGTGGATTGAAAAACCCACCAATCATTGAAGTCAGAAAGAGATAAAAGGAGAGACATTGGGGGCAGGCCGGGCTCTCGTGTGGTAACGAGGTGCCGAGAGCACCGAGGATTGGATCACGTTGTGCGTGTATCACATTGTGTGTGTATCACATTGTGTGTGCCTTGTGCGTGGGACTCGGGCTACTCCTGAGTCCCCATTCTCAGCTGCTGAATAAAGAGGCTGATTTTCTTCACGAACTCTGTCCCAGCCTTGTGACATTGTATCACCCAGGCCCTGCCTGGGGCTGGCTGTGCCCCACCGCGGGGCTCTCCCTGCAGGAACAGCTCGGCTGGGTTCTGCAAAAGGCTCAAAGCCTCCCGTGCTCAGAGAGAGGCTGTGGCCACCTGCCTTACCTGGGCACAGGTGGGGCAGCTGGAGGCCGTCCCCCCTCCCACAGCCCCTCCTGTGGCACAGCATGCCCAGCCCAGGGGGATGAGCTCCTGGGATGGAGGCACACATGGAAATGCACACCGAGAGCTGTGTGCCACCCCTCGTGCCAGCCCTGGGGTGCCAGTCCAGCCACTCCTGGCAGGTTTTAGTAGAACTCCAACTATATTTAGAGGGAAAATAAATACATTCTTGGCTTGCACACACAGTTTGGTGCCTGATGAATGAGCAGGAGCTCTTTCACAGGAAGCTCTGGCATTCCTGGGGCTGTGCTGGGGCAGGGAGCGGGGCCCTGCCAGCCCGAGCTCGTCCCTGCAGAGCCCTGCCCGTGGCTGTTATTAATAACTGCACTCTGCTTTTATTCTTAGTGCTGCATGGGAATCAGAGAGGAACCTGGGGATGCTGCCACCCTCAGCCTGTGTGTGTGGGAGGGCAGAGGGACCCTGGCTGGGCTGGGCTGTCACAGGTGGGGACAGTACCTGGGTGTGGCCACTCCAGCACCGTGACCAGGGATGTTCAGGGCCTTGGCTGCTTCCTGGATGTCTCCTTGTGCCCAGGAATGCCCCCAGCCTGGTCCTGAGCACACCCACCCTTGTGTCTGCACAGCTGCCACTGAGGCAGCAGCAGCTGGGGCACAGCTGTGGCTTTGATGAATTTGGCTCCTATTCCACTCCTCCCCTCGGGGAGGCCCCATCTGTGCCCCAAGGAGCAGATTTGGGCTGGGTGAGCCCAGATCTTCCCTCACTGCCCCCCCGGACCTGGCTCTTGGGGGGGTTTGTAAATCCAGATCAATCTTTTGACACTAAATTCAGTTTCAGCCAATAAATACGAAGATGTGGCAGTGCCATGCTTGCTGCTCAGTGCCAGGGGAGTGCAGCATCACAGGGGGACGTGGGCACATTCCCAGGGGGTTTGGCTGGGCTGGGGAACCCAAGTGCAGCTCCCCAGGGTGCTGAGCACGGCAGGATTCCCCAGACAGCTCCTGCAGGAGGGATGGAGCCCTGCTCTGAGCCCAGCCCTGCAGCTGCTGTGGGATCTGCAGCTCCCTCCAGCTTCCTCCCCGTGTTTGGCTCCAAGCCCCTTTGAAATCACATTTCTATTGCCCAGAAGAGGTTCGTTGCTCTGTGTTGAAAAGCCAAAGTCCTTGCTGAAGGAACTCCCCAAAACAGAATCTCCTCCCAGGAAGGAAATTCTCACGGCACTGGTGTGTCCATCCCAGCAGCCCCGGGTCCTTCCCACGCTGCCCTCGGCCCCTGCTGCGTGTAGGGAGGACACAGCCCTGCCTGAGGCTGATCTCCTCTCGTCTTCCCAGGTCCTGGAGGGAATTTTCCAGCACTGGGACTGTGAGGGCTCCGGGCTCTCCGCATGGTCACATCATCCCTGTGCTCAGAGCCTGCTGGTCATCAGTCCAGCTCCCATTTTAGGGCATATCTCCCCTAAAGTGCTGCCTTATTTGGCCTTTCCCTGGGTGATGCCGGTGACATCAGCCCCCAGGCAGTCGCCTCGGGGCCATCACCCGGGGGGGGCCGCTCTGGGGGGAGGAGGGGGCGTGGGGTGGCCCTGGGGACAGAGCCCGTGGGGCTGGGGGACAGCAAGGGCACCACCCTGCATCCTGCACCCTGCATCCTGCATCCTGCACCCTGCATTTTAGGATTAAGGAGGAAAATCTAGGGAGGCTCTGAGACAAACCTGAGCCCATGTGAGAGCTACAGTAAATTGAAGTGTCTCAGGTGTGTTTTTTCTTTACCATTTGGAATTTGCTTTCCCAGAACTGGGATCTCTTTCAGAGAGCTGTGGCTGTGGCTCACACACATCACTCTGGATTTGGCACCTCCAGAGTGGCTGGGGTTGCACCCCCAGCTGCAGTGCAGTGCCAGGTGTGTGGATTGCTCTCAGCCTTTCACTTTCACAGGGCTTTTCTCCTGCTCTCCTCCTTCCCAGCTCTGCACCAGCCCATTCCCAGTGGAACACTGGAGTTCTCAGGTGCCACCCAGGGCAGGGAATGCCAAGTTGCCCCAAGCTGAGGGTAAAGCTGCATTTCTTGAGCCAGATGTTTCAGCAGGGCTCAGTGGATTCCTCTGCAGCCCCTGGAAATGCTCAGAGCTGGGATTGGCTCTGCACAGGGACCCAGCTGAACCAGACACAGCCCAGGGAAGAGAGGTCTCAGAAAAGGCCATTGATGCTTTGCCAGCACCTTCCCCTGAGACTGCCTGAATGAAAGTCCTTGGATTAGCCCGTGCCTGCAGGGCAGCCCTGGCAGTGACAGGGGATCTGGGCTTTCCTGCTGGGTGTGCAGCTCTGAACCCACCCGGCCAGGAAAGGTCATTTCCCACATTCAAGGAAAACTTGTTGCAGTGACTTTTCTTTTCTGGTAACTTTACAGGGATTAAACACGTTCTGGAAATCTCCAAATTAATAACAAATGGCCTTTAATTAACTTATCTTGATAAGCTGACTGTGCCTAATGCTGGGGAGTTTTCACAAAGTTCCTGGGCTTTGGGAGGGACCTTCCTGCAGCTGCAGGATCACAGGGCAGGCAGCTTTGGAGGTGCCACTGTGACAGGGGAGAGGAGGGACCCCAGAATCACAGAATGGTTTTGGTGGGAAAGGACCTGTGAGAAAAGCCCCCTCTTACCCCCAGACTCACAGCCAGGCTCCTCTCTTTGGGCACACGAGGGAGTCCAGCCCAGTTTCACATTATCAGGACTGATAAACCATGACCCCCCTTCCCCAGCCTTTTCCACAGTGTGCTGATGTGAGAATGAGCTGAACTGCAGAGGGGAGCAGCTGCAGGGCTGCCTCACCCTCCTGCAAACCAGTGCTACCCCATGAATATTCAGAGCACAGCTCTTAACCTCAGGCTCCTTCTTTATTTCTCAGAGAGAAAAACCCCAGTATTTGCAGAGCCACTCTGCTAATATTTTGCCTGACCAGTTTAATTGTTTTTCTCCTCAGCCCTTGCTGGTTGCTGAGCTGTGGGCAGTGCTCAGGCACTCCTGTGCAGACATTAATGTGTGTTTTGTTTAAATCCCAAGTGTCTCAGCGGGAGCAGAGCCAGGCAGAGCCCCGCAGGTTGGAGAGGGCTGGGGCACAGCCAGGGTGCTCTGCTGTGATTTAACACTGCCCAAACATTCTCTGTGCCCAGAGGATGTGGAGGTGTTTCCTTGCCACGGCAGCATCCTGCAGTGCCAGCCACTGCCAGCCACTGCCAGCCACTGCCACCTCCCTGAGGGGAGGGAGCTCTGGGAGAAAGGGCAGCAGCAGAGCCCTGGGACACAGGTGATGTCACAGGACACAGGTGACGTCACAGGACACAGGTGATGTCACAGGACACAGATGACATTACAGGACTGTGGGAAACCAGGTTACCCCTCTGGGGGTTCCTGGAGGCTCAGGACCCTGAGGGTCTTGGGACAGAACTAGAAGAGTATTACAGGGTGGTTCTTTTGATCTGACTCTCTGGGAAAAACTGCTGAGTTTGAGAGGAGAGATGCACACCATGTGAGTTTAATTAGTGTGATTATTGTTGTATTACAGGGTGGAAATTAGAGTTTTTATATTTTGCTATGTAAAATGGGGCAAAGACAGAGGGAAGTGGGTGTGTTGGGCATNAGGGTGGTTCCTGTTGTTCCAGATTTGCTCCAGGTGATGTTACCATTTTTTGTAACTTTTTTTTTTTTTAAATCAGGCAACAATCTACAAAACCCTCACTGTGGAGAGGGTGATTATTTAGTGATTTGGCTGAAAAAAGGGAGTTGAAAAGTAAATAAAAGTTTAAATTAGGTTTATGTAAACATAACCTGACTTTTCACAGAAGGACACACAGCCACGGGGGCTTTCTTCAGCTCTGCCCTAAAGCAGCAGCTGCTGCAGGTCTCAGGAAGTTCCCACTCCATGAATTCTTGCTTTTTCACCTCTAGATTTTTCTCTCTGGGGCTTTAAAGCAAGTTTTATTGTAGTGTTTACACAGCCAACTCACTCTGCCTTTGGTTTATGTTTTTCTCGCCTGCAGCCACTGAATTTTGAGCTTTATTAGTTACAGGTACCTGAAATCATGTTTTTCTTTAAGAATTGACTGCCTAATAAAGCCCCTTAAAAGTTTCTGTTTAAGGCCATTGTCCTCCCTGCCAGGATCAGGTTCCCACTGAGTTATACCCAGGATCAACAACTCCTTTCTGGCTGTTTGTTACCACCAGGGTAAATAACAAGAATCCCACCCATTCCAATAAATCAGGTCTGCACCAATTCACTGGAGAAGTGCCCAAGCAAGGAGCTGTTTTTGGAAACAAGCTGGAAAGGAGAAGGCTGATTGTTTTCTGGCCTGGAATGATGCAAAGCAGAGCCTGAGCACCAGCAGTGCAACCCTCACCCCCCCGCTCTGCTCTCACACCCAAAGCCAGGGAAAGGGAGACCACTGCAGAGATTTTCCCTCACTTTAGGATTTTCTGCACAGTTCCAGAAGCACAGAGCTGGCTCCAGGCTCCCCACACCATCTGTGCCCCACAAATCCCTCCCTCCTCCCCACGGACCCCCGAGGCCAGGGCTCCTTCCACACAACTCCAGTGCCAATAAAGAAAAAAAAAACCAAATAAACCTCAGTGTGCAGGTGTTTTCCATCAGCCAGGGAAACCTGTTAAATGCCTCCAGCCCTCCCTCCTTTCCCCCTGCCTGGAGAGCCCCGTGTGGGGCAGGGGTGACCCCTGGCCCCGGGGTGGCAGCTCCTGAGCAGTGAGCTCCTGTCCTCCTGGCACTGGCACTCAGAGCTTCCTCAAATTCACAGGAGCTGAGAAATTGAATTTCAAGTGTAACTGTTTGTTTTGGCCCAAACATGACAGACAGACCCGGGGAAGCAGCAGTGACTGAATTCAGGGCTCTGCCCTCCCTCCCTCGGGGTGTGACAGCTCCGCTCCAGCACCGCTCATTGCTCAGTGGTTCCTCCCCACCGCAGCACGTAAAGCTCCCTGAGAAACCTCCCTGGCTGAGGCCACAGCTGCTGCCCTGGCCCCAGGGGACACGGCCCCGCTGGGGATGGCCCTGGGCTCGGGGGATGTGGGGGGAAGGTGACCCCCCTGTCCTCAGCCAGCCCCTGCCTCTGCCTGCTGCCATCTCCCTTCACAGACAGAGGGGCCCTTGCTCTGCCTGGAAAGTTTCTGAAGGGAAAAGGGGCACCACAAATGAGACAGCACTGCAAATATTTGCAGATTCAGAGCAGTTAAGCTCTGAAAAACTTCAGCTTGCAAAACTTCAGCTGCAATGTGGCTTCTGCCCAGCTGGTGGTTATTTCTATGTAGGGAGGCTCTGCCCTCCCCTGCTCCTGGCTGGGTGGGCAGTGGGGGAGCAGGTGAAGGACTTTTGTATCCAAAAATACTTTATTTAAAGCTTCAGGAACATTTAAATGTATTGTCAGTCATATTTAGAAGGCCTGAATTTAAGTTGGAGCTGGATGCTCACACAGGAGGCAGAAATTCCCTGTGCTCTCCTGCCCTGGCCATGGACAGGACACAGAGGGCTTTGTCCTCTGCAGCCCCACGAGTTACAACACTGTCCTTGCTGGGGGAGGATCATCCCATGCCTGCCCTGCATTTCAGCTCTGCTATCACCACTAAAGGCTCCCATATGTTTCGAGCTGTTGCATTAATTTCACGCTTTTGCTCCCAACACTGGAGAGGCAGAGGATTTTGTTAAGCTGTTTAATTGCAGTAAATTTCTTTAGCAGACAGTATTTTATGAGCTGCAGAAATACCTGCAAGGCTTGAGCAGGTGCCAGCAGTCCCCAAAGCCTGGAGTGAGTGAGTGTGTGCTGGAGCAGGGACTTGTGCAAACGACAATCCATAGATCACCAAACCAGAACTCAGAACATGCTGCCACTATCCCTGGTGCACAGACCCCTGCAGCTCCCTTGGAGCCCCTGTAGGTCCTGGAAGGTATCTACGAGGTCTCCCTGGAGTCTTTCATTGTGCATAAAGTGATCCTGTGCCCCTCCTGTCCCTGCCCACCCCGGAGCAGGGAGGGAGGTGGGGATGGCCCAGCCCTGCCCTCACAGCCCCAGGAGTGGGCAAGAGGAGAGCCCAGTGCTCCCCCCAGAATTCCTGCCCTCCCCAGAATTCCTGCCCTCCCCAGAATTCCTGCCCTCCCCATGCCTCTGCTGTGACATTTGCCCCAGCTCCCACCTGAATTCTCCTGCAGCCAAGAACCGCCTCTTCTCCCCTGCCACCCACGAGTCTCACTGCTTTTAACCCTGCCTGGGCTGGAGTGAGATTCCCTTTTCCCCCAAGCAGGGAAGAGGGGAGGGTTACCCACAGAAACAGGGTTCTGCTGAAATCCCAGCTCTGAGGTGTTCCTGTGTGAGTGTGGATCCCCCAATGCAGCAGCAGTGCCACCCGTGGGGGCTGGCAGAGACCTCAGCACCTCCCTGCCCTGCTCCTGCAGGCACCCCAGTGTCCCCAGGAGCCTCAGCCTGCCCGGGGCTGTGCCAGGGCTGCTGGAGCCACCCAGCAATGGCTGTGCCCCACAGGAGCTCAGCAGCCCCAGCACAGGCAGGGCTGTGTCCCCCTGCCCCAGCTGTGCACTGGGGACCCGAGGCAGGAGCTCAGCTCAGCCCTGCTGCAGGTCCAGCTTCACCCAACACTCATTTCTGAGTTATTTCAACACAAACAGCCACCAAACAGAGCAGGCCTAGAGAAGAAACCAGAGTGTGCTGGGCAGGAAGAGCCCCCAGCAGCTGGGAGCTGCTTGGACAGGAAGGGACATTCCAGTTCTCTGGCAAATCACTTGGATAGTCAGTGTAACAGAACAGACTGAGCACAGACACCTCCAGCCTGGACCACCTGATGTTTTCAGTGACTATCAGAAGCATCAGCTGATGTAGGAACAGATATGACCTGCAGGGACTCAGTGCCAGATCCTGGGGCAGCACCAGGCCTGGGAGGCAAAGGCAGAGCTGTGGGACAAGGAGCAGGGCAGAGCCCAGGGCAAGGAGCTGCTGGCTCCAGGGGAAGGTGCAGCTCCTTGGCACTGGGAAGGGTGACTGAAGGATTGCAGGGAAAAAGTGACATTGCAGCATCTCAGGCACACACACACACTCTCCCTCAGGACAGCTGAGGCTCTGAAGCTGTTTTCCACAAAATGCTTTGCATTCCAGTTCCAGGGCAGCAGCTCCATGGGCTGAGTCAGTCACTGCCCAGGCAGAGCTGTGCCCTGCCCCTCTCACCAGGGTGAAGCCCCTGCCCTTTGTGCCCACTCTGTGCTTTTGCATCCCTGCACTGCACAAAGCCCCAGCTGCGTGTGGCTGCAGTTCTGTAACATTTGCTTTCAGCAAATTCCTCCAACCCACTGCCCTGGCACGGTGGCAGCAGCCTGTTAGCCTAATTCCAGTAAGGATTTACAAACCACAAACACCCCTTGTTTGTGACCACAACTGCAGGTTTAGTTCGCCAGAAGTTACTGCTGAGATGTGTTATTTCCAAAAGACTATTGCAGGATCTGAGTCATAAGAAGGTTGGACAGGCGTTGGTAAGAACCAGCCCAGCACAGCCCCTCCTTTCCAGTTCCTCCTGGCCAGGTGCACCTCCCACCCCCGGGCACAGGGGCTCCCTGGCACATCCAGGAGGGCCCCGAGGAAATGCTTTCCTCAGGCTGTGCTGGATGCCAGGGCACACGGAGCTGCTTGCAAGTGAATAGTCAGACTCTGAAATAGTTTAACCTTCCCCTTGTGCTGTATTTGCCAATGCCCCCAGTCCTGGTGGGACCCTGGGAGCCCCTGCTCAGACCCTGCTCTGGCTGCAGGTGGTGCACAGCAGGCTGGCCTTGGCCAGGGCAAAGGCTTTGCCCGTCAGCAGCGTCTCACACTCCAGGCAGGCAAAGTGCTTGTTGTGCCAGGCCAGCCCTTCCACCTGCTGGTAGTCCTCCGAGAAGATGATCTGTGGGACAGACAGACAGACAGACAGACAGACAACTGCTTATTTCCACCTTCTCACCCAGCTGGAGCCTGGCAGGGGCAGGGAGAACCTGCCCCACATCTCCCACCAAACCCACCAACCCTGGAGGTCATAAAATAATCACAGGATGGTTTGGGTTGGAAGGGACCTGCAAAGGTCATCTTGTCCCAACACCAGGGACTGGTCCCTCCCCAGCCTGTCACAGGGGGCTCACAGGGACTCTGGTCACTCCCTGCCCTGGCACAGGGGGATCCCAGGGACTCTGGTCACTCCTCACCCTGGCACAGGGGGATCCCAGGGACTCTGGTCACTCCCAGCCTGGCACAGGGGGCTCACAGGGACTCTGGTCACTCCCTGCCCTGGCACAGGGGATCCCAGGGACTCTGGTCACTCCCTGCCCTGGCACAGGGGGCTCACAGGGACTCTGGTCACTCCCTGCCCTGGCACAGGGGATCCCAGGGACTCTGGTCACTCCCTGCCCTGTCACAAGGGGCTCACAGGGACTCTGGTCCCTCCCCAGCCTGTCACAAGGGGCTCACAGGGACTCTGGTCCCTCCCCAGCCTGTCACAGGGGGCTCACAGGGACTCTGGTCACTCCCTGCCCTGTCACAAGGGATCCCAGGTCCGTACCTCGTCGCAGCCGGCGCAGCGGGGCCGGAGGCTCTCGCAGTAGTGGCGCCCACACCAGGTGGCCCCGCTCTTCCAGAAGTAGATGAGGTCGACGAGGGGCTCAGCGCAGCGGCAGCACACGAAGCACGCCGGGTGCCACAGGCGGGAGTAGCCGGCGCGGTCGGCGTAAACCACCGGGCAGTCCCCGGGCACCGGCTGCCGGCAGCTCTCGCAGCGCTGCGGGACAGGGACAGCGCTCAGCGGGGTGGGGACAGCGGGGGGACACAGGGGTGGGACAGAGGGGTGAGCACAGCAAGGTTTGATCCCACCCCCGGAGCCCCGAGCACTGCACCCATGGGGAAAGCTCCTTGGAACGACAGGTATGAGCGCCTTCAGTCCAAGGGCACAGGGGGAAGACTGCTGTCTTCTGAGTAGCTCATTTCTGAGGGGCCTCTGGGAACCCTCCCAAACTTAAACCTTCACCAAAATCCAAAGGTTCTCAAAGAAAAAGTTAAGAATTCCCATGGTGCAGGAGTGCAGCACATCAAAGATGTAAATCTGAAAGGAGATCAGGAACTTTGGTCTTTTCGCATTGATTTCTGTCTGTGCCTAACTCAGTTGTCACTCCACAGATTTCAGCAAGTGTTTTCCATTTCTAACAGGCCAAAGAGCCAGAATTAGACGTGATTAATCTCAAGATTAATGGTGTCCATGCACATTACACCCGAGACAACTGGGCTTGCTGTTTATCTGTGCCTGGTGAGGAGCCAGCCCCAGAGCTGCCCTCGGAGGCTGGCAGAGGTGGTTCCAGTCCCCACTGAAGCTGGGAGCAGCCTGGGTGCCACACGGGCTGTGGTTACACTGCAGTGTCCCCACAGCGTGCTCCTGGTGGCACAGGGACAGGGCCTGGCAATGCCCCTGTGACCACAGGATGACCTCAAACACCCCAGTTCAACCCAACAGCTCCTCACAGGTAAAATAACAGAACCATAGAAAGGTTTGGGTTGGAAGGCACCTTAAAGGTCACCCAGTCCTGTCCCCCTGCCATGGGCACAGACACCTTCCACTTGTCCCAGCTGCTCAAGAGGAGACACAAACCCCAGCAGCAAAATAAATGAACAGTCCCTGAGCTGCCCGAGGCCATCAGGGATGGGGCAGGGATGGAAAAGGGACAATTCCCACCACTGCCAGCCCCTTGCCCTGGCTCACACGGAGCGCTGGGGACACTGCTCGGGTTTCCTTCCCCTCCTCCCTCACGGGACATCCGCAGCCCCGGGCGGTTTTCTCTGCTTGCTCACCGATCTTTCAGCACCCCGCGCGTTTCCCTCCCTC
>VWYE01007307.1:27196-44390 GCA_013398995.1 Alaudala cheleensis
AGTGCCTGCCCCACGCCCCTGGCACGGTCCCAGCTCGCCGGTGGCACTGCCCGTTTTCCCAGGAAATGCAGGCTGACAGAGCTGGAGCACACAGAGCTGTTCCTGGCTGCTCTGTGCAGCTGAAAGGGGATCCGTGTGCTGACACTGCTCCTTCCACCACGGAGGGCTCCAGACATTTCTAAGCACTCCCAGCCCCACGCCAGTGAAGGGGGGAACTGGGCAGGGAGCAGAGCTGTGGCATTCCTGCTCTGGCTGAAGGAGCACAGAGCAGCTGGCCAGAATGGACACAGGGCACCGAGGATTCTGCACCCACCTCACTGAGGCCTTTCCCTACGCCCCAACACCCCCTGAGGCACCAGATTTGGGATCAGCACAGAGCCAGACCCTGCAGCTGCCCCTGCTCTGCCAGCCCCATAAGCCACAGACCCAGCAGCCCAGCCCTGCTTATCTTGCAGGATCTAAAGCAAGAACAAACACAGCACTTTCCAACCCTGAGCTCAAGTTTCTTGCCAACAAGAACTGTTAAAAAAACAACTTATTTTGCTGTTTCTTTCTATGGAAATTATTCACAGGGAAGAACTATTTGCAGGGCTTTTCCCAAGCATTGTATAACCTCCATATCCTGCTATTTACACCCTACAAAGAAATGATTCTTCAAATCTGAGGTGGCATTGCAGCTTGGTGCTCCTTCTATATCTCCATCATGCAGGCAGAGCAGTGAAGACGTTATTAGCTGAATTACCAGAGGTGTTGGCCAAAAAAGTGTCCTGTTCTCCTCAGCCTTGTGACCCTGCCCATGGCCAGCTCCTGTCCTGCAGTGCCAGCTCCCAGGGAAGGAGCTCCCAGGCACCACCAGCACCCTGAGCACTCCCTGCAGTGCTGGCCTCGAGCTTTTGGGAACAATGACTCATTTGGATCCATTGGCTCTGGATTTGATTTGATTTGATTCCAGGCCAGTGACTTGTGCCACCAGAGGAGTTCCCAGTTCAGGGGGGGTAAGGACTCTGTGCTCTGTGGAACACATCTGGTGGGACAGACTGGCAGCAGGGATGTGCAGGAAGCTCTGCAGGGCCAGAGCCCCCAGCCCTTGCTGGGTGTGCCATGCCCTGGGCTGCACAATCCCAGTGGATCTGCCACTGCTGGCAAAGCTGTTCCATTTTTCAGCTGCTGCCTTGAGAGAAATGATGCTTCAAACTAAGGAGAATAACATCACAGTTATGTATTTATTTATCTGAAAGGACAAACTCGCAGTTTAAGTAAACCCTCATTGCCAGGATGACTTATTGATACGTTTAAAGGAAACCTTCCTTTTTTGGCTATTTTTTATCTTAAAATTCAGTGTTTTGTTGCAATAGTGAAAATCTTTACTGTGTCACTGGATTCAGAGTCAGAAGTACGTTAACAGACCATGGCAGAGGGGAGACATTACCCAATATGGACTGAAAATGAAAACTGCAGGAATGGCAGGAAAGAAACTCCTCTTAAAAACACTGGGACACCATTGGCTTTTTCAGCTTTAAATCCTCTGCTGCAAGTCACCCTCACAAGGACCAGGACAAGGTATTTCCACTCACCATATTTTATGATAAGCATCTGCTCAGCAGCCACTCCAGACAGCTCTGGGGGAATATAAATCTAAGAGGGTGTTGAGGAATCTCAGCCATTTCTCTGTGGAAATGTATTTGTGTGCCCAGGGACCCAGGGCAGCTGTTTACATTTCCCCAGAGTGGTTACAGCCCTGGGAACATTATCTCCATGCTCACAGCTCTTTGTTAACTGGACAGAGCCTTCACCTCCTGTCATTTGGGGCCTTTCTGGGTAAGAAACCCACCTGGAAATATTGACTTGCATCACAGAATGGTAAAGACTGAAAAAGACCTCTAAAGTTCAGCTTTCAACTGAACACCACCACACACACTGCCCTTATCATCCAGAGACATGCCAGGCCCAACCTTTCAGAGCTGCCAAGAACCCAGAGCTCAAACCACTTCCCTCAGTGAGAATTCCCTGCCCTCGGTGGCTCAGCAAGGCCTTGGCTGCAGAGAAAGGGAGATGAGGAAGAGGAGAATGCCCCCCTCAGCCCTGCCAATGGACCCTTGTGCTCAGCAGGGCTGGCTGGAGCAGAGGCTCCCTCCAGGCTCTCACAGTGCTGCTCCAAGCCCCTGCAGCAGGCATGGAGAATGCCCTGGGAGCAGCATGGGGACCCGGCACAGATCACTCTGCCTGCTGGGATGTTTTTGCACCTGGACTTGAGGCCGAATTTATTCCTGGTGGCTCCCTGAGCCCAGAGCAGCCCCAGCACTGCTGTCCTGTCCCGTCCCGTCCCGTCCCGTCCCGTCCCATCCCATCCCATCCCATCCCATCCCATCCCATCCCATCCATCACTCACGTAGTGCCCAGCTGTCCCTGTGCTCTCCAGGGCCCCGTTGGGTGACTCGGGGGCTGTGCCGGGCCCGATGCTCTTGTCCTGCGGCTTCTCCTCCTCCTTGTGGCCGCCGCCCTGGCCCGGCAGCGCCACCTCCCCGACTCCCAGCGCCTCGGCTTTGTACTGCTTGACGAAGGCTTCCATGAGGCCGTGCTCGCCCTCGGCCAGCCCTCGGCACTGTGCCGGGTCCTGGTCGTGCAGGGGCAGTTGTCTCGCCAGGCGCCGCCGCCGCTGCCAGGCGCCCTCCGTGCCCGCCACGGGCTGCAGCTCCTTGGGCACCAGCTCCATGTACTGCATGGCCTGCGGGGACACGGGGACACACGCCGCTGTCACACTCTGCTGCCGTGCCTGCGCCTTCAGCTTTTGTGGTTTTCTATTTCCCTGCTGTCCCGGGTGGAGTTTTAAGGCTCATATTCAGTGCTAGTAAGTGGACAAAACCAATCCATTCCTGCTGAAAACCAAGGACAGCTTTTGGCCCAAAAGCACAAACAGGGATGGACTGAAGGGAGGAACAAGAAGGATGAGACCTCACAGCCTGGAGCTGGAATTGGACAATTAAATCCCAATATGCAAATGGACCCAAACTTATAAAGGGTGAGGCCTCGTGCCCGGGGCCATCTTGTGACTATTTGGGGTCCACCTGNAAGGTAAAGGCTCATGACCAGGGCCATCTGTGACTATTTGGGGTCCACCTGGCCAGGCTCTTGTACCCGAAGTGTATCCCAGGGCATTTCAATAAATATCTCTTTTATTCTCCAGCTCTGTCCAGCCTCTGTTCCAGCTCAGCCTTCCCCAGGTATCAGGGGCCCAGCAGGGCAGGGACGTGCTCCACCTGTGCCCTTCCCCTCCCTGCTCCCACTCAGGTGTTTGAGCCCACAGGGCAGAAATAAAAGGCTGAACTGCCTTAGATACCAGTGGTAGCCAGGCTGTGATAAATAGTTTCATCCTGGGTGTTTTTATGGTGTTCTAGATTACTTTTTGTTTGTTTTGTTAAAATCAAGCCCCAGTCTGTAGAAAAGCAAAGCAGCACAAACAGACCTGCTTTGCACAAAAATCCCAGCACACTTCCCTCGCTGCCACTGCCACAACACTTTTCCAGGGAATTTGATAACACAGCTGCTGAAAAGACTAAAACTCCATAAACACAAAACCCATGAGCAGCTCTCGATTGCCTTGTGCTGGGACAGGGAGGGAGCCACAGGCCACGCTGAGCACCCCAGAGCCCCAGGGGCTGTGTGCAGAGCAGCTCCCAGGGAAACACCACCCTTCATCCATTAATGAAATCATATGGAAAATTCAGGTGGCAGTTGGGTCTGTGACAGTGACAGCCACCAATCCCACCTGATTTACTGATTGCACAGCAGAGGGAAGGGGTTTGGTCACTGGTGCCCCGTGACACAGAAAGGAAATGCCCAGAAACTGCCCCAAAATGAAGTCTCTGACTGAACTGGCCACCACGTCAAGAGCAGAACAAACCCCTCCCAGGCTCAGGCGGGGTTAGTGCCTGCGGGCCATGGGCTGCAGTGAACTCCTGCTGGCCGGGAGAGGGGAAGGGAGTTTCCCACTCGGCATTTCCCTATTGTAGTGTGAGGAGGGCCAGGGCAGCCAGTTGGCTCCCTGCCACTCCCTGTTAGACCCGCATCCAGCTGCCTTAGATTTGCTTCTTACTGGGTCAGCACTTGAAAACTCCATCTTAAAAAACGTAGCAAAGAGATTTAACTGTTTGTGGCACCTTGGCTGGTTCAGGCTGGGCTTTTCAATGCTGTCACACCACTGAACTCTTCAGCACGTCAGGAAAAACTTCCAAGCCACCTCCACCTCGGCCACCCCGAGCCAGAGAGCAGCACTGATGAGCGGAATTCCTGACAGGAAATTTGGAGCAGCAGCAGATGGAAGCAGGGCTTCTTCCCCACGTCTTGGGGTGCAGGTTAAAATCACTGCACACTGGCACATCAGACATCAACACTGGGTACACTGCCCAGACATGCAGTGGGGTTTTACTCCCTGACCAAGGGAATGCTTAAAGTTGTAATTGCAGATGTCATAAAAATGTGTCCAGAGAAAAGATCTGGGGAAAAAAAAAGATCCAACCTGACACCAAAAGCTGCCATAAAGAATAAGAAAAAGCTGCTACATCTGCTGCTATCACTTATTGTTATGGCCAATGCTTCACTTTGCTGCCTGAGTACAGGCAATTTGGAGGAAGAGCATTTTAGTTTTCACTGCTCACTACTGGATCTTGGGGCTATTTTATGAGCTGTTCTTTTCACTCTCCCCAAGGACCCAAGTCTATCTGCTTCATGACTTCTGCAGGCACGGCTTAACAAGAACATTCTCTGAACTTCCTCCTATTATCGACCATCCACTTCAGCAAAACAAGGTTGAAAGGCATCCCAAGTTTCCAGCCTGCCTTCAGGAGGAAACCACTGGAGCGAGGCAGTTGTGCTCTAACAGCTTTTTGGCCCAAATGCCTTTGAAACTATCCCGAGAGTGGCTGACATCCAACACTTCTCCTCAAACGTTTGTCAGGTTGATCTGCAAGCCAGAATTTATCAAGGTTGTCTCCAAAGCTCCTGCTTTGTTGTTTACTTGAACCAAGATATATTCCAGCCTGTCCAGGCACTACAAAGAGATCAAAAACTTCCATGAAGTTTTGGAACCTCCCCCATCAGGAGGGTGGGACTGGGCTGGGGGCTTAGTTTGGCATCCAGCTCTTGGTACAGGACCACGCTCCCCATCTCCGTTTTTACCCTGAGCTCTCTTTATAAAGCCTACCCAGAGATATTTTGTACCCTTGGAGCTGCCCCTTGCCAGCAGCACAGGGATGGAGCAGGAGGGCAGAACTGGGCTCCCCAGGGCTGCATTTGGCATCACCCCAAACACACTCCCAGGAGGGTGGGTTCAGAGCCATGGGAGACAAAACCAGCCCAGAAGCCACGGAGCTGGGGCATCCTTTAGGGCAAGGGCTGACCCTTGGCAGCACCAGCACCACGCTGCAGCCCTGGGTCCCTGGTCCTGCTGGGCTGGCAGTGTGCTCAGGGACCAGGCTGCTGGGAACAGTGCCACCATTGTTCTGTGACCCCTCAGCAGCTCCCACTGCCCCTGGACCTGCTCACAAACATTCCTGCTGGGCCAGCTCCACACAGCCCGGGCAGGGGAGGGGAGGGAAGGACCTCGAGGAAGCATCCCCAGCACACAGCTCACCCCCACCCTGTTCAAGGCCCTCGGGGCAACTGCTTTTTAAACTGCATTAACCACTCTGGCTCTGGGGGCTGCAGCTGCACTTTCACATCTGTATCCCAAATTCTTCTTTAAAAAGGTCTGGTTGCATTTTCAGCAGCTTTCAGCTATTTGTACCAACAGCTTGCAGCTCTTTGTTTCGTTTGAGGAGCAGAAGCTCTTCAGTGCCCGCTCCTGACAGTGAAACACAGAACAGTTTTACAGCACAGTGAAGAGCCAGCTAAACGCTTTCCTGCAAGAAACGCTCTGCTGGCTCACACTGCACATGCTGAAAACCACTTCCACCCCTTCCCACACAGCTGGTCCAGATGGAAACCAGGCTCGGGAGGGAGGTGGAGCTGGGCTGGGGGCTTGGTTTTCGATCGAGCCCTCGGAACAGGACCACACTCCCTATCTCGCCTTTTTACCATGAGCTCTCTTTGTAACATATTTTTTATTTGGACCAGATTATGCTCAAACTGAAAGGAAAAATTTCCCAGTTCCAGAGGTCGATGTGAGAGTGGTTGTGCTGGCAGCAGCACTGGGCAGAGCCGCTGCCCACGCAGACAGGAGCTGCAGGCAGGGGCTGTCAGGCACAGAGCTCAGCTCTCGGCCAGGCTGCCTGCCCGGGCACAGCGAGCCCTCCCTCTCCTGCTCCGGGGGCAGGAAGCTCCTCGAGGCTGCTGCTCTTCATCAAAGGGAGGCTGAGGGACCCTGGAATGGAGCCTCTGAGCCCACTCTCCAGGGAAAGACTCCTCCAGCAGCACAGGGATGCTCTGGGAGAGGAGAGGAGCCCTGAGGCACAACCACCCAGCTGCCCTCCAGCCCCATGCGCTCACCACAAGCCAAACCCCTTCAGAGCCCAGCCCAGAGACCCCCAGAAGGCCGGGAGGAGTCGTTCTGACATCCAGCCTGGGGCTGTGGAGCAGGCGTGGCTGCACAGGGCTGCAGCACGGCAGGGATAGGATCTCTCCCCAGCCACGCTTTTACTGCAGATGAGCTTTACCAAAAGAACGAGCTTTCTAGTTGTAAAACCCATTAAAGGCTTCTCCTAGAAATGTAAACAAACCTATAAAACCCAGAGGCATTCCATCCCCCTCTCCCACCTACTCTGCTTATTCACAGTGTTCCAAAAACCCCGGAGTGCTCGGTGCATTTCTGTTTTCCCCCAGTAACCACTCCAGGGCACAGCTCCGCTCCCGAGCGGGCGCTGCCAGCCCGCCGCGCATCCCCTTACCAGCTTCTGGGTGAGGCCGGGGGGAGCCCACTCGTAGGTGATGGTGTCGAAGGTGGGGTCCTTGCCCGACACGTTGGGGTTGGTGACGATCATGCGGTTCCGTTTGTAGATGCGGGCGCCGTCGCCGCCCTTGATCCGCGCGGTGAGCGCGCCGTACCTGGAGCCCGACAGCAGCCGCCCGATCTTGCGGTCATCGTCCAGCTCCGAGCTGGGGCCGTGCTCCTCCTGGCTGCACTTGCACGACTTGCAGATCTTCCTGTACGCCCAAGAGAGCATCCCCGGCTGTCAGCTGGGCCGCGGGGTCACACGGAGCCTCGGCCGTGCGGTGTCAGCCTCTCCCGGGGGTCAAACACAGGCTCATGGCAAAAGGCTCGGGATGGGATGGGTGGGGTTGGGAGGGACCTCACAGCCCAGGGACACCCCAGGGACACCTCCCACCGTCACAGGCTGCTCCAAGCATGGCCTTGGGCACTGCCAGGGATCCACAGCTGTGCCAGGGTCTCCCCACCCTCCCAGGGAACAATTCCTGCCCAATATCCCATCCAGCCCTGCCCTCTGGCACTGGGAGCCATTGCCCCTTGTCCTGGCACTACAAAATCTGCTGCCTCCCACCTATGGGGAGCTGCTGCCTCCCCTGAACTCTGCAAAGCCCTTCAAGCATCACTAGACTGGAGATGAGTCTCCTCTCCAGACTCCAACAGACCAGCACCAGCCTTGCCTATTATGAATCCTTACATGCCATTAAAAAAAGTGACTGCTGGAAGGAACTGATGCTTAATTGACTGTAATTTGAACGATAATAGGTATAAATCACACAGACAAGTGTCTAAAGACACTCTGGTGGCCAGCACTGCCATCAAACACTAATAGCAAAAGGGGAAAAGTAACTCTGACACAACCCCGAGGATTTCAGCAGGATCTTGGACTAAGAATGAGTCCAACCAGCCTTTAATGGAGAAAAAAAAAAAAAAAAAGGCTGTGCTTCCACCGAATGAGTGCTTTAAAGTTTGGATTTCACACAGCTGAGGTATCACAAGTGGGAGCTGAAGGCATCTCCCTGCACCACCACCATGGGCCCAGAGGCCCAGGGAGCTCCCCGGGAGCTGAGAGAAGCCCAGTGTTTGTGAGGCAGCTCAAAGGGCACTAATTCTCTTTTAATTAGTGACATCTGGATGTCTGCATTCCATTTGAAAGCCCCTTTGTTGTCCTGCTGGGGCAGGGGCAGCCCCTGCCCTGAGCTGGGCTCTGTCCTGCTCTGCTCCCACCAGCTGCTGCTGGCAGGGGCCAGTGACCCCAATTTGTGTTTTTAGGAGGAAACACTGGAAATAAAGTATCAAAGAAGGATGGGTTACCTCCAGGAGTGTGGCTCGAAGCCGGTGCACAGCCCTCTGCAGCGCAAACAAGGCACTCCTCTTCCCACCTGTGGCTGGCTCCCCGACATCTGGAAAAGAGCAGGACACAGGGATGGAGAGGTTTGATCCTCAGAGGCTGCCTGAGAGTGGACATTGTCCTTCAGACAGGGATTTCCTCAGCCATTCCTTGTGTCCCATGAAGCCTCAAATCCCCCAAGCACCATCTGGCCATGTCCATGTCACCCTGCTCCGAGTTTTTTCATGCTTGGGATGAAGGGTTTCCCTGCAAAGTGAGGGAAGATGGAGGGGCTGGCACATCAAAGCCAGGGAACATGCCCACACACTGGGCAGCCACCTTCATCCCATCCACAGACACCTCAGGTCTCATGGTGAGGCAGTTTGGATCCAGTCTCTAGAGTTCATTTACTGCCCATGGATCTGTGCAAGTCCGAAGGTCAGGCAGGAGACAGGAGGTGCATTGCCATAACCTGATACCAAACTTGCTTTACTGCACCTTGGACCTCCTTGGTCTTTCTCCAAGTGTCTTTTGGGAATGTGGCATGTTGTCATGCCTCTGGCACTGGACTTTAGGGGTGGTTTCCATAGTGAACAGGAAATGCAGTGAGATGTTCTGGGGAGGAGAGGTGATGCTGGAGTGACATGGGGGGCTGTGGTTGTGCTGCACTTTTTGCTGAAAGCAGATGAAAGTCACCCATCCATGGGTGTTCACTGCTGCAGAGACATCCAAACAACCTCCCAACAGGAGAAAGATGAGCAAAAACCCACTCCAGGAGCCCGTAACGCTGGAAAATAACCCTATTTACTGCCTGTGCCATAAATTTCTCAACCATGGCTCTCTGAAGGCGAGGAACGCAGCAGGGGATGGAGGGAGACAAAAACAAAGTGCTGCAGGAGGCAGCAGGGCAAGGTGACACCACCAGACGCTGCATTCATCTCAGCCTGGATGTTTATACAGGAGCTGTCAGGCTCCTGCCTCAAAGACATGCTTGTTCCCTGTAAAAATGAGCTGCAGGGAAACAAGGACAGTCCCAAGGCCAGCAGGAGCCACGGCAGCAGCACGGCAGTGCCAGCCCAGCTCAGCAGCTCCGAGCCCCTGCAGTCAGACATCAGAGCACACGGCTGCACCACCCTCCAGCAAACCCCTGCTCCCTCAGGCCCCAGGAAGCAGGGCAAGTGTCAGGGCTGGGCAGGTTTCTCACCTCTCTGGGCATCACAGTTTGCATTTCCCATTAGGGCTTGTGACAAAAAAATACGAATTAAAAATTGCCTTACCATGCCCAAGTACTCCCCTCTGCCTCTAATATCCAAAGGGAGGATGTTTTTGGTTCTTCAGCCATGTGCCAGCTGTCCAGGGCAGGTAAAGGCACTGAGGATTCCCAGAGACCACTCACAGCCCTGCCAGCTCTGGAACCATGTGCCAGGCACCCACTAACTGCTGGGGCTTAGCTGACTCTGATCTCCAGGAGCTGAGTATCAGCAAGGGACTGAAAGTGTTGGTTTATCTAAAACACAAACATCTGGATGAAATAAACTCCTTTGGAAAAGGTTCATTCACACGAGGGGGAAGGCAGAGGGGGAGTGTGGTCAGCAGGACAAGGCAGCAGGACACAGAGGCAGGAACAGACCAGCTGGCACTGTGGAGCCCATGGAAGAGGCAGGAACCTGCAGCCCCAAAGGCTGCCCAGCTCAGACCCCTCTGGGCCAGCATCTCCTCGAGGTTCTGACAGCCCAGGCAGGCTCACTTTGGAGGACAGTGTCATTTGTCACTCCTGCAGAAGCAGGGGCAGATTGGAGCCACTCTCACTCCCATCCCTGTGCAGGGGCCAAACACAACAGGCGCCAGTGCCTGGTCACTGCCCGGGCACGGAGCTTCCCCTCCAGCTCTGCTACGGCTCCTCACATCGGCATAAAAGGAGATTTCTTCGGAAAAATTATGCAAGACACTGCAAAAACCCCAAACCCGGTGAGATAATGTGAAACAAATGCTCTGACTGTCCCAGGCTCCACCTATGCCCAAGCCCATCTGAAAACTGCAGCTGAACTTTGGCATCACCTTAACAGAAAGAGTTTGGAGACATTTGTAATGCTTTTAAAAAGTGCCAGAAACCCAAAACCAGGCCTGCGTCAACAAACTGGTTGAAGAAAAGTAAATCCTGCTCACCAGGACAAGATAGACACTCCTTGCAAGATTTCTGTTTTGGCTTTCTGTGCCTCACAGCATTCTTGCTGCTGGAAGAGAGAAAGCAAGTCAGGGCAGAGGAAATTCTTGGGTAGTGAAATGATAGGAAATCGAGGCTGTTCTACCCACAAAAACATCACTGAGCAGAGTCAGGAACACACCAGCAATGCCATGGTTTGCTGCACATGGCCAAAGGCAGGGCCATCATTCGCTGGAAAATGGAGAGCCTGGAGTGACAAGTGACAAGGGAAGAGCCCAAACACAGTTCCAGCTTGGTGCAGAGCTTGAGCACTCCTCTGGAAAGGAGCACTGAGCTTCTCTGGTTGGTGAGGTGGAGTCCTGGCCAGGAGCTCTGAGCAGGTCAGGCCCCAGCTCCACAACCTGCTCTGCTGCTCAGCTGAGACTCCACAAGTGTCACCTCCTGGCCAGCCCAGCTCACCTTAGCCAAGGACACTCTGCCAAAGGCTCTGCTGAAACCAGCTTGGCAACTGGGTTTGGGGCCAGGGACTGTGCTCAGGGGCAGCAGAATCACACATCCCATCACATATCCCATCACAGACTCCATTACACACCCCATCACAGACCCCAGCACATATCCCAGCACACATCCCATCACACATCCCAGCACAGACCCCAGCACATATCCCAGGATATATCCCAGCACACACCCATCACACATCCCATCACACATCCCATCACATATCCCAGCACACATCCAATCACACATCCAATCACACACCCCAACACACACCCATCACACACCTGTCTCCCCCACAGGCAGCACAGGACAGGGGCAGGACCTGGCTCTCTCCAAGTGCTGTGCTTGGTGCCAGCAGAGCTCGAGTGTCCCTGGGCAGGGTGAGGGTTATAATGGATAGCTATAGATTTATATATACATATATATTTGTAGTTATAACGGCAGTTATCCCTCCTGGCACTGCTGCCTGAGTCACCCACAGCTCTCCAGCCTCCCAAAGGGCTTTGGGGACACAGTGCCACCACCACAGGCCTGGAAGGGACTGGCAAAGGGACCCTCCTGCTTGCACAGAGGCTTCTGGATCCCGAAAGCATTTATTGCACAACACCCTATTTGGAGACTGAAAACGGTGCTGCAGACACGTAACTACCTCAAGTATGTTTTCCCCTCCTTTTTAGGGAGGGAAGAGGAAAAGCTGGTTTCCAAAAAGTTACTCCAAGTTCACAACAGCCCTTCAGAGCCGAGGTCCTCGTTTCACCTCTCCCTGCAGCCACTGCTCCCCCTGGCCATGCCAGGCTCCACCCAAACCCTTCCCTGCAGCCTGGCCACCAGATCCCTGACCCCAAATCACAGCCACGGCAGGAGAGAGCTCCAGGCAGGCTGAGGGACCTCGAGAAGCCTTTGGGGGGGTTCCTCCAGCTGCAATGAGTTTTGAAGATTTACAGCTAACTCTGCCATAGACCCGTGAACAAAGGAACAGGGAGAAGCCACAGAATATTCACATGGGTGGGACCCGTCTGCTCAGCACAATTGCTGAGGGGTAGGGATGGAGAGCAGACCCTTTATTGTCATTATTTAACTATAATTGAGCTAAGCTTGCTTAATAATAGCGGGCCAGCTCAAACTTCTTGGGGCCAGCTCACACTTCCTTATGGATTTGGGGCTAGCTCACACTTCCTTATGGATTTGGGGCCAGCTCACACTTCCTTATGGATTTGGGACTAGCTCACACTTCCTTATGGATTCCCAGTGACTGGAGAGTGCAAGGGGCTGCTCTGGATTTCAGGAGAGGCTCCTCCACAGCCACTGCAAGGGGAATAAATCTGAGCAAGGCAAGCAGCTGCCCCCAGAAGTGCATTAACCAATAAACACACTCCCTGCTGCAGCTCTGAGAACAGCAAAGGGATGTTTTGATTAGTATTCTCATTTTCATAGAAAACACCCATTGTAATCATGACCTGCAAGAAATTTGTTTCCCTGCCAGATTCCAAGCAGGCGTTATCCCAATTACCACACTCACAGAAAAAGAATTCCCTCACAAAAGGCTGGTTTTCATCTCAAATTCTCTCTGCTGCATTTATTTAAGGCATCAGTGAATGGGTTGATATCATCTGCAATACTGGGAGCACTTTTTGTATTAAACTTTGCAGAATAAGAAGTTTGCTGCCTTTTATTTTAGCAACACAAAGACCAGGTAAAGGCACTGATAGTGGAGGAAACTATTTCCATGGAGCTGCCAGATCCCAGCCTACAGGATAACAGAGCTCCAACAACCAGGGCCTCTGCAAATATCTCCCTCTTCCAAGAGCACATAGCTGGCAGCATTCCTTTCTTCACTAACAATGTGTGAATTAATGATAAGAGAAGGGCAAATGCTGAAAAATCAGATTTTTTCACGAGCCAGACAGTGCTTCAGATATTTAGACTTAATTATAAACCCAAACCAAGATGTGAGGAAGTGTCTGGAATGGAAAGAACCACCCTGGAAGTTAATGGAACAGCAGCTCTGCAGAGTTGCAGAGCACTCAGGTGAAGTCTCAGGTGATGTCCTGTTACCTGCCCAGAACCAGCTGGGTCCTTCCCATCTCCCACCTGAGGAGAAGGTTCTGGGTGCCACTGGGAGTGGGGGGCCCTCAGAACACTGACAGGGTGGACTGGCAGAGCTGCTTCCATCAAATTCCCACATGACACCTGCTTTAGGAGTGAGGATCTTCTCAGCACAGGAGAAGGATGTTTAGAGTCAAGGAAAAGCTGAAGGTTGGACGAGGGCAGGGCCCCCATCCCTGTCCCAGCCTGGCCTGCACTGCAGCCTCCCTGCACAGCCCCAGCCTCACACTCCAGCACCAGCTGGGAAACGGAGTGAGCTGCCTTTGAGCACCTGCAGCTCTGCAGCAGGAGCACATGAACGGCTCCAAGGGAATGTTGTGAACCCCAGCAGAAGCTGAGGGACTGTGCCACCCCAAATTCTGCGAGACACAGGCACCCACCAGGATGCCTTGGAGGGAATTTACTTTCCTGTGTCCATCTGATGTAACCAAGCACTGGAATCAGTGCTGGGAGGAGTGGGATGGTGAAAGTGTGGGCAATCAGCATTAGGAAACTCCAGCTCTCCAAAACCTGCAAATTGCTGCCTGGAAATATTCCCCTCTCTCTGAGCCCCATCTCGAAATGGAACAGTAGCTCCAAGATGGGCCATCTGAGCACTGCCTTTCCTGGATGGCTGAAATACAGTATTTCCTTCTTTGAAAAAAGGAGAAAAACCCCAGCCTAAACAAATACTCCAGACACTGCCTCTCTGCAGGACCAGAGGGATTTTGTAATTTGTAAAATTGCATTTTATTGGACTCGGTTTAGCTCTGAGTCCAAGTCCCAAAATAGGGTCTTTAACCCCTGTGCTGCTTTATGATCCCATGTCTATAAATACTTGTCCAGAGCAGGTTTCTCCATTAAGATCCACATCTGCTTCCTCCCCTGGGCTCCAGCTCAAGGACACTGCCCTGTGAGCAGGGACTCAGTCCCAGGAGGACAAACCAACTTCCAGGGCAGCCCCAGCCACCTCCCCAGGCCACCAGCCAAGTGTGACACTGAGCTCCTCACCCTGCAGGGGTGGCCCTGCAGGGACAGCACCAGCTCCACAATGGACCTGAGCTCCTGCTGGAGGTTACAACCAGAAATGATGAGCACCAGAGCTCTGCAAGGGACAAACAGCTCCCAGGGCTGTAACTGTGCACAGTTTCATGCTCCAAGCCCGCAGAGCTGAGATGGAGCTGGTTTTTTCCCACAGCCCTGGCAGTGTTCACACAATGGAGCAGCAGCACCTCTGAGGGACCCAGGCATGGCCTCCAGGGCCCCTCACTCAGCATCCTCATCACCACCCCCAAACTGCTCACAGAGCTCTGGGACGTGACACAGCTGCTCAGAGGTGTCCCACAGCAAAGCTCTGGGCCCCTTCACTTGGGAGCTGAGCACCCTTCCCACAGAGCCAGGCACCCACAGGCTGCAGGAACAGCTCAGGGCTCAGCCCAGGCACCCTGCCCACCCTGACCAAGGCACCCAGGCTATGAAAACATGAACCACAAAGCTGAGTTTCCAACCAGGATGGCAAGTTTTTTAAAGCTCCATGGTTTTGGGCTTTACCAGTGCAAGCTCCCAGGCCCAAGCAGCTCTCCCATCCACATCTGCAGTACCTGCACAGGGCTCCTCAAGCACCCAGGTACTTTGCTGATGGAGAGGGAGCTCCTGCCTCTCCCTGAGGCACCCAGACCACACCCTGGAGCCCATTTATCCCTGCAACAGCAGCACTTCTCTGCTGCCCTGCTTTGGATGTTTGCAAGTCCCAGGCTGAAGAACCGAAGAAAGAAAAAGTTAAAGAAGCGAAATTTGTATTAACTGAGTAAACTTTACCTTGGCTCGGATGGGTGCTTTTAGCTCCGTGGGTTATTTTGCTCTGACAAGAAGGGACAGAGCTCAGTGAGAACAGTACACAGCCCCAGAGCCTGCCTGCCCAGCTGGGCCAGCTCCAGCGCTCGCGCCGTGCCAGCCATCGCCTGCTCCCTGCTCTGAGCTTCAACTCCCCACTCAGAATTTAATCTAAACAAGCCCTGTGCCAAACAGAATGCTGTCCCACTCATGCTGCTTTAATTTCCTCAGAAAGAATCCCAGAGTACGCTAGGCAAGACATCAACAATAATTAAACCCAACAGTGATTGAAAATCAGATTTTCAGGGCCTCGCAACAAGCTCTAATGAGTTCCAGACTCGCCTTCCCCGACTTGCTCAGACTGGCTGTGTGACACTGCCAAGCTAAATTAAAATTTGACAGTATTCCACACCATGCCCAGAAAAAGTGCCCTTCCTAGGATTCAGGAAATGAAACAGCCGTCTGCTGCAGAGACACCCACTTATGTTTGGACACAGATTATTCAGACACTGATACAGGGTCTGCATTATTCCTTTTCCTTGTTTTCATGATGTCATTTCACATCCCTTTTGAAGCACAAGCCAGCTGGGATGTCCTTTTTCATCCTGCAGCGTCCAGGTGAGAGGAGACAGGACTGTGCAGAGCCTGGGGATCCCCCTGCCCACACAGGGGCTCCACTCAGCACAGCCCCCGGCAGCCCTGGGAGGGTCCCCAGCAGAACTGCACCTTCCCCTGCAGACTCTGTGCTTCTGCCTCGGACTGGAGTGACATTAAAGGTGACATTTGTCCTTTGCCCTCCCACAGTGGGAGCTGAGCGTCCAGCCGCACATTTTGGGCAGTCTCTGGTGGTACCTGCACTCACAAGCCTTTTTGGGGTGCCCTGTGAGCCCTCCCTGCTGCATCCCCTGCCCATGATGCTGAGCAGCTCCTGGGAGGTGGCTGAAGTGCAGAAACACCTTTGCCAGGGCTTATCCCACAGCAGGGATTTGCTCAGCCCTCCCTGCTGCCCCAGCCCTGCTCCTGCCGTCCCCCCCGAGGGACCCCCAGCCTGGGGCTGCTGGCAGCAGCTCAGAGCCTCCCTGTGCAGACAAGGCAGGGATTGAGCTGCTGCGGCAGAGCCAGCCTGACCACAGCCAGCACACAGCCCCGGGAGAAAGGCTCAGTGAAAAACTCCGGAGGGACCCAGCCCCATTCAGAGCCTGGCAGGAGCACTGCCAGTGTCCCCACGGTGGGCAGCCAGCAGGGCTAGCACACAGGGAGGGAGGTGGGAGGGAAGGAAGAATCCCGAATCCCTCAGTCCCACCTCAAAGCACGGTGGGACTGAGCATTTTAGGGAGAGCAGGGCAGGAGGATGCTGAGGAGCACAGCCCGATCACCCAGACCGTGTCAGACAGAACTCCTGCCGCCAAACACCAACCTCTGCCCGGCTGTCCTGCGAGGAACAGCCCGTTTCCAGTAAATCCTGGTACACAGCTTTCCCTGGGATCCAGCAGCGGCTCGGTTCAAACCTAACGGGACAGAAGGTGCCAGACAACAGCAGCCCGGCTGACCTTCCCACCCTGCCGGGCAGGACGGGCCCCGAGGCCAGCGCTGGCAGCAAACCCCGTGGCAGAGGGAGCCAAACCCCCCAGGCAGGGTGTGAGGCGCTCCCAGGGCACACAGCGGGCACTGCCCGGGGGATGGATCACCGCAGGCTCACACGGGCGCTGAACTCATCCCCGAACCCCGCGGGGACAAAGGTGCCGAGAGGAAGGTCACGGGAGCAGCTGCTGCCGTTCCACACGCTTTAATCCGGCACTCAGGATCCCTTCCACAGCTCAGTGCCCTGCCAGCAGGGCCTGCCGGCTCCCAGGACACTGCGGGAACAGCCGGGATCGCTTGGAGTAAGCGCTTTCCACAGGGTCTGGAAGGGGACAAGCGACTCCCCCATTCCCTCAGGAGCGCAGCTCAGCACAGATGTGCCGTACACGAGGTAATTCACACAACAAGCACTTTGCCAGCAGAAGCCTTGGTGGAGCGCTTTTTGCGCTGAAAGAAGCACAGAGGCGGGCACAGGGTGGGCAGGGCGGCGGGGCAGCCCCGGAGCGGCTGCGGGGACTGCAGCGCACGGCTCAGGTGCCTGTGGAAGGGACAGGGTCTGTGTCCCCCGGCCGCCGCTACCGGGCGGCTGCGAGGGCAGGAAAGCTCGGAGATCAGGGATATTAGGGAAAAAAAGTAAAAAAACCCCGGCGTTTCTCAGCCGTGCGGCGCCCGGGGCGCACCCGCCCCTCCCGGGCACCTCCGGGCGGGGGAATCGCTCCCGGTGCCCCCGGGCTGTCCCGGCACGGGGATCGGGATCATTCCCGGTGTCCCCAGCACGGGGATC
>VWYE01007308.1:12777-30398 GCA_013398995.1 Alaudala cheleensis
AAGGAGCTGACAGCACAATGTAGACAAGGAATGCCTGAAGCAGCTCTAAAGGGAAGGCAGAAGTGGAACAGACCTGTGCCAGGCCAAGGGACAGGGGGAATCAGCAGAGAAGCTGCCACAGGAATCACCAACGTGCAAACCAGGAAAGATGCTCCAGGATCAAAACTCAGCACGTGCCAAGGTCACTTCAGAGAACACAAAGAAGGGTCAGTGATGATCTCACATTAAAAGTTCATAAGCCCATCACAGGGATTTTCTAATGACAATTATTTTATCTGAAGAACTCTCCTAAGGCCAAGTACAAATCACAGGTTTCAGCAAGTCTCCATTGAGAAGCAGAAAATTCCATTTTAAACCACCTCAGAAATTTAAAAGATTTATAAGCAATATGGGGGTCCTTAATGTGGGGTCTCATATCCCCACGTGATACTGCAGAAATGGGTTTTGCTGTAGGTTTGGCATCATTCAGAAAAAATCTGAAAGAAGAGCAAGTTCTTGTAGTCCTTGATAGAACAGGAAGTTCTTTGAAGTGTTTTTGCCTTTTTCACAGCATCACAGAGTAACCAAGGTTGGAAGGACATAAAAAATGGGCTGGTGCAACCTCAGGATTATTTGTTGATGGCTCAGTAAATTGTCTATAACTTCAATTGGAAACACAAGCTCTGACTTGCACCCAGAGCTACAGTTTTTGTTGGTAGAATGATTTCAACAATACAGATCCCAAACACAGCATTCCATATTTTTAAAGGGAGAATTAGTTATGAAAATAACTTCCTTCAGAAGATATTCAGAAAACACACATCACCAGCAGGTATTGCTTGAATTCCTCTGCTGGAGACAAACATTGCACACCACCATCCACAAAACCCCAGGTGCTCACTGGACACACACAACAGCTTGAGCTTTTTGAAATATTAAATGAAAAAGAAAATCCTTTCCTATTTCAGTTTTGCTCACCCTTCTGCTGTATGCAAAAGGATTTGCCTGCTTTCAGACTCTGGCTGTGACTCCTCTGCTTTCCCTTCATCTGAATGCAAGGAATGATCTCGGTCACAGCTTCTGAGATAAAAGCCAGGAGAAATCATTTGGTGGTCTGGGTGACACCTGCACCATGAGAAGTGCAACTGCACACTGGAAGGGACCCTGCTGCCTCCACACACCCAGACACACCAATCCCCCTTCACTCATTTCTCTAATAATTGCACCAGTTTCCTGGACAAACACACAGGAACAGATCCATCCTGACAACCAAGGCCACCTGGATAATGCTCCTCTAAGTGGCAATAAGATTCATTAATTAGGGTGCTGCTTTAGAGTGTTGTTGCCCTGCAGCCATGTTCTGCTCAAGGGTATTTCCAATAGTATTGAACAGATGAAGCAATTGCTAAGCAAAATCCACTAACTGATGGCCAGTGTTGGATTCCTCAGGCCATGCTTTCAAAAGGTATATATATATCTATATCTATATATATTTATATTTTTATATATATTTACTTGAATGAGTGATTGAATTTAAGGGAAAAAGGCAAAGCAAAGCAAAGTAAAATCCCAGTGAGGCACAACCTGGTGCTCTCCACTTTCAGAGGTGTGATCTCCAAACCAGAACTCCCCCTCGGCAGACACAATTAAGGTGTAGAAGGGCTACAGGACACCTGATTGCACATGCAAATCAGCTTATTTGCCATCTAAAGGCACATACTTGACTCCCACAATTAATGGCAGGCAAAGAGAGCTTTATCTGAAATTATTTGCCCTCTTCAGTGACAGCAGTATAAGCAACTTGAAAAGATTGTAAGAACTGGATTCCAGCTGAGTGTTTCCTCCTCAGGTATCTGACTTGCAGGCTAGTGCTTTATTCCAGCAATACTATTTTTATAACATGACATAGTTCTAAGCATTTGAATTAAATAAACACAGCACAAATATTTTGTCTCTACTGTAAACATGTGAAAATATTTTCTCGTGAATTGTCGGGTTGGCTTTTTTTTCCCCTTTCTGCTGCTTCAGTTACTGTGATGTTCAGACTTTGCCTCATTAAAGTTGGGAGCAAAAGTAAAAAAAAAAAGTTTTCAGCAGGAGCATTATTTTCAAAGTTCAAGATATCTGTAATTCTAACTGATCTTCCACCTGGCATTAAATCTTCAAAGAATGTCAAGAGGTATCTTAGAAACTTGAGATGCCTGGCTGTATACAGAGAAGGAACAGATGCACCTCTGTAATTTGCCCATAAATAAGTAAAAATAAACCCATCAACTTTTCAGGGATACTTGCATGCAAGGCAAACATATAATTTTTTTTCCTTTTCTTGTGTGTTTCTAGTTTATTTTTAGTTTAGTTTTTTTTTTTTTTTTACGGTTTTTTAAATATCTTTTGAACCAGACCTTACAGGGTGCTGGTAAAAACTGATGTGTTTGTTTTTAGAAAGTTACTATGCAGCAGTGCCACCTCGTAACCTTCTGCTGCTGCCTTTGGCCTCCAAATTCAGGGGGACCCATCTGTGGCAGTAAAACACACATGCACAAAGTACAAAACTTCTCCCAGAAATAGTGAAAGCTCCGTCTGCAAGAGCTTTCTTTAAGGTCACAGCAAGTCAACTGCTGAAGAGAAGTTATCACCATAAATTAAACTATTCCTGAAACCCAGCAGACACTGAACTGAACTCTCCTAGTTCCCCCTGCTCCTTTTCATCTCCAGTTTTGGGTATGCCTCTGAGGAGAACTGCACACCCTTCTCTAGGCATTCATGTAGCTGAAAGAAGAGAAAATCCACAAATTTAAAAGATCTAGCTGTAAGTTTTTAAAGGTGACAAATTTCAAAAAACAGATCAAAAAATCGAGTTGTGGCCAATCCAAAAACACCTAGAGCACCCAAATGTGAACCTTCATCTTAGTTCTTTACAGATTGATAAACACATTTTGTCAACTCTTCTTCCAACTGATCAGACCTATTTCTTTAAAACGTGATGTAGGAGTAGGGGACTAAAGGACAGGAATCTTAAAACATCCTTTCAAATCACCTGTGCAGAAATGACACACAATTTGTGGCTGGCAAATTCAGAAGGAGTCAGCTGCACTAGCACAGGTGAGGAACTCCCACAGCAGGAACTCCTTGGGGCTGCTGGCACCCCTGAGCTTGCCAAAAGCCTGTCTGGGTGGGTGATCAGATGGGGCATCCCCCGGTGCTTTGTTCTCCTCAGCAGGCTGTGCTGGCTTCTGTAATGAGCCTCAACATCCACGTCTGAACAGCACATCGAGGGAGGAATCCTTTCATTCCCTTCTCGAGAAGGCACAGAGTGAAAAGAAACAAAGGAATCAGCTGGTTCCTGCTAAAGCGTCCTGGTGCCAATTACCAAGCTGAGAATGGAGTAAGATGTTCATCAGTGGCTGACAGCACTTGAGCTCTGCCACTGCAGATATCACCTCCCCTTATCTCGTGTCGTGATACTGGCTTGCTTCTTTCCATTTTCCTTGGTGTTTTCTAGGCCTCCTTCAGGACTGCACAACCAGAAAACTCACAGTGCCACAGGAGCAGCTGAGCTGGGCAAGGTCCCAGGGTTGTCTGTCCTGCTCTGAAGGCCACTGGTGTGACCACTGCCTCCCACCTGGCTCCACACAGGTGTAAGCTTCCATTTCTCTTTTAGTACTTTCTCCCATTCACAGATGATCAAGCTTGAAGGATCTTATTTTTCAATTATTCAGGGTGCTTTCTTCCCTTTCTGGAAAAAAACCATGTCCTGAAAGACAACTCTAACACAGAAACCCCAAACCAAAACCAAAAGGTAACACATCAAAAGTTCCTAAACAGATTTCTGTATCATCCTGCCCTAAAACATCATCTGAGCAGGAGACTGAACAGCCACCCAAAGGCATCTCCTGTTTGTTTTATTAATTAATGACTTCAAGATAAAAGCTGGGAGACCCCACACATGGCCAGGATCCCACTGTGCCATTTGCTTTATAAACTCAGGTCAGCAGTGATCTCCATCTCAGAGATTATTTGCAATATAAGTAAAGATCAAGAGGAAGACACAGAAGTGCACAACTGATCCAGTGTTAGTCAATAAGTAAGAACAAAACAACACACACTTGGTTTGTGGGTTGTTTTTATTTGAAGACAGTTATTTCTGTCACATCCTGACAGAACTAACAGCAATTCATCATATGCACACCTGGAAAGGAGCAAGATGTGTGATACCTGACAGACATCCATCACTCTGCCACAGGTTACACACAGGTCCTCAAACAGAGAGGACTACAATAGAGAATATATCTCACATCTGAATTTGAGGGAATAGTTATGAGCAGTATTCCCCTCCTTCTATAAGCTTTGATCAAGGAGACTCAAGAAATATGTTCTACCACGCTTTGATTTCACTTGAGGGCTTTTTGTTATTTAAATAGTGAATAAAGATGACAGGCAAATAGTCTAATTAGCACAAATATCTTGCTTCCTGAAACTTCGGGCAATTTTTAAACATCTCTTGCTCAGTGTTATTATCAAGTTCTCCATTCCCAACCCTGAGCTACTGTGGGTCCTTTGTCTGACACACAAAGACACTTCTCCCTTCCATTTCTGGAAGGAAACAAGGCCTCCCCTCCTGCAGCATCCCTGCCCTCCCTGGATGCTCTCACATTCCAGAGGGTCAGTGGATCCTCCTGGGCACATCTGCTGGGAGTCACTCACTCCACATTTGCAAAGCTCAAGGATCAAAGCAGATTTCATTTCACTTGGTGGCCCCCTCCAAGGGCACGTCCCCCACCTGTTGGAAAATCCATCATGGCTCTTACTGAACCTCACGTGTTTCGGTTCTCTGTCAAAATCTTGATATTCCCATCTCCTGTAAAGATTCAACAATCAGCAGAATAGAGCACAAACAACCTCTGTGGATCAGCAGGACTTCATGACAAGAAGATTCTTATATTTGGCTAAGAATATGCCAAAATGAATCATGACCAACTTGATTAATGCATAAAAGCCATCACTACTGAACTGCCCTCAGCCTGAAGCATGGGGTGACAGAGCCCTCACAGCATCGAGAGCTTGTGATAATTGAAGTCTGAAAATATTCCACGGAACAGCTGAAATACCAATTCACATTTAAAGAATATATTGAATTACCTCAGACCACACAAAAAGGGGGACTGGAACTTGGGTATTTTGATGCTGAACTTTCAGCTCAGCATTTTACAAAAGGCCATCTAGTTTGAACCTAGGTAAGTTGGAAAGATTATTCAACTAATGTCTTCTCTGGAAGACTGCAGCTCTGGTGCTAATAAGGGGATTTAATTAGCTGGACAAGCCTTGACAGCAATCCGTTTCCAATACACTTAGTATTGGAATAAATCTGGGAGTTTCAAGATTTGTAGAAGAAATCCACTGAAGTTAATGTGGAAAAATACTTGAAAGTTTTGACTAACCAAGACTTAGCTCTTGTTTTTCTGACTGTATTTGTGACACACAACACATTACCAACAATTACACCAACAGATGAAACCCCTGTTCCAAATGCACACCCTGTAAAGTTTGAGCAGAAGTGACTTTTCCCTCTGCATTGGTAAATCTCAGGAATTCCCTGGCAATCAGCTGAGGACAACAAAAGGGCTTCCACACGGGACACCCAGGGCTTCACCAAAACTGTGTCACAAAGCCCCAGGACAGAGCAGAGCTGCTGAGCACAAGGGTTTGGTACAATCCCAAAACAGGATCTCTTTTAGGGTGCCTACATAAAAAAAAAAAGACATGCACACAGACAAAAGGCACAAAATAAAAAAATACACAAAGCCAGTACTTTCTAAAATTGTAGAGGGAGCCAGGCTGCCAGCAGGCTGATGAAACACCTGAGATAAAGCAGCACAATCAATAACAGAGCTGCACCTCTAAAACCAGCAAGTACAAGAGAATCAATTCGTATCTCCGTGAAGTAGCATCATAAAAATCTGCAACTACAATGAGCTCATTTAATGACACTTTATCAAGTGCTCCCATTTCCAACCACTGTTGTTCACGGCAGAATGAAGGCTGTGTAAAAATATGTCATGAGTCAATATGGCATTCTGCTGAAGAGAAAAGACCCACATCATTAAAATCTTAAATAAGCTTTCATTAAATAAAGTACATGAAATTAGCTCTTTCAAAAGAATTTAATTAGTCAACACATGCAGGTTGAACTCACAATCTGCCATTGTGGTCTTTTGAGCTTTGTCAGAAGAAGGATCTATTTTTTTTTTTAATTGTTATTATTTTTATAATGTGGTGGGAAAGCACAGTTCCTTCATGAAAAGGACAAAGTATCTCCTGCAAACAGCAAGACACATTTTCACTGCTGCTCTGTGCAGAGCACTGCCTTGTTAAGGCAATTTCCATCATTTTACGCATCTTCATTAAGTCAGAGATATGGTTCAGCTTTTCACAGAGACAAACCTCAGCAGCTGCAGAGAAAAGGAAGGACAACAGATTCTTTTAACAGAAAAGAGAAATTACCAGTTATCTAGCTTGAAATGAAGCCTCTGGGAAGCCCCATCTGCAGCCTCAGTCATTACAAATCACAATAATTACGTGAGCTCTCGGCCCATCTATAAAATTTCAATACCTATGAGGAGCTGCAACACTGCAATGTCCACGACACAGAAACATTGCCAGCTCATTCTGCCAGGCTTCAGGCTACTTGTAACACCGAGAGAAGATGAATCAATAAAATGTTATCAGTAAAACAGTTTGATTCCTGCACAGTTAAGCGCAGGGCCACTTCTATATTTCAATCCCCTCAGGTCAATATAATTTTACACAGTTACCCAATTCTCAGCAGTGAAATGATACTGGGAGATGTTTCAGATATTCCAAAGCATTTATTTCTACGTGGGGGGGAAAAGAAAAAAAAAGGACAAGAAGAAAAAAAGAATCTCTTGTTTCCTATCTGGTTCAAAGTTGAGTTTTTAAATGCAACTCTTTACCCCAGCTCCAGCAATCTAAGTCCCTCTGAACAGTTCCCTCAGCCAAATCCTGGGTGTCCTATTCTCCCAGGGCTTAAACAGGCATTGGGGAAGAAAGGCCAAATCCAGATTTGACTTGTTTTTCAGCTAAACTAAATCTGAGACATGAAATAAGATGTAATTTCTGCCTACTCAAGAAAATCAGCCCATTTAAGCAAATTGAAGTATTCACCAATAAATTCTGCTAGGTTTAGTCACCACAAGGGCTGAAGAAACTCTGAATGCTGCTGACAAAGACTAACTGCACAGTGAATACAACATTTTGCCTCATACCCAGATAATTCTTCATGCATACTCTGAACTTCCAGCTTCCCACCTGGGTCTGCAATGAAATAATGCCTCAGGTTAATCACATACCTCCAGAGAGCTGCATTTTCTGCATAAATAAGAGCAACAAGTGTGCCTCTAAACCCAAGGAAGAAATAATCGTGTCTAATAAACTACAGTGCTCTAGAGACAGGAAATTCTCACAAGGAATCTCTTCTTAGATACAAGTCCACCTTCCTTGACTTAACTTGACAACATCCTAATGAAACAGAATAAACCTGTTACTGGAGCAGCCATGGGCACTGTGAAGTCAGGGGCAACTGGACAGGACCTTAGTCCCAAAAATCAAAAAAAAACCCCTCAATTTTACTTCATTTCAGTACCAATTTAATCTCATTTATCTGCTCCATTAACTCCTGCACTACAAACACCACTGCACTCAAAGGCAAAAAGGTATTTCTTGGGATTTTTTTATTGTAATACAAGACTGTTTATTCCCATGTTCAGTTCTCAGCAAAAGTAATGAATATTTTAGTAACAAGAAGATCCACAAAGCACCATCTTCTGTCCTGTCACAGCTCTTTCAAAAGGCTTACTTAATCTGCAATACTTCAAGGATGGTGGAAATATCCGAGGAACAAAGTTCCCTGGTTTATATGGTGCAATTCCCCTGCCACCTGTGTCTTCTTGGGAAATTACATGGATTTCCCAAATACTGGCACTAAATTTTTACTAGTTTAAAAATTAGCAGAAAAGGCTAAGAAATAAAGCACACAAATTTATGGAAAGACAAAGCTGCGCTAACCCATTAATTTTTATATTTTGTTATAGCGCCAAAACTGTTCTCATTACTTTCCTCTGAACAAGTTTTATAATTGCAAAATTCTCAGACAGTAAAACTTAAGTGATCTCCATACTCTGCTTTCCTCCTAAATAATGAGCCAACCACCACAGACACACAGGAGGAGGAAGCCTGTCTATTTTACTAGAAGACTGAGCTCATGAAAATCCAACTGCATCAATCCTTCTTTTATTATTCTTTCAAACTTCCCAAATCAAATAACTTTCTTGAGCTTGGCTGGAGCCTTCTGAATAGAAATTCCACTGGGGAAAGAGGTTTTAGATTAACAGCACAATACATTCAGAAATCAATAGATAAACCCTTGGTGCAGCAGCTCTACCAGAGTCCACGAGACTGAGCTTGGGCTCAGAAAATAGAAGAAACCACTCAGAAACAAATTTCCTAATCTGCCCACTTTTGTTTTTGCACTGAAACCAGCAACGTGAACTTCACCTGTGTATCACACCCAGAAAATTGTTGCCTGATGTTCTGAATCAAGAATGGTTTTTATTTGCAAAAATATATTCATCTTTGTATTAAAACCGGGGGGTTTTCTTTGGCAGTGCATCTCTTTTTATTTCCAAACTACAGAGATAAAGGTGAAAGGCAATAATGCAACTCCAAGATAACCACACGTGGGGTGCCCAAACTGATACAATGCAAGCCCCTTAAAGCTGTAAAACAATGTGACTGGAAGTCAGGTGAGGGAGAAGGGAGAGAGTGAAGGTTCTAAAGTTATGGTGAAAATTCTTTAAGCCTCATCTCAACTTGAGTCCAACACCTGGCTCAGACAGGATCAGATTAGCTTGTTCTCTGTGCTGGAAGCAGAGTGGCTTCCACTGGATCTGTTTGACCTTTCCTCTCCTCATTAACAGTTCTTTTCTCCCTTTGCCAGAGTTCCTTTGGCAATCATGAGGAGTGGAGGGGAAAGGGTAAATCAGAGCAAGAGCACGACTTGGCCACAGACAGTCAGGCCAATTTCCCTGCGAGCTGCAGTTGTGGAGCCCAACAGCAGAGCACAGCAGAGCTGGCTCTGCTCTGCAAACACACAGAGCCAGCAGCTGCCAGAGCACAGAAAACATGCTCCTGCCTCTGCCCATGTGCCTGCTGCAGCATCCCAGCCCTGTGGGGTGTGAAGAAGGCACAGAGCTCACCACAAAGAGCATCTCCCCACTGCTCCCCCTTGGTTCCACTCCAAACCTGCTCAGATTAGATAAGAAATGTACTGAGACACAAAGGGAAATGAATTTCCCCAGATTTTGGTGAGCTGGAGCAGCTCTGATGGCACAAGCCCCCTGCCTCACTAGTGCTCCTGCTGAGTTATACCCATTAAATCCTGCATTTGTTATTTATTATAGTGCATTGCTGTAAGGCAAATCTAAAGAAATGTTGCCATGACAAACACACACAGCGGAGTTTTCATGCTAACCTGGCCCCCATGATGTCCCTTCCCTCCATTAAACACTTTAGTGCATCTCCACAAGGCAACCAAAATATTCCCAGTCCTGCTGCCCTGAGCCCCACAAAGGGGCCCAGAGCCAAATCCAAAAATCCCCTGCAGCAAAAGCAGGAGAGCTGCACACACAGCCAGCCCTCTCAGATGCCATGGGCTAGGATACCATGTTAGAAGGCTGTAAAACTATGGGCCTGTGGCTCCAGTCCAGCCTGCAGAGTAATTTAATCTAACTCACAAAGAAATGAGGAAAATGGCCTGTGCTGTGCTGAATCAGCAGTGCTGGAAGCCGTGCCACCCTCTATCAGCTCCTAAGAGAGGGCTTTGTCCCCGCTGCCAGCTCTGTGTGCAGCAGCTATTGGGCAGAAGAAAGGACCAGCAGGAATATTATGTGCCAGATTTTCAGTAGATGTAAGTCAGGATACTTCCAATGACTTAAGGAGCTGCACTGATTTACATCATTTCAGGATTATCGGGATTTACATCCACTGGAAGTTTCACTTCTCTTTTTTTTTTTTCTTCTGTCTTTTTAATTAAAAGAATGGTGTAGATTTGGCAGCAGTACGAGCCTTCAAGAGACTCAGATTTGGGAAGGATCCTGAAAAAGTTTTAGGCTCAGGGAATGGCAATAGGCCATTTTTAGTTTAAAAAGATACAGTGGCCAAATTGAAATTCACAGGATGTATATAAATTCTGATCTATACATGAGCAATATACATAAGCATACCAGGGTACTCATTACACTGGAGCTCCCTAAATATAACAATGGCAAAAGAACAGCCATAAATGAAAACTTTGTTCATTCAATCTGGTTATATATCACAAAAAACTATCAGCACAGATGTTATCCCTATTTATGAGCCACAACCAGTGCCAAAACAAATGCCATGTATTACTTAATTTTCTTCTCCTAGCTGCAAGTGCCAAAAAAATGACTGCCACTGGGATTAGGAAAAAACACACAAATGGAAAAAAAAAAACCAGGGTACTGCTCCTGAGGAAGCCAACTAGGCAAAGTTTGGTTTGCTCTGATTTCCAAATAAACTCAGAGCACAACATGACTTGTGACCTCAGTGCAGTTTCTGTTGCTCATCTGCTCACCTCTGAAAGACAGATTAATCATAAACTTTAAAAAATCTGCCTAAAACCACACTCAGAAATGTACACACATCTCACTGTTACCTACAGATGACCAGGATGGGGAGAGAACGGAAGGGAAGTGGGAATCTGGTGCCTGGGATCCTGAAATGGGGAAGAGATTGATGCTGTAAGACCAAAAGTGAGCAGAGCCCACAGGTATGGCCATGGGCAGAACTGCACACAGCTGCTCTTCAAGCTGTCTGTGGCACAGTGACCCACTCCCAGCCCAGCTGAGCCTGCAAAAACACTTTAAAATATCCATATTATAAATAACAGGCCACTGTTACCAATGCAGTTCAGCTGATGTGTTACACCAACTTAAAAATAAACTGTTCCAAAAGCCACTTCAGGAAAGAAAAACTTCAAGCAAAATGCCTCTGTGCTGAAGGAATGCAGCCTCATTCCAGCACATCTTTTTCACTACTCACCTCTGAACAGGTCAGCTTTAAATCTCCTTCTTCCAACGAGTCCAATTTAAATGTGTTCTTCAAAGGCTTCTGCAATTTTAGGAGTATTAAATTTTATACCTCCTAAGCTATTTATTAGCTGAGGAAGTATTTAATTGACATTCACCAGATATTAACTTCTTTTGAGCATGTGTTAGAGATTTTGATATATAACCTTGAGGTTTTTTTCTTTACTTTTTTCTTGTTGGATTTGTTGGTTTGTTTGGTTTCTCTGTTTTTCCTTTTTCAGGACAGCTCTCTAAAAACTATTTTCTCAGTGTGTGGATTCCCTACCCCTTTCTCCTGGAAGTGCAGACAGATATCCTGCAACAAAAGACTGCTCACAAGGGACCCTGATGCAGGTGAAAGGTCAAAAAACCACTTAGACTGATAATAAACTGTTAATAAATAAGCAGAAAGATTGTCTTTGCTTTAAGTCTCCATAATTTGCACCACTTCTGGCATGGTCCAGACCCAACATGAACCAACACACAGCAGCTCTGTGAGGTCCCCAGGGCTCCAGGCACCCACAACTCTTCTTCCCACCCACCTGTATTTTAATTTTCTAATTTTTTCCCCCACCCCACAGATGTCAAACTCTCCCTCTTACAGGCGCATTGCCAAAGAACACAACTGCTGCATTAACAGAATTTTGCTCCATCATCATCTTCCAGGCAATGAAACTTCCTCTGTTACTGCACAGGTAAAATTGGCTGTGCCACCACTGCTCAGTTCTGCTGCTCTTGAACAGGATGTAGCCAAAGTTATGTCTCAATTCACAGCAGAATGGGAAAATAAAGCTTTGTTTTACTGAAAACACAGGAAAATTCATTCTGGTGAAACACCTCATGTGCCCTGATCTGTGCCAGAACAGCCCAGTGAATTCAGCACTCACAGGAGTCCCCACAGCCTGGGGTGTTCAGAGCAGGGTGGGATTAAACCTGTGCTAACACCAACCCTGCCCACACAGCCCTCCTCTGAGTGAATCAGAGACCTGCTGAGCCTGGAAATGCCCTCTAAGATCCTCAACCATTCACTGGCCCTTGGCCCAGGTGCCACATCCTCACAGCTTTTAAATCCCCCCAGGGATGGTGACCCCAGCACTGCCCTGGGCAGCTGTGCCAGTGTTTAACAACCTCTTTGGTCAAGAGATTTTTATACTGCCCAGCCTAAATCTCCTCACTTTCTCCTTGTCAGGAGGTCTCAAAACCAGCTGGTACAACTGCAGCAGTTTGCTTACCAGCAGATACAGCAACCAGCCTTTTAACTTTGAGTTTCTCTTATAGCCGAGACTCCAGGCAAACAAAAAAAAACCAAAAGAAAAATCTTTCAGTAAACTTTGCACAGAGATAATCAATCTCCTATTCAGTTATTTGAACAGGCATCTAGAGTTTAGTGTTCCAGAGATCACTGAACTCCTCCTGACAAGGGTCTCTTCTTGCAGTTTGGAAAGAGGATGGGGAAATCTTTGGGGGCAATCCAAACATTTTTTATAGCTGCAATCCCTGAATATTTCATCAGTCCAAATCTTGCCTTGACCTATAGTTTCTCCTTCATCTTATCAACCATACACATTTTTCTCCATGCTCAACCTGTCTCTTCTGTCCACAGGCAAAGGAAAAATCCAAACAATATGAAAAATCCTTTTTTTTTTTAATAATGCCATTTACCTATACTGTTTTAGTCCCTACAGAGGGCCAAAAGGAAGCACTGAATCAATTGAAAAATGTTCAGAAGCCCATTAAAAGGTAAACAAGTGGGAGTTTAATTTCCAAAACAATTCAGGCACAAAATAAAAATATTTAAGGTTTATGGAGATGAGCTAAACTGTTGCCTTTCATGTGTAATTGTGTAAACCTGTTTTGAAGGGAGCAGAGCCACCAGCCAGCAACATCAAGAAAGAGAAGCAGCAGGGCCACAGGGTCTGAAACAATGGCTCTTTCTGCCTCCCCAGGGAAGGACTGTCACTGGGAGCAAAATATTGAGAATTCTCTAGGCCAGCTCTTTCTCCCCTCTAAACTGAGATGCTCCAGAAGATTTCAGCAGAGTCTCTTCCCCCAGCACAGGGAGCAGCATCTGCCTTTGCTCAGCTCCCAAAACACACAGGCGTGATGGGCAAAATTGAGGAGACTCACTAAACAGTGAAATATTTAAGTGTGGGCAAGGCCTCCAAAAAAGCTCTGTGAATAATACAGATCTATAAAAACAGGCAGTGCAACACCCAGCTGGTTTGTGTGGGGTGAACACCTGGCTTTCCTCACCCTCCAAGATGAGCTGGGAAGTGGGAACACAGCAGAGCTGGAAACCCCCAGCCATCAGTGGAAGCAGATTAAACCAGAGTCCACACTCCACATCCAGGTACAACCCTGCCCTGGCTCTCACTGAACCCTGTTCTTTCAGCTCACATTGGGATTAGTAACAGCTCTGTCAATAAAAATGTCTGTTAATGAGCAGACCTCCAGCATCCTGAGGAAAGCCAACCTGAACATTTTGTCCTGTAGCCTGCACACACCTCTGCTCCAGCAGCTGAGCTGGGGCATCTAAACAACCCAGTGGGCAGAGAAATCCAGCAGAATTCCAATTCCTTCCCCTCCAACAGCATTTTACTGAAATTCCATGAACCCAGCCTAGGCTTTTAACCTGGAATGTCTCTAGATGGTGAAAATCCAAAGGTCCCAATGTTTGCAATTCTCATAAAAGTCAGGAAAAGTATACTGACAACTGAAGACACTTGGAATTGTGTTTCTACAGATCCCAACAGACAACATCAGGACATTAAAGGCTCTGTTCACCAAGCCACCATTCCAATTTTAGTTCCTGAAATAACTTCACCCAGAGCATGTTTCAGTGGTGCATGGCCAGAGCAGAAGGCTCCATCACATGGGCTCTGCCACAGCCTGTTTTGAACTGGGTCTGTCCAACCCTTTATTAACAGAACAGATAAAGGAATGCAGCATATGTTTGTTACATCTGCAAAGCAGACACAAGCAGGATGCAACTGCAACGCTGCTGGATGTCGAGATAAGAATTCAAAACAATCCAAACCAGTCAAGGTAAGGCTGATGATAAAACAAAAATAAGATGTAGCTGAGCAGAAGAGGAGCAAGGTAACACGATTCAGCAGGATTAATCAACTACACATCTAGAAAATGACTGGGTAGGTAGCAGTTCATCAAAAAACGATGTGGGAGGTTATCCTGGATCACAAGCTGAACATGAGTCAACAGTATCACACTGATAAGAAAAAAAGCAATCATCACATTAGATAAATCAAGTGGAGTATTGCCTGCAAAACAGGCAAAGTAATATTGCCTGTCTGTTCAGCACTGTGAGACTTGGCTGGCAGCCTCACATCAACCTGGAGTATCGTGTTAGTAACAAAGACAAGAGCTCAGAGGAGGGAGCCAAGCACAGCACACAAAGGCAGCAAATGAGAGGTTCAGCCTAGAGAACCTGAAAAAAAATATTTTCAGCTGTGTTGGGGGGAGTAAAAATAAAACATCAGCAGGTGTTCTGTGTGTCCATGACAAATACAAACAGGTTTAAATTGCATCAAGACAACTCCACTTAAACTCAGAGGAAGGAAAGGGAAAGAATGCAATATATTGGCTTTGGTCCCCACCAATGGATCTTGAAGCCCCCTTCAGGGACAAACCTGTTCCAAAGGAGCTGCTCATGCCCTGGAGAAGGAGTGTGAACTAGGAATCGCCCTGAGCTCCTCCAGCCCAGGTTCTGAGCCCAGGGAACACCAACACACAGGTCCAGGGGACACCACAAACAGCTCATGGGGAAAGCACTGAGACTCACTGACAGAACTGCTGCATTTATACAGAGTTATCTGTTCAACCCCACTGACTACATCAGCAACAAACAGATTAATACATTTCATACTTAGAACTAGTCCTGACTTGCACTTCATCACCTGCAGCAACTTCTTTATTTTCCACCATCTTCCCAAGCTTGCATGTTTTTCTTTCATATACCAATAATTCCAATATGCTTTTCTTGCTGTGTGGTGAAGTAACAGACATTGGTTTCACTGACCTGCCTTTTGTGATGCTCTAGACATGAACTGACAGAGAGAGCTGATACACAGCTCTGTACAGAACAATTCTTGTAATCTTGACTATTTATCTTAAAGACTATTTATTTTAAAGACATTTTCCTTTCATAAGGATTGGAATTACTACGAGACAAACTCATTGTAACAAAATTCTGGACTAAAAGTAATTTTTGTGAGCAACCTCTGAACTGCCTGGAAATTGTGATTTATAATAGGCACAGTAATAGCCTTTAATGACTGCAGTGCTTCTGGGTATCAATGAAAACAGACTGGCTCATTTCAAAGCACAAAAAAGGCATCTATTTTAATTTTTTCCTCCCCTCATGGGTGGCCCATCCATACCCTCAGGGTCCTTGGAGGAGCTCTGTGTGTTGCCAGGCTGGTGTTAATGGGCTGCAGCTGATGTGACCCCTGTGAGCAGCACAAACCAGCCCAGCACTGAGCCACTGCCACCCTGCTGCAGGGCCCTGCCAAGTGGGCAGCAACAGTGGCAGCAGAGTAGGGAGGGTACAGCACAAAAATAAAATAACAATTAGAATTTTGAGTTGGAAGGGAGCAGGAGAGGGTGTAGGAAGGTCTTGAGGTGGTTCTGGGTGTGGGCTCAGGATGGTAATGGGAGATCTGAGTCCAGCCAGCTCTTGGAACATGCAGTTCATTGCAAGGGTCCTGGGTAACAACAGGGGGCTTACCCAAGCTGCCAGCCACAGCTAAGAGTAAGGGCTAGAGAGAGAGAGCAAGAAAACAGGAGTTTGGTAATACATGTGTATGTGTGTGTCCCCTGTGCCATTGTTACAATACATTATATCTCTCTGTGTTGAATATTCCAATTTACAATAACCAACCAGTACAAGACACAAAATCCTATGGAATTTACGTACAGCCTGTAGGAGTTACTACATGACCATATTTGTTACATTTTAAAACCTTAAAATCTACTTCCAAAAACCCTTTTTTCTTCCTTGCCACGTTGCCAGGGTCTGTGGCCTTCGGACTTCCCAGCATTCTTTACTTTCTTAGAGTGTTGTTTAATCAGGGCAGATTCTCTTGGCTGGTTGGTTATTCAGTAACTATCTGCCTGCCATCTCAGATGGGAAGTTGGCCCTAATTTCTACTCTGCTCATAGGTTTTATATTATCCAGTCTTTTTGCCAAACACAATTTTAAGGCTGCCCTGTTTTACCCTCCCCAACAAGGGGGATGTGGATGCTGCAGCCTGGGCTCAGGGGCACTGAGCACAGCTGAGTGTCCCCATGTTCCCAGGGACACTGCAGCCCATATGCCACAGCATTTGCCACTTCCTGCTCCCTCCCTGTGACTGCAATCCAAAATTAACAGATAAATGAGGGGGTAATGAACACAAACAAGAAAAATCACAAGCCTGTGGCAAAGAGAGATCTCCTTCAGCCCAAGTGTTTCTCATGTTGCAGGAAACTTGCTTAGGAAACAAACATCTTCCTCAAAGAAGTGAAGTAGCTGGTTATAAGACAAATATTTAGGGTTAAACAGCAACTCCGCATGTTCTCTTTCATTCTAGTAAAAATAAAGAGGAAATTGAGTGTTTTTTCAATGTAACATTTCCTTATGGCAGGAGACAAACCATGCCTAGGTTAAGCCTGGACATTCATGGAATGCTGAATGCTGGTCCCTGGTGTTTCAATTATTCCCTCTTTGGGGGTTGCACTTCCAAGAAATTAAAGAAACACTGTTTCCCAGTACAGATGATGTTTTGCAGGCTGTTGCAATGTTTTTATTTAAAGCTGTGGGATTTGTGTTTGAGAAAAGCTCAGTTCATCCCTCTGTCTTTTCATCTATTCACCTGCCAAGTGTTCCCCAGGGTCAGAGCCCAGTGGAGGCTGCAGAGCTGCTGCCCAGCACAGGGACAGCCCAAGCTGGCTCCAGGAACACACCCAGGTGGGTTCCAAATATCTCCAAGAACAGAAACTCCATGGCATCTCTGAGAAACCTCCTCCAGCACCTGACAACCCTCACACTGAAAGTTTCTCTCCACATTTAGGTGCAATGTTCTGCATTTCAGTGTTGGTGCCCATTTTCTTCTGCCCTGCACCTCATCTCCACACACTCTCACAAGGAATTTATACACAATTATAGTCTTCTCTTCCCCAGGCTAAACAATCCCAGCACTCTCAGCCTCTCCTTTCAGAAATACTAATAAATAAATATGAAAACAAAATATCTAAACAAATACATCATGGCTTGCTGAGCAGCAAGAAAACCCTGCCATGGCAGGGCTGGCCAAGGACACTTCTGGGTTTTACCTGGAAAAGCAACCCTGGGAGCACATGGGCCCCAAAAGGAAGATGGATTGTGAAGCCAAATCCTCTCCAGAATCTTTGGCTTGGGCACAAAAGGTTTACAGACACAAAAAAGGGGATACAGATCAATTCCAGGAGGCCTGCAAGATT